>VXBB01017043.1:84278-96285 GCA_013399915.1 Illadopsis cleaveri
TGACCCCCCCCACCAAAAAAAAAAAAAAGAAAAATTGATGCTAAACAAACCTTGCCTTTTCCAGAGAGAAGATTACATGTGTAATGGAAAAATTATGGGTATGGGGAGTCTGGCCTACAAAAATTGGTTAATATTAAGAGCCTTCAGTTTTGCTTTCCATGATTAATGGAACTTCCCCTACATGTAACTCAGTCAACATTTCCATCCCCCTCAGTGCCTATTGAGAGCCCCCTGGTTTTATTTTTTTATTTTTTTTTTAATTTAAGGAAAATGGAATTTTAAGATTTTGCAGCATTTCCATAACTTGCTGGGAGCAGGTGATTGGCCATTTCCCCTTTCAAATACCATCCCCCCTCATGAGGCAGAACAGGGGAACAGAGAGGTATTGCCCTCACATCTCCTACCTGGGACAGCATTTAGGGCTTTCCAACCTAAAACATTGCATGGTTTCCCTCACTGAGAAGGAAGGGGCAGGGGGCAGGAACAAGTGAGGGGCAGGAACAGCCCACAGAGCCAAGCAGAGCTGAAGTGGCTCTCACAGAAGGATCCAGTGCTGCTGGATCTGCTGGATCATGGGGATGCCCAGCTCTTCTCCAGAAGTGAAGAGGCACCACACAAATGTCTGATGAAACAGTTGAGCCCCAGCACTGGGCAAAGCAGAAATAGGCCATTAATGCCAAACCCACAGGACTTTAAAAGTCAAAGCTGTCGGGAGAAATGTTTGTGCATGTTGCTTTCATGCCAGTGGAAACATATGAAAAAGCTGAAACTCTCTGCACTGGCATAGCAGGTTCAGCTTTGATCTCTCAGGAGGTTCATTTCCTTCATTAGGCTTTTCTGAAAATCCACTTTTATGAACCCTTTTAATTTCCCCCCTGCATCTCACCCCCATAAAAGCCTTTTTAGATTCGTTTGACAAAAGGGCAGGGTGGGGGAGGAGATTTCATTTAATTGCCACTAAACATTACCTGAAGATGCTGGTTCTGTATGGGGACGCTGGAGCTGCTCACTGTGAGAGCCACAGGCACCAAAGGAGGGAAAAAACCCACTAAGGCAACAATAAATCATTAAAAGGGACACAGGGAGGAGGGAGGGGAGCAGATCTCAAAGCACCAACACTAGGTACAGGACAGAGAACAGCAGGGACACGTCCAGCAGAATGTGGCTGGTCACTGCTGCAAAACATCCCCCACAGTCCCTGGTTAATCTCTGGATCCCTGGGCAAACCAGAACCTGGCCACAGTCCAGTGGCACAGCCTCTTCCTCACAGTGGGGCTGCAAGGCTTAAAAATTCCAGATTAAAGGAGTTTCAAGGAGGCTCAGCACCCCACTACCCAAATTCCAGCACCAATCCTGATCACAGGATTTGAGCAGGTGGTTTAGGGCTGCTGTTCCTAGTAAGGAGAAGCAGGGGATCAGAGGGACACCCTTTGAAATGCCTGCAGTGGGGAGAATTTGGACTCTGCATTTATTCCTGATGGAATCCTTGAAAAAAGAAAAAAAAAAAGTGTACATAAAATTTCATCCACCCTATATGCAAGCCACAGGTACCAGTGTTGAGTTCACTCCTGCAAAGGGAAATCTGAGTCCTTCTCAACATCAGGTCACCTTACACCACCAAAGTCTTCAGCCACCATTGCCTGGGTTGCTGAGTGCAGTCCCCCACTAATGCACTGGACTGGGCTGTGTCATTCTGCCCACCAGGAGCAGCTTCATTCCAACAGCAGTTTGTGGTTTTTACCTCCTCTATCCCTGTTAAGAGTTAATTTAGGAGTAGCCCGTTGCTTGGAGTAAATTAACTGAACGAACACAATGAAACAACCAGAGCAAACTGTAACCAGCTCATCTGTGGAGATGAACTTGCTCAAGTCCTGGGCAGCAGATACTCCACTTAATGAGAAAACTGTGTCCAGATCCCTGCTCAGGCTGCACTGAACCCTCAGGGCTTGTGTCCTCTGACAAGAGAGAACAATCCCCACTTTGCACTCTCAGCCTGCTCCTGCTAGAGAAAGTTGTCACTTCCAGACAATTTCCAAGGGACAGATTCTGAGCTCACATAAAACACGACTCCACGCGAGGAAGGCTCTTCAGTTATTCTGATTTTAGCCTGGCGTAGCACAGAAGAGGTTCTGTCCTGCCTTCTCCTTTCTGATGTTCACTTAACTCACTGGAACATGAACACAACTGGGTTTAACAGAACTCAAGAACTGCAATAGCTGGCACTATTTCTTTAGTCCTGGAAGCACAGGCCACTGCTCTTCTGCTACATCAACCCCAGGCCTCCCCCAGCCCAAACTCAATTTCAGTTACATTTAACAAAGGTAGGTGGATGGACAGCACGAAGTCAGATGAAGTTCAGTGCAGACAAATGCCAGGTAATGCACTTAGGAAAGGATAATTTGAACTACGCAGGGAAAAAAAAAAAAATAACAGAATGCTTTTGCAAGATAATCATCTGCTGTGCACAGAGAGGCAGGGAACTGAAAATACTTCAATGGGAAGGGATGGCAAGTCCTTCCTTGGGAAGCTGCTCGTCCCTGATCGCAGCAATCTGAGCTCGAGCCCAGCTCCTGCAGCACCAGCAGAGCTCTGAGAGATCACAGAGACTCTTCCACAGGTAGAGCTTGAGTGGAGCTGGAGTCTGGTGAGTGCAGCAAAGGATCCATGAACGAGCAGCTCTCTGTGCACCTCAGAGTCAGCACATGCAGAGGTTCTGGGCACTCAGCTGCAAACAGCAGGGCAGAGGAACTGCTCCCCCAAAAGCCCCTTGAACTTTAATCCAGGCGTTCTGGAGCTCTGTACAGACACATTCCCCACTGGAACAGGAGTCATGGAGTGCCAACAGTCATCCCACAGGATGAGCCTGTGCCAGGCAGATCCCCCAGGAGACACTCTGCACCTGCACTGCCTTTGCACATCAGCTCCCATGGAACCCCTGACTGCTCTGGGTGGGAAGGGACCTTAAGGCTCATCTCATTCCAGCCCTTTCATGGGCAGGGACACCTCCCACCAGACCAGGTTGCTCCAAGCTCCATCCAACCTGGTCTTGGACTTCCAGGAACGGGGCAGCCACAATCCCAACCCTGCCCCCCTCCTTACACAGCAGCCAGCTCTGAGACTCAAACCTCTGTGTGCTGGGGAGACCAGGGCACCCAGAACAACTCCAGCCTGCACTCTGCCAAACAAAACCCAACCTCAATCTCAAACTCTGTGTTCCCACGCAGGATCTAGATTTGCTGGAGAGAAGAAACCACAGGTGCAGCCTGTCCCAGTGAGCTCTGCTGCTCCCCGCTGCTCCCCACTGCTCCCTGCCTGTGTCCTTGCTCCAGGGGGGAAGTCCCAGCACTGGTTCCCAGCTCCACAGCAGAGAAAAGGGGGTTGGCAGAGGGTGCTGGGCACTGCCCAGGCTCCCCAGGGAATGGGCACGGCCCCGAGGCTGCCAGAGCTCCAGGAGCCTTTGGACAGCGCTGCCAGGGATGCCCAGGGTGGGATTGTTGGGGGGTCTGTGCAGGGACAGGGGCTGGGCTGGGTGATCCTTGTGGGTCACTCCCCGTTCAGGATATTCTGATTCTGTGAAGGAGAGCAAGCCCAACTCCTCACTCGCCCGACATCTGGTGCCTTGAACGCCGAGATCTTCCCTTCCACACACCTTTGGAGGACAAGAAGAGCCGGCACAGATAGGAGGGATGCAGCACGCCCTGCTCCGGGCTCTGCCACCCTTTCCCGAGCGCCTGCAGGCTGCCAGAGCTCAGAGCAGGGATTGGGAGCACATTCCGTGAAGTGTGGGGCCATCTGATGGCAGGAGCAGGCAGCGCCGGGCTCGGATCCCAAAGGCTGCTCCTCTCTGCTCCATTCATCTTCAGTAATTGAATGCGTGCCCTGGGGGGGAGCGCCTCGCAGGGCGAGAGGGAGGGGGGGGAACAGTATTTATATTTGTCTTCCCAGATTTAGTTTGTCTTTATCTCGAGCTATTTTGAATGTCATGGGGAGTTAATGAAGACATGTTGTGCATCTGCAACGCATGGAGCAACTTCTCTCCTGTCTCAGCATATTAAATTCTTCCTTACTTACATTAGGAATTACAGGGAAAGAACAGACACAAACAAAAAGGGAGGAAAGATAAAAGGAAAGTAGAAAGCGATAAGAGTGGAAGAAAAGGAGGAGGAAGGGGGGTTTTTTTGTTTTGTTTTTAATTTAGCTCTCAAAGTTGCATCACAAGACATTTTCCCAACCCTTCACCATGTCTGGCTTGATCAGAGATGTCAGCCCTGGAAGAAACGTTCTGGTCCCTTTGGGATGACACAGGAACTTCCTCTTAAACATCCCCTTCAACATCACCCTGCCCCACAGTGCCCATGACAAATGCAGGGTGAGAGGACACAGCAGACAAGTTCATTCTGAGCTTCAGCACTGTCCCCAGGGGCAAGTGGCACATCCCCAAGCCCTGCTGTCCCCTACCTGCAGCCACCAGATCCCCCTCCAGCACCCAGGCAGGGAATCCCACACAGCAAGACCTCAGGGCCCCAGCACAGGCACAGACACTGCTCTGCTGCAGCTGGGTATTTTTAGTTGCTTTTCCTTCACTACAGACAGGAAACTGAGGCAGACAGAAAATACAGGCTCAGATCTACAAAGGCTTTTGGCCTCCAACCTCTGTCTTAAGGCAATCCCTGGCTTAGGCCTCACCAGTCCTTTCCAAGAGGAGAGGCAGTGACAGAAAAAGTCCTTTCCTCAGGATATCCCTTCCTCAGCTCTCCTCTCTCCCTTTTGGGAGAGGCAAAAATACAAAATTCTTTTAATCATGGGGCTGTTCTCTTAGAAATTAAGATCTTCCCTTTCCTGGCACTTCCCATCCTCTCTCTTTCCCTGAGGCAAGATCTGGCACACCTTAGACATTCTGGTTTGGCCTGGAGTTTTATTTAGACTGTTCCTTGCTTAGGGGATTCTCTGTTTATATCATTGGAGGGTGTTAATAAGGGCAGAATGGTTTCCAGACCCACACCAGCTGACTGGATTTCCTGAACCCACGCCATCTGTAAAAACAGAAATGTTCCCTTCTCCTTGTACACACAGATAAATGCATTACTGCTAAACCTCCCGGGGCAGGAGTGCAGCAGAGGTTGGGACTTCTGGCCAACTGAAAACCCAACAAGTTCTGGAATGAGGCACAGAACCGTCATTTTTATTGTGAGGGCTCAGCTGAAGACATGAAAGATCTCCTCACCCCGTGGAACAGACAGAAGAGCTTGACATTTTAAAAGAGCACACTGAGGAGCTTCTGGCACCTCCCTCAGACACATCTGGCACTGGCCACCCTCAGAGACACCAGGATGTGCAAACTGAGGCCTGGCTGGTATTACAGCACTTGCATGTGCCTATCAGTCAGCTCTTCCACCTCGAGGCTTCTCTGGAGCCCACAGAGCTCTGATCTGATGCTGTTTTACACCACAATGACACAGACTCCGAGATTCAGAAGGCTGAAAATGACTCCTTTATTTTTGGGCTGTGTCTCCCTTTTATACTATTTTACACAGACCAATCTGGTTGGTGACACAAAGGCAAAACCTCTTCACTCACATTGGTCAGACCAGAGGGACATCAAGAAGAAGGCCCTCCAAGGGAAAGGAATGAATAACAAAGGTACAGCTACAAAAACATTTCTCCTGTTTACAGAAAATTCCCTGGGAAAAGAATTTCAGAAAACCAAAACACCTCAGGCATGGAACCAGGGCTACACTGATCCAGATCCTTCCTGCTGCACGGGGAGCACTGCAAGAGGTGCTTGGAAGATGGGACACGTGACGAGCAATGCCTGGGGTCTGCCATCAAAAGGGTTTGTGTCTCGTGAGCCTGACACCAGCCTGATAACAAATTCCCAGTTTGGACTGAGTTGTGCACACCAAACTGAACTGGAAATTCCATGTTCAGCCAGGCCTCTCTCACCAGGCTCACACAGGAGCTGTGGCATTATCTAAGCACTGGTGTGCAGAGCTGAGCACAGAGCTGACCCAGCTTCACCTTCCCACTCTGTTCTCCCCACCAAGCACAGCTAAGGAAGTGCTGCACTCTTCAGAAAGAAGTGGCAGCTGCCAATAGAGCCAAAAAATCCTCATTTTACAGCACAAAAATCATTCCCACATGAAAACAGGCTCTGATACCCAGGGGTTGGTCTGGCTGAGGCAGCAGCAACAAGCAGCTGTGAAATACCCACCAAGAGAAAAACCAAGGGGTCAAGGAAGGAAATCCCTTATCCAGGCACACCCAGAACCAGTGTCTAGACCAAGAGGGAAAATTTTGTTTGCTCAACAAACAAAAAAACCCCCAAAGGTTAAAATTCACATCCCAATGCACCTGATGAGCTTTCGAGGGAGGGGAAGACTTTAGAACCAGGAGCAAGAGCAGAGCTGCTCTCTGCCTGCAGCAATGTCCCTCAGGCTCAGCCACTGCACATCCCTGCCTTCACCCCAAGGTGCTGCTGTGATAAAACTCTCCCTGTCTCAAGGAATAATGAAGATACAACAGCTAAACAGGAATAGGAGTGAGCAGCCAAGGGGCTTTGGGGGCTCCTCTCTGACAGGAGCACGGATCCACCCCCTCTGCACCTGCCCATGGGACCAGGACACTTCTCTTCCCTCTCCACGGGCCAGCAGTGCTCATGTCTGAAATGTGATTTGGGGATGGGGCTGGCCTTCCCTGCCTGGTTCAGAGTCACCTCAGCTCAGGAAGCAGCACACACCTGGAAGGGGTTGTTCCATCCCCTGGTGCCATCTGCTCCAGGAAATAGCAGCAGCCCTGACCACCCCATATCTGCCTCAACCTTCCAGCTCCCTGACAGGTTTGACAGCTCAGACCATTTAATATCAAGCCTCTTATTTGATCACAGTGGAAATGAGGCTGTTCCCCTTTGGAAGGTTCCTCCCTGCCCCAGCCCACTGGAGCCCAAACACCTGGTGATTGTTTTCTCTCCTGTGACTAAAAATGCTTCCTACAACATCCATCTCACACAGCTACAAGACTGCAAAGGGCACGAAATATTAACAGCCCCACTCAGTCAGGTTCTCATTGTTTCAGCATTGAACTCAGGGCATGACAGCTGGCTCTTGGCTTGACTTCCAAGTGACAAGAATCTGTGTGTGCTCACAGCAAACCCAGTCACCAGCGTGGTGTTTCTGAGCAATTCTGCTTTGTGCTATCAGAAATGCTGCAATACTGAGGTTGTCCAAGGTTTTTAATCCTTGATACATTCAGAACTGCAATTTGAACCCCAAAATTGAACCGTACAGCTCACATTATGCCAACATGACAACAATTTACCTCAATTAAAAGAGGCAATTTTCTGCACATTCTATTAAAGTCACCAAGCTCCAGGAGAGCAGCCCTGCAAGTACTGGCCAGCATCCAAAAGCACTCTGCTACAAACATTCTTACAACAGACCTACACCAATGCATACACATGAGGATTCAAATCATAAATCCATATTCTTTTGCCTCCATCCCATCAAATTAGGCAGAGTTGACAAATGTAATTATTTCAGATTCCAGTGCAATAAATGATCTTCATTATAACCGTATGCTTTACCTTTAGTAAGAGAACCCCTGACCTCCCAGTTTGATCTCAAGAACTCTGAGATTCAGGACATTCCAAAAAACATTCATTTTTTGATAACTCAGTTTGCTTCTCCCCATTGTGTGCTCATCATAAAGGGCCTTGGAAGATTGTACTTATCAAAGTGCACTCGATAGTAATGGACCATCTAATCCTAAAATCCTCTCTCGAACAAAAGCCAAGAACAAGCATTCCCATTTTCCACTTCTTTATACTTCAGTCAGCCTCCCAAAAGTCACTTTATATGGTTCACGGTTTAATAGGAGTTTAAGCAACATTCCCTTCTGGGGGTTTTGTTTAAAAAATTACCGAGTTTATTGCCTGTGTCAGAAGCTTCCTTACCCTGCTTTTATTATCTACAGCAGTGTTATGATTTAAACTCTGCCTCAGTTTCCCTGATGCACAAAGCACTCGGGTGATCTCTCAGTAATTGCTGTGGTGGCAGAAGCAACAATCCCGGTTCTGGCCATTAAAGCACCTCATGGTTTCCCACCACGGGTTTGTTCTCCCGAGTAATTAAGAGCTTCGTTCACTCCTGCGAGCACAGGCATCCTCCAGCTCCTCCATGAACCTTTCCAAGGTGCACCAACTCAGGCATCCTCCAGCTCCTCCATGAACCTTTCCAAGGTGCACCAACTCAGGCATCCTCCAGCTCCCCCATGAACCTTTCCAAGGTGCACCAACTCGCTGTGGGCACTCAGGGACGTGTCAGGCTGACCAGGGAATGCAGCTCACAGACTTCCTCAGGCTCTCTGATGGATGCCTGAGGGGACTCTCTGTTTATATCATTGTTAATAAGGGCAGACACCCTGATGTGACACCCTGTGCAACACCAAGCACAACAGCCCTGACCGCTGAACTCAGCTCGCCCGATGATATCCTTACAAAATTCCCTGCCCAGATCAGGAGGATTGGGAGGGAAATGCAGTGAGAGCTACCCAGAGCCATCAGCTCCAGCCTCTCTGCCTTTCCCCTAAAGCTCACTGACAGTCTCTCAGAACAAAGCAAGCTGTTCTCTGGATCTCCCTTATCTTATTGTACATCAATTTGCTGAAACATTCATAGGATCACTACTCATTTCATTTACCCTTAAGGCCAACCCCTCTGCTTATTAAATTAAGAAGATGAATGAGAGATTTTCCTCTCTTGCTAGCAGCCCAGGGGATTCATTAGTCAAGTAAATGATTGCACTTGCCTCAAGTTATGCTACTGCAATGTTTGTAATGTGTCTTCTGATCTGGGCTCCCCGTGCAGTATTTGGAAACAAGGTTGGCTTTCAGACAGGTCACATTTAATTCCAGTCATTTGGCTTCAGCAAATGGAATAAAAAAAGGCCTCAAATTCACTATCCTACATCCCCTCCCTTCGCTCAGCCCTCCAAACATTTCACAGAGCAGACACACAAGGGGAATCAGGAGCTCCACGCAAGCCACCAATGTTTGTCCCATTTATGTCGGTATCAGGCACAGTCACCACTTCACCACTGGCAGAAAGCACAGATCTGGGGACAGTGACAGAGCTGCTCTGGGCAGGAGGGAGCAGTTCCTCCACCACGTTGGATCATTAATTAAGCACAAAGGTAGCTGTTAACAAGCTCCCTTTTGCCTTCCAGAAAGGAGCTGGCTCTCATTGCAGCCAGAGGACAGCAGCATTTCTGAGTGTGATAACAGGAAAGCAGGATGGAAATGGCATTTGGGAAAAAGGTTAAAATCCACATCCCAATTAAACTGCACCACGGCAGGGATGGCAAGGAGGCTGAGCACAATGAACTTCAGGGAATAGCTGTCCCCAATTCCACAGGGCTGCTCCATGGAAAGCAGAACCTGGATGAACAAGCCCCACCAGCACAGCTGGGTGAGCACTTCAGAGGAGGGATGAGCAGCACAGAAGAGATTCCCTCTGGTGAGCTGCAGATTGCACACCTTAGAAGTGACTTCCAAGTTGTGTTGTCATATCTGTGGACTTGGTAGGACACAGCCTGCCACCCTTAACACCAGAAAAACATTACAGCAAAAGCAGTTTCCATGTCATAGAGCTGCAGCGAAGCACATTCCCTCCTTTAGGAGTGGCAACAGCAGGAACCACAGTTCCTGTCACCCACTACAACTCCCAAACATGCCCAGGAGACTTCACACTCTGCCACAAAGCTGCAGGGATGTGTCTGAAACATCAGGCATGAGCAATCTGCCCAGTTCCTGAAGGCTTCCCAGCAAACCTGGAACCAATCAGAAATGAAGGATGCTGCTCCCTGCCCAGCGTTGCACCTGAGCAGAGCAGCACAGCAGGCAGGCACTCAGAAATGCTCCCTCCCTGAAATGTATCACAGCTGCAGCAGCAAACGAGAACACCTGAGCTACCAACCAGCCTGCAAAAGGAAGAGCCAACTCCAACAGCAGCAGCTGTAGGAAGGGAATTGAGATGTCTGAGCCAACACAGCTGTCCTCCCTCTCCTTGCCCATGAACCAAGCGCTGATTTTCCTCCCAGATTTGCCACAACTTTCTCACCTGACCTTCATCGAGTCGTTCACACCCTGTCTATAAACAGCACAACATGACAATTACAATTCTGCTGCCTCTGCAGAGGGGAGGGTTTAGCCAGCATTGATTTCACAGTGGCCATGGCCAGGGTTCACACAACACCAGGCACACGTGGAGCTGCTTTGCCCTGCAGCAATACCAGGACACTCCCCGACAAAGAGCCACTCCAGGGAAGGGCAGGAGGCAAGGCTGACAGATTTGCATGTAAGCAGCGTAATTAGGACAAAGTTAACCTTGGAGTAGCCTGTTAAACAGCAGAGGATTTTACAGTGGCCACAGATGGCTGCAAAATTCCCTCACTGCTGGATGCTTGCTTCAAAAGAATATGTGAATTGCAGAATGGTTGGAAGGAACCTTAAATCTCATCCAGTGCCACCTCTGTCATGGGCAGGGACACCTCCCACTATCCCAGGCTGCTCCAAGCCCCAATGTCCAGCCTGGCCTTGGGCACTGCCAGGGATCCAGGGGCAGCCACAGCTGCTCTGGGTACCCTGTGCCAGGGTCTGCCCACCCTGCCAGGGCAGGATTTCCTTCTAATATTCAATCTAACTCCACCTTCTACCAGTGTGAAGCCATTCCCCCTTGTCCCATCATTCAATGTCCTTGTCAAAAACCCCTCTCCAGCTCTCCTGAAGCCCTCTTCAGTATTGAAAGCCTGTGCCCTTAATTCTCTTGGTCGAATTAGCAGCTACCAGCCCTGGCAGCCCCTCCCAGGAAAGGGTTCTTAGCCCTAAATGGAGAATCTGGAATAGGAGCCACCCAGCCTGGGTAGGTTTGGGATGGAGCAGCATTCCTCACCCTGAACAGTGGGATTTAATTACGCTGCCACAAATCTGGAATTAGCCCTCAAATCCACTTCCCACTCGGGCTGTGGCTGTCACTGATAGCCCAAAGATTAATCCTGACCACAGCAGAAATCACAGAGCAGCAGCCAGGGCTGCTGGAACATCTTGGCTGCAAGCTGAGAACCCAGGGCTGGTCCAGCTCTGCAGAGCCCTGGCCTTTCCGGGTGGAAACCACACATACACACAATATTTATCCACCTTTGCTCCTTCTTCGAGAGCTCTAAGCTCCACTCGTGCACAGCAGCACCTCGGGGAGCACACACAGCCCAGACCCCCCAGTAAAGCCCAGTCTGGAGGAGTGGGGAATGTCCAGAGCACTTAGAGGCAGCTCTGCAGCACTGAAATGACACATTCCAGGTCTCCAGCTCACGAAAAGATCCCTCTAGGAGGTTGTTTAACCTCAGGGACAGCCTGGCTGGGGCTGCCCCAGGGATGCGGGAGCCCCCGGGAGCCGCAGCGCTCAGATCCGGGCACGGCTTTAGGTGGGAGCCTCATCCTCCGCTTTTTCTACTCCAAACGCACAAATTTAAGGAGCTGCCGCCATCTAGCGGGTCCGACAGACCCCAATCAGGCTGAGCCCACCGCGGGTCCTGGCGCTGCTCCCCTCCAGCCTCATCCCGAGCAACAGCCTTTCCCGGCGGGGCAGGACACACAAACCGGGATTTACCCCGCAGGGTTTTCACCTGTCCGGCCCCACAGGTGTGACCCAGCACAGCGCCAGGCCCAGCGTTAAACCCCGGCGTGTCCCACACCTGCTCCTTAGAGGGGTAAACCCACTGGTTCCCGTGGTAAGGAAGGTGGAAGGTGTGTGGTTCGGGGTGGCTGAGGTCAGGGTGTGATGGCAGCAGTGAGAAGATGATGGAGAAGGGATTTCCTGTAATGCCTGGGGAGGATGGTGGATGCTCCTTTTCCTCGTTTCAGGATTAAGTCCTAGATGTAATCCCAGACTGATGGCCTGAGGGGAAGGTGTGAGAGGAAAAGCTGCATCTTAAAAAAAAAAAAAAAAAAAAAAAAAAAA
>VXBB01017043.1:96435-113331 GCA_013399915.1 Illadopsis cleaveri
AAAGCTGTGGGAGTTAATTGCGTTGCTTCTAAAATGTGGGATCACACAGGATCCTTTCCAGTACCTGAGGGAGCCAACAGGAAAGAGGGACAGAGGCTGTTACGATGACCTGGAGTGCCAGGGCACAGGGAATGACTTCCCACTGCCAGAGGGCAGGGCTGGATGGGAGATTGGGCAGGAATGGTTCCCTGGAGGGTGGGCAGGCCCTGGCACAGGGTGCCCAGAGCAGCTGTGGCTGCCGCTGGATCCCTCGCAGTGCCCAAGGCCAGGCTGGACACTGGGGCTTGGAGCAGCCTGGGACAGTGGGAGGTGTCCCTGCCATGGCAGGGGGTGGGATGGGATGAGTTTGGAGGTTTCTTCCAACCACAGCCATTCTGTGAATCTTTGGTCCCCAAAACTGACTGATGTCACCAGAGGAACCCAAACTCCAGGGCTCTGTGGCTGAGTCCAGGTAGGTGTCTGGCTGTCCTGGCTATGCTGGACCCAGTGCAAAAGGAGCCAAGTCTACCTGTGGAATTTGAACAGAAAAGCAGAAGCCGTGAGAAAAATGGATGTAATTAAGAGATTGTGCTTGGTACTAGGATTTTGGAGAGAGCTGTATGGAGAGGATGTCAAAGATAAAAGATAAATGTGCAAGAATTATACAGTGTAAATATGTTATTTCTGCTGCAAAAGCAGATTTTATTTCAGGCAACAACCTGGCTCTGCAGTTTTGTACCGAGTACATCTGCAAGGGCTCTCGTGTGAGCCTGAACCCTGCACAGCACGGGCTTCTTCAAAGGGCTTTGGAGATTACTTTCTTATCCTGGGAACAAGGAAAAGATTCATTACAGGTGCAGAGCTTTAGCTGCAAGTCACAAAATTCAGTAGCTGGTAGTGGTGGGACAAAGGATTTCTAACAGGGTTAGTGTTGGTGCTTTTAGGGTGTCCTCTGAAGAGACATAAAAGGAACTACAAGGATTTAAACTAAAGTCTCTTCTGTAGCAAACGGAAAATTCCAACAAATCTTCAGTTGTGTTGAGTTCAGTGGAAGCCTTGAACAGGCCAGACACCAGCTGGGCCAGGGTGACCAGTCAGACCATCCCAGCTCCTGCTGGGACACAGGGGCTGCCCATTCAGGCTTGGAATTAATTACAGGACACGTACAGACGGTGAGGTTGCTGTGCCACGGTCTCATGTGCATTCCCAGGGCTCTCCTGGGGTTCTGCTGCACACATCAGTGCAATATTGCAGGGCAAGGTGGTCCTTTCACTGTGTGATGGAGCCTCAGCAGCAGTGCCACCGGGTTTAGAGTGGCCCTGATTCTGAGAGGGGCGAGGTTGGCTTCAGGTTCATGTTGTGGTGGCCTGACAAGCCAGAGGGACACCTTCATGCCACTGCAGACACTGAAAATATGAGTCCGAGGGCTGATGCTGCTCCAGGTGGTTACATGTTGGAACTGGAGGCTCAGAATTTCAGGCTTTCTGTGCTAAAAGGCACTGACCCTCAAGCAAGCACTGCATTTGACCTGAGGCCATGGAACAGGCTTCCAAAATTGAGTGATGGCACTGGGGTTGTGGGTGTGTAGTTTGAGCAGAAGTGTGTAACATCACAGGGTACAAAACTTAGGATTTAAGGTTTTTGTTTATAGTAATATATAGAGAGTAGGATGGAGGATTTGGGGTGTTAGCTAGGTTCTTCTTCTTTCCCCTTCTTCATGGTTTTGGGTGTTTTTTTCTAATTGAGTGAAAAAGGTCTGCACTGCAGACCTTGGGTGGTCATTATTGGGTTAAAAGTATAAATAATATAGGTGTCACCTCGTCATTGAGTAATTAGTGCTTAAATAACCTTGGAAAGAGAGCCAGAGCCATTTTCTACCATGTTGTCTGGAACTCACAACTCATGAGACTGTACTTTAGATAAAAATTAACACCTGAGTCCTGTGCTTTAATCCTGGCTCTAACAGAAGAAAAGAAGATAAACCCCCCACAATTACACTGCTGCATTTGCATGGGTTGTATCCTGAGACCTAAGCTTATTTTGGGGGAAAAAACCCAAAAGCTGCCAGTCTTTTGGCTGGGACTGATTGCACCTTGCCTCACATGCCCTGCTAAAAGGTGAGTGATAACAGGAACTGCCTGTGCTGACAGCAGACAACAATTTGGTGATCACTGAGAACAGCACTGGGAGACAGATATTCAATTCCTGGCTCCTTCAAAAGGGAAAAAACAACCTAGACCTGATGTGACAGTGCCCAGGGACAGCAGCTGCATTCTCCTCCCTGACTCAGGGTGCCTGTGAGCCTTCCATGGCTCATCACCAGCTCACACAAACCTTTCCTCCAGCTGCTCTCAGAGCCCTGCAGGGTGCAAAGGACCCCCACAGGTCCCAGTTCCAGTCCCTGTGCCATGGGCAGGGTGGGGATGGGAATCCTCAGCCAGGAGGGGATGCTCAAATCACCACCTGGGCTGGGAACTCAATTTTTGGAGTCNGTCTCTCGGGGGACTGTCTCTCTGCCACCCACACCGGTGTTGTTTTTTTCTTTTATTGTGGCTTTTCTTTGTTGGTGACGGGATTGTTTTAATAAATTGTTTTCTTATAATTTGATCTCGCTTTTCATTCATAACAGGAGAGATTGAGGATTTCTGTGAATCCCAGAGGTGATGCAGGGTTGCACATCCCTGGGGACCCAAAAATAGATCTGTTTGTATAAAAGTTGTCCTCTATTTCACGAGGGCAAATTTGCTCTTTGTGTTCCAAAATGTGGCTTTTCCATGTGCAAAGTCGAGAGCAAAGCAGCAGGAGAGGGATGAGGCAACCTTCTGCTCTTGAGGACAAATGTGCCATCCCTGGATCTGAGGGGTCTGAGGGCAATTTCGGCCACTCCACCAGGTGGGGAGGGGGAACTGAATTAATCTGAGATGCCTGATCTGAGTTTCAGGCAAGTCAGGCTTAACTGGGCCAGAAAATAAATGACTTGTGACGTTCAGAGGAATTAAATCATATTGTATTAGGGATGAGGTTGCAGCCTATCTGATGCCTGTACATGTTTCTTTTGGTTTGTTTTTGTTGTTTTTTTTTTTTTTTTTTAATTAATGTCTAGGTACCAATAATTGGGGAGATGCTGGATGCAGATTCTGGCTCCAGCAAGAAAGTCAAAGGAATATTTGTTGGCAAATATTCCCTCCTTGGCTGGTTGGCTGCTTTCTATTTCCATTGCTGTCTTCTGTAGGATTTGAAAGTTTTTTTGAAGCTTGCGAGAGTATGTTACTGACCTTATTTTGGAATAAACCCCACGTTTACAGCTCCTGTCAGAAAGAGGAGCAGTGATTTCCTCTCCAGGGATCCACTGACCATGAAACTGAGCCTGAGGCTTCTCGAGGTGTGTGTGAGAGCAGTGTCCCTGTGGTGGCCCTGCCACTGCTCCCCAGTCTGGGAGCATCCAGTGCGTGTCCCAGAGTGTCACTGAGACCTGCCACAGCCACAGGAACAAAAGCTGTTCACTGCAGGCCTGATTCCTGCTCTGAGAGTTGAGTTCCTGGTGAATGGGATGAAATTCCAACTTCACACAGCGGGATTGGGAGCCTGGACTGATTTGGGGGATTTTGAGAACTGTTATCACACAGTCAGAGCAGTAAAACTGTCCTGAGCCTGCACAAATGACTCTTCAGACACCCAGCACAAATGATGGGCTCATCTAAAAAAAAAACCCAAATAAAATAAAGAAAATTACAAATATTTTATTTTGCATGTTGTTTTGCTTTAATTTCAGCTAAAAGCCCAGGCAGGTTCCCATCATCTCAGCAATATCATTCCCTGCAGGCAAAAGGATTTACTCAGGAAATCTGGATTTCTTAATCCAGAGGAAAAGCTCTGAGCAGGGACCCTCCTCTGGCACGCTGGAATGCCTCAAGTGCTCATGGCTCACTCCCTTGTTGAAGCCCCATAGCTCCAGCATTTTATTATTTTTATTACCATGGGATTTTGTTTTCCCATTCCTATTTATTAAAAATCCATGAACAAAAATTTATTAAAGATCTATTAAAAAATATAACAAATTTATTCCCCCCTCAGTCTGGAATCACCTGGGCAGGTGCGTTTTTCCCCTAGGTGTGGAATCTGGTGCTGGGAATTGTGCAGTGGGAGGGGACAGGGCACAGGCACTGTGTAGGTGGGGCTGAGGGGATGGATGGAGGGATGGATGGATGATGGATGGAGGGATGGATGAATGATGGAGGAATGGATGGATGGAGGGTTGGATGGATGGACGGATGGACGGATGGATGGATGGATGGATGGATGGATGGATGAACGGTGCATTATTGGCACCACGATTTTCACAAGCTCAGCACCACACACAAACATAAAGGGATAAATTGAGCAGCCCAGCCTCGGTGAGGTTGGGCCAGAGAGCCAAAGTTCTAAATGAAACAACAACAATAATAAAAAATAGAGAGAGAGACCTTTACCTATCCTTGACCATTCCAAACCCGGTAAGAACAGGAAGCACAGCGAGTGCCAGTGTGGTTTAAATATTGCTCTGCCAAGAGTGCAGCACAAGGAGGGATCCTGCCCTCCCCTCTGCCCTGCTCCAGGACTGATGCTGGGCTGGTCAATCCCTTTGCAGGGAGCAGAGCCGAGCTCAAAACCCAGTGCAAGGACTGCAGTGTCTGGCTCCAGCNTGCAAGAACTGCAGGGTTTGGCTCCAGCTGCTTGCAGTGATAATGGATCTACTCTGCAGCTCGCATCCCTCTTTTTCCTGTTTCATCCCTGAAGTTCCTGCCCAGGCCCTTCCAGCCCGGTCGGGTCTCTCTTTCCCAGCGGCAGGCAGCGCTCGCAGTGTCCAGGAGGTGGCAAGCTTTAGATTCACATCGCTCTCCGCTTCCATCCGCTCCCCGGAGCCGGGGATTTGCGGGAAGCGAAGGAGCCTTTGGTTGTTCCTGAGGTGGAATCCTGTCCCCAAGCGTGTGTGAGTGAGACAGAGGGGCACAATCCCCCTCCCCNGTGATAATGGATCTGCTCTGCAGCTCGCATCCCTTCCCCATCCCTCTTTTTCCTGTTTGATCCCTGCAGTTCCTGCCCAGGCCCTTCCACCCCGGTCGGGTCTGGCTCTCCCAGCGGCAGGCAGCGCTGGCAGTGTCCAGGAGGTGGCAAGCTTTAGATTCACATCGCTCTCCGCTTCCATCCGCTCCCCGGAGCCGGGGATTTGCGGGAAGCGAAGGAGCCTTTGGTTGTTCCTGAGGTGGAATCCTGTCCCCAAGCGTGTGTGAGTGAGACACAGGGGCACAATCCCCCTGTCCTGCTGCCCAGGCTGGGGCTCAGCCCAGGGCAGGGGGCTCAGGGCTGGGGCAGGTCCAGCTCTCACCCACAGCACCCCCAGGTGCCTCTCCCAGGGCTGCTCCCTCTGCTCAGCCCAGCCTGGATTGATCCTGGGGCTTGTCCTGACCCAGGGGCAGCACCTTGAGCTTGGTCTTGTTAAACCTCAAGAGGATAAGGAACTCCTGGAGTGTGGCTCAGGTTGCCTCGAACACACATTCAACAAAAACACCGTGCCAAAAATCACATTTACACATTCCTGCTCCTTACATCATCCAAAATGAGGAAGAAAAATACCATTTCCCTTCTTCTCCTGCCCCTAACCCACTGCAAGCTGCGGGTCATGTCACCCAACACAGGAGTGGAACTGGAGACACTTGAAAATATTAATACAGCCTTTGTGTGCACTTGGGGATGCAGAATTGCGTGCATTACATGGTCAGTAAAGCCTGCAGCCCTTCTTCCCTTCCTGCAGCCACAGGATTTATTTTCCTTCCATCTTCATCCTTTCCCTCACTCTAAGAAATCTTTCCCAGGTGGAAGATGTATTTAAATACACTATTTGAAGAGAAAAGCAGGGCAGAGCTAAAGAAACAGCTGCTAACGGGTAGGGAATCACCCTTTGGGTTGAAAAGAAACCAATGAGGGGCAACTTTCACTGGAGCTGCTCCAACAGTCCCAGCCTGAGAGCCGGGATTATTCATCACACGGGTTGTTAATTGTATGAGAGGCTGGGGAGCAGCCCTGGCAGCCCTCCAGCAGCTCACACATCCCCTCCAGTGCCTGCAGGGCTCCCTGCTCCCTCTAACCACACACAGGAGGATGTGAGCCAGAGGAAACAGCAGCACCAGGGCCCTCCTCTGCCCCAGGATACCCGCAGCAGAAAGTGGGAAGCAAAATCTCATCCCCTGAGCAGTCCCTCCACTGACCCTCTCTGACTTGCTCCCTGTCACTAGATGGACATGAAATGAAGGAAACTCAGTCAGTTGTCAGAGCAAAAAGAGAGAAAGATTTGTTTTTTACTTGAGTTTATATAGATTTTGAACAATGACCAGGGATTGGACAAACAAGGTTGACACCTCTCCAGCCACACTGGTCAAACTAAAAGTTCATTAATTGTCTCTCCTCCAGAGAAGAATGTGAACAAAAAGAACAATTTCCAAAACATTGCTTTTGTTTACATAAAATTTGTAAGAAACTCCGCTACAAAAATGCAAACATCAGGAGGCTGAAAAAGATCAAAGAGACAGGTCCCCACTTTTCTGCCTGGATTACCCATGGAAAGGGTTGGCCCAAAACTCCAGAGATGAAGCTCAAGCACTGCAGAACACAGTGGATGGATCTGAAGGAGCTGTGAGATGGAGCCTTGTTGAAATGCTGGGGGCTGGAAATTTCAGGCTTTCTGAGCTGAGGGGTGCTGACACTCAGACAAGCACCACACCACCTGAGGCCTTGGAACAGACTCCTAAAATTGAGTGATGGCACTGGGGTCGTGGGTGTGTGGTTTGAAAAGTATTGTGTGATCTCACAGGGTGAAAAACTTAGATTTAAGGTTTCAGGATAAAGTAATATGGGTGAGTCGAGATGGAGGACTTTGGGTGTTGTCTGGGTCCTTCTTCTTCATGGGTTTGGGTGGTTTTCTGTAACTGGGTGAAAAAGGTCCACGTTGTGGGCCTTGAGTGGTCAAAAGTATAAATAATACAGGTGTCACCTCGTTATTGGGTAATTAGTGCTTAAATAACCTCGGAAAGCGTTTCTCTTACTTGCCAGTTAGAGCTCATGCCTCGTGAGTCTGTAAACAGATAAAAAATAATAAACATCCAAGTCCAAACTTGAAAGCTACATTTCCTGTGTATTTATCCCAACCTTGGCTAAGACAAAAAAAGAAGGCAGGACTGTCACAAACCCTCCTCAGCTGACTCTGACAGCAGTGAGAGGAAGGACACAAAGTCAGGCTTCTCACAGCTCTGTTCACATTCACTTGCCTTGAGGGGCTGGGAAAAAGAAGAGGAAAAACCCCTTGGCTCCAGCCATGCCAGTGCTCCTGGCACGTGCATTTGCTAGGCAGCAAATTTCAAGTTTTAGCTACAAAGGGAGCAAAGATCTTCAAAAAGTTTATTTGTCTTTTTAGCCCTCAGTAGTTTCAAACTCAGATTTCAGATGAATTCAGATGCTGCTCATGAAATTTTACAGATGGAGCTGCTGGGGAGTGCCTGCCTGGCCTAGGCTTGAACCCCTGTTAAAAATCTGCTCTCCCATGTTCTTCAGCAGAGAATTAAACACATCAGCTGTCCTTTCCCATCTGCATTCCAAGGTGAAGCTCGGCAGCAGGGCTGGAGCTCGTCTAACAGCTGGCAGGGAAGGCAGGGTGCTGAATGTGCCTTTTGCCTGCAAGTGACTGAATTTGGGGTGGATCTGAGGGGGTGGGGCAGGTGGGACTCTGCCCTGGTGATTCTTGAGAGTGTCTGCACTCCTTGGGTCTGGCTCTGTGCCTGGGGGAAATGAACTCGGAGCTTTTTCCTGACAGATGTGGAGCAGATCCAAGTGCCAGCATCAGCTACTGACAGACTCGTCAGGGATATCAGCAATTGTGATTACCCCCAGAATTGATTGTCCTCGGTAAGAAACCTGTCCAGCCAGACTGTCCACGGGAAGACAGTGCTGCCTGTTTATAGCAAATGAAAAATTTGGACAGAGCCAGATGGGGAACTTTGAATGTGTGTCTCAAAGGCAGCACATGAAATGCTACCCTGAGAAAGCCCAGCACAAACCCTTCCTCTGCCTCAGCATCTGCCCAGGCACTGCCTGGCTCCAGGATTTCTCCATAACTCACAGCTCAGGCAGGGCAGTCTGAGATCAGCCTGGGAGTACCTGGAAATCCTGGAGGAAGGATGAACTCCCCCCTGGTGTTTGTGCCAGGGGAGATCCCTGCTCACTGCACCCAGGTCAGTGTGTCTGGAGATCCCAGCTGGAGTTATTTGGGTCCTCACTGCCTTGGCACTGGAGATCCAGGGCACAGACTCTGCCCCCCACCCTCCAGCCAAGGGCAGCTGGGAACTTCCCTGTGCAGGGAACAAGAGGATTCAGTTTAAATTGAGTTAAAATGCCAATGACACCCTTCCACAGGCGGGGATTGCTGTCAGCATCTCCCTGCACATTGCTGGGCCCAGAGCCACAGGGATACAGGGAATGAGGAGCCAAATCCCAACATCTGTCACTGCCTGCAGTGAAAGTCACAGCCCAAACCTCTGGAGGGGATTTCTGACAGCTGTGACACGAAACCATCAAGTTCTCTTCAAAGTGGGACCAGATCACTTCCATTTGCCAGTCTAAAAGTGGTGTCCAAGAGCTGAAACCAACTCCTGAAGTGCTCTGAATTTTACAGACTAAACCCGGTGACTTCATGGTAAAGCAGCATTTGATTCCTGCATGAAATATTACAGGATGCCGTTTTCGTAATTTCCTCCTCACTTGATCGTGATAACACAGTCCCTGAGGCACTGGGGAGGCAGAGAAAATGTGCCAAGTGGAGGAGATGGAAATGGGAGAGTCGCCAGTAAAACAAAACATCGTTAAGGAAGCAGAGTTGGAGAGAGATTGTTGTGTGATAGGGAAGGGTTTGTCTTATTCTTCATCGATCACTTGGAGTGGGAAGTGATAAAAAGAAAAAAAAATTAAAGCTTGGAATTAATTTTGGGGTCTGCTTTGAACCAGCTTCTAAGCTCACCCTGGAAACCCCTTCCTCTCTAAAGTTCTGAATTAAACTACAACAATAATAATAAAAAAAAAAAATATATAGAGAGAGAGACCTTCACCTATCCTTGACCATTCCAAACCTGGTAAGAACAAAAAGCACAAAGAAGAAGAATGTGGTTTAAATATTGCTCTGCCAAGAGTGCAGCACAAGGAGGGATCCTGCCCTCCCCTCTGCCCTGCTCCAGGACTGATGCTGGGCTGGTCAATCCCTTTGCAGGGAGCAGAGCCGAGCTCAAAACCCAGTGCAAGGACTGCAGTGTCTGGCTCCAGCTGCTTGCAGTGATAACGGGCTCTGCTAATTGCACGTGGTTAAGGAGATGCAAATTTCCTGTCCATGAAGATGTTCATGCACAGTTTAACACCTTTCCCAGAAGAGAGCAGCGCTCAGAGTGCCTGGAGTACACATTTAATGCACAGGCTTTTCTGAGCAGCTGACTGCAGACACACCTGAGGCTGCTGCAGTGTTGTTCTTGCAGAACCATCTGTATCAACCAGAGCAGGAGCTGGGCAAACAGAGACCTGCTGGCATTTCCTGGGGCTGGGAAACAACCTGGGATGGTGGAAGGAGTGCCTGCCCCTGGAAGGGGGATTGGAACAGGATCATCTTTAAGGTCCCTCCCAACCCAGAGCGTTCTGTGATTCCATGATCTCAGAAAATCTCCAGGTGACCATGAGATGTGTCCAAACCTCAGTTTGGAGAAAAAAAAAACAAAACTCCCTTGCAAATGCAACTTCAGCTTGATCCACAATGCTCAGCCCCAGTTTACCCCAGTGTGAACCCAATATTTTCTGAGNCAGATTCCCACTCCCAGATGCCCAAAGGGGTTTGAGAGGAGCTAAAGCACGGAGCAGCTTCATCCTCAAGAAAGCTCCAAGGTTTGGCAAACACTGTGTGAGGATTTAGGAACAGTGGCAGTGGGAGTTTATGTGTTTTGCATTTCTTTCCCCTCAGGCTGGTGCATTTCCCTGCATTATTTCCCAGCCAGGGAGCAGACAATCCCTCTGTGAAATGTCACACTTGGAGCTGGCCTGGCTGAATGGCTGGTGTGAAAAACCTGCCAGGGATGGGAACACAGCCAAGGGTCAGTCTATGCTGAAATTATTAATAAATGCTTTCCAATTAATCTACCTTTGCACATGCAGTGATTCAGGCCCGGCTGAGACCCTGGGCAGCTCAGAGGGTGAATCACAAGATTATTCCTTCTTTTCTATACTGCTGCTCTTCCAGGGAGCCCTGCTGAGGAGGTGGCAGCCCTTTTCAACCCTGACAGGGCTCACGGCTGCTCCTGTGGATGGCAGAGGAACTTTACCAGGGTGGGAGAACTTAATTAGATGTGTTTTCAAATATTTCTTCAGCTCTGGGACATTATCACCTCTGGTGGGTTCAGAGAGAGTTCTGGGCTGGAGACCAAGCTTGTATCAAATAAAGAAGTCATGACTGTCTGAACCAGGCCTTGGTTCTTCCCCAGCCTGTGTCTGCCTTGGTGGTAATCCCTGGGAATGCCAACAAGTGCCTGTGGCCTCCCAGAACGTGCAGCAGCTGCCCTGAGCAGCTCAGAGCCAGGCACCAGCCGTGGCAGCAGGAAAAGGGAAGGATGTTGTGTTTTACAGCCAGGGGAAGCCAGGGCTGTTCCAGATACACATAAAGGGCCTCCTGTGTGGAGAAAGCATCAACTTGCAGCCTTTGGCAAGTACACTGAATAACAGAGGAGTTTTCATGGAATCATGGATGGCTGGGGTTGGAAGGGACCTGAGATTCAGCTCATCCCATGGGCAGGGACTCCTCCCACTGTCCCAGGCTGCTCCAAGCTCCAATGTCCAACCTGGCCTTGGGCACTGCCAGGGATCCAGGGGCAGCCACAGCTGCTCTGGGCACCCTGTGGCAGGGCCTGCCCACCCTGCCAGGGAACAATTCCTGCCCAATCTCCCATCCAGCCCTGCCCTCTGGCAGTGGGAGCCCTTCCCTGTGTCCTGGCACTCCAGGCCCCTGTAAACAGCCTCTCTCCATGGTCCCTGTCAGCCCCTTCAGGTCCAGTGCAGGTGGGGTCTCACCTGGTCAGGGCAGAGTACATCATATTAGAGACCTAAAGAAACAAAATGCTGAACAATAGCAGCCTTGTCCAGTTTTAAATGCCTGATAAACTGCACAAGGAGGAAGGTAAAGGAAGAGCTTCACATCCAACAGGAGCTCAGGAACGACACAGGGATGAGAACAGAGAACTTCAGACTCCTTCTTGCCTGGATCACCCCATCCTTCGGGGTGTTATTCCAAAAGGGATTTATGGAGAGCTTTAGTGAAGCATGTTAGGAATCTGGCATTGCCTCTTTGGGCTCTGGCTGCTCTGCCTTTGCTCCTAATGCAGCAATTTTTATAGGAAATCAGGAACTCATTTGGCAGCTTTAGGTCAGTGTTTCAGAAAGAGAAGTGGAACTGCTGGGTTAAGTTGCTGCTTTATGGGCAGGAGTTACGGGATCTGGGATATTGGTGTGGAGGGACTTGGCCCCAGTCCCCTGCCATGAGCAGGGTGGTTTACAGGGACCCCAAAGTGCAAACTTTACAGGCAGGGCCTGCCTGGGGAGCTGGGATGGAGGAGGGCAATTCCTGCAGCACAGCTTCCCACAGTAACCCAGGACTGACTTGGAGGTGGTCCATGAGAAAGCAAAACGTGGTGAGATCACAGCCCCAGCTGAGCTGATAGAGAGAGGGAATCCTTCCCCAGCTGGAGGCTGATCTATACATGTAAATATGTGAAGTCACAGCCTCCATTAAAGCCTATCCATCGGCAGCATCTTGGCATGGGATAGCTGCTCTCAGTGATTCATAGCACTGACCCGGATTTCAGCAGCCAAGGGAGAATTTGCAGGATCTTACCTCGGCAACTGGCAGCACCAAGAGTTCAGCAGAGGGGTGGAAATTATGGGCCAAGCAGACAAAAATGTGGGGGAGGATGTGTGCACTAAACAGCTTGGGAGTTTAGGAAAATATCCAGCCTCCCACCGAGTTGCTATGGGATAATTAATGGAACTCCTCATCCTCTCCATGTTGGCTTCCAACCTTCTCCTCCCCAGGGCCGTGAGCCATCAGCAGAGAATGTTTGGGTTTGGCCTGGTGGGCTAGGAGTGATGGATGGCTACAAAGGAGCAGGTCTGGCACCCATCTCACCTCCCCCTGCAGGAAATGAGTCACAGCACAGCACAGGTGGCCAAAGTGCAGGTCCAGAGGGACCCGAGGCTCCCCGGGGCTGTGGGTGTCACCTGGCACACACAGGGATGGTGACAATGGGACATCAGCCCCGATCTGATCCTTCCTGATGGTTTTGTGGGAGCTGATGGATCACCTGCCAGGCTGCTCACACCACTCCAGCTGGCAGAGCTCCTGGGCTGGAAGCACCACACAGCAACAAAAGGCAGGAAAATCAGCTGGAAAAGCTCCAAAGCAAAGCGAGAGGAGCGATCCCAGCTCTGCAGAGTGTGACCTCTGAGGAAAGATGGAAGAGACTCGGTCCATTTAAACCTGGAGAAGGCAAAGGGGAGGATGTGATAACTGTGCTCAAATATGTGGAAGGGAATTGCAAAAAGAAAGGAATAAAGTGTTTCCTGAATAATTTAGGGAAGCTGTAGGTTTGCCGAGGTTGCAGGTTGGGCTGTTATCAGAGAACAGTTTAGATTTAGCAAATCCAGCCCTGGGCATGGGGCTGGTTAAACCATTCCTTAAGGTAGGTACCTTACAGATTTTTCTATGATTTTAATTTTAAAAAAAAATTAAAAAATTGTTGTTCCAAGTGAAGAACACAGAAGAAACAAACCCAGCAACAACAGTTAACACAGACAAAACAACCAGATACTTAGAGCTGAAGAATAGCAATACCCAAAATGTTATAATAAAATCTTTTTTTTTTTTTTTCTTTTTTTTATGGAACCTGCAACTTAGCCATCAGATCAAAACACATAAAGGGTTATTTGTGGGGTGACTTGAGGCTGGAGCTAAAGGGAAATTTATGTTCCACTCATTCATTTTAGAAATATCCTCATTAGTAATTGCCCCATTTATAGTCAGAAGAAAACAGTGCACTCAAATTCCTGGCAGCAAAACACTTCCCTCGCTCTAGATAAATATTGATATTGGCCTTAAGTCAGTTTACAAAAAGAAATGGAAAGAAAACAACAGCTCTGGTGATGCCTGTCAGGCTTTGAAGCATCTTTTGAGAAACTGTTTGGTGAATATTGTTGTGCAGGACACGGAGTCAAAACTATTCACTATTTATAGTCAAATCTATTCACTATTTATAGTCTGATGTCAGGAATTCAGGAGAAGGACCCTGTGGAGCTGGGATGTAGCTGGCAGTGCTCAGCCCCTGGCCCAGCACAGGTAGCAAAAATCCCACAAAAAGATCAATCTTCAGCCCAGGTCACCACGGCTGCACTCTGTGAGTGTTTTCCATTTCCAGAATTGAAGCCTGGCCTTTGGGTGGGACGTTGTGGAGATTGAGAGTGGAAATTGGGGGCAAAGCAGAAGGATTCTTCCCTGTGAGGGTGGGCAGGCCCTGGCACAGGGTGCCCAGAGCAGCTGTGGCTGCCCCTGGATCCCTGGGAGTGTCCAAGGCCAGGCTGGACAGGGTTTGGAACAGCCTGGGACAGTGGGAGGTGTCCCTGCCCATGGCAGAGGTGGGATGGGATGAGCTTGAAGGTCCCTTCCAACCCGACCAGGGCTTGATGCTATCACATAATTCCATGGGCTGTGACTTCACAGACACTGGTCCTTTGGAAAGATGAAATACATAAAATTCTGAGCGTCAATTAACTCCGAAACAGGGAAAAGAAAGTGTCTTTCTGCCAAACAGAAAAGAAGGATTAATGCTGAGGTGATTATTTACCACATGTTATTTGGCACTGGCACTTCATTTGTCAGCCATGTCTGGCAGCTTTCATTTGTGAGATATGGGAAAGAGCTGCAAAGAAAATAGAAATGGCTTAAGTCATCCACAAACTTGCTGCAAACTAATCCCAGGTCCTCAATCACGGTGTCTTGTAAAAGTCTGACTCTCCTGTTCTCAGCTCCATTCCTTCTTTTACAGAATGAACTAACCACAGAATGGACTCGATTGGGAAAGACTTTTGAGGTCAAGTCCAATCTTTCTGCTGATTCCAGATTTCCTGTCAGGATCAGAAGTCAGAAGACATTGCAGAAAGGCCCAAGTGGAGGAATTGCTGTGTGCAGATCTGGGGAGGAGCTGCTGCAACAGCTCAGAGCAGCCAAACATCATCCTGTGCCTCAGTTTCCCCTGGGTGTGAATAGAGACTCCCAGGTGCTGTGTGCAGCACAGCTCTGACACGTTTTCTGTCACAGCCAGGAGCAGCCCAAGCTCTGTGAGGATCACGGGGGCTGCCAGTGGTGCAGGAATCCCAGCTGACCTTCCAGCCACCCTCACATGCTGTGATGGTCAGCCCAACACTCGGGATTTCCCACTCGTTATAGGGACAGGATGGCAGCCCCATAGCTCAGAAAATCATCAAGTGAGCAGGAAACTACCTCAGCCCTTCTGGCTGATCCCCTGCACTGCCTCTCCTTTCTCAGTGGCCCAGCAGGGTGTGTGGAGGAGAAGATGCAGTTTGGAAAGCCAGGGCAGCACATGGTGGAGTCAGGCAGGAGGAGACAGAGGTTTGGGGTTCCTCCTGCACTCTGCTGATGCCTGGGGAAAGCTGAGCTGGAACAGAGACTGGACAGAGCTGGAGAATGAAGGAGATATTTACAGAAAGGCCTTTAATGTACCCCTTGGGCAGGACAGGGCCCGACCAGGGCTACACCCAAGGTGGACCCAAAATGGTCACAAAATGGACACAAAATGGCTGAATGGTCATGAGATCTTACATTTTTATAAGTTTTGGTCCATTTGCACATTGGCGTTGAATTGTCCAATTCCAGCTCCAGGCTGTGAGGTCCCATCCTGCTTGTTCCTCCCTTCAGCCACCCTTGTTTGTGCTGTTGGGCTGAAAGTTGTCCTTGGTATGCAGCAGGAAAAGGATTTGTTTTGTGTCCCTGCTGTGTGCAGAGCTGAGTGACACTGAGTGTGAGCTCAGAGCTGCACCCCTGGGCAGCACAGAGTCTGAAAATATGAAAGCTCAAACTTCAGGCATCAGTGTGACCTCAGGCACATCATAACTGAGGAGCTCCACATAGCCCAGTATTTTATTTTTTTCCCCCAGTAGTATACTTACATATTTACCTCACCTCTCAATATTTCCTTTTACAAATTAAATATTTTTAACCAACGTATGGGTTTTTTTCTGAAGCATTTTCTCAGCCCTCATGTAACTTCTGTACCTTTCTTTTCAAGTTTTTGCATTTCCTACACAGCCAGAATGATGTTATGGGAGCACAGCTTTGGAGATGTGACGACACAAGACATCACAGAGGCAGATTTGGTGGGGACGAATCCTGTAATTAATTAGATCAACTGGAGTTAGAAGGAAAAGTTTTCATGAACATGATTTTTTTTTTTAGGTTTTCAGGTTCCCTACCAGCACGATAGAGAGGAGCTGAATCATCCTGTTAGTCCTGCTGTGCCTCCACTTGTACTCAAGCACCAGGATGAGTCCCTGTGACAGATCCTCTGCTGCCTTATCTGCTCTGCCTGTCACTGTGGGGACAACGAGAGCCAAGGGCACGGTGCCCTGGGTGACGTGGGGATCCATCACAGTGACTGAACCATGGCTCCTTCAAAACTCCCTCTGCTTTTCAAAGGGAGAAAGTTTGTCTTGGCAGAGAAAGTGAGATCTGCGTGGAAGATTTTAAAATGTGTGCTGAAGGGTTTTGACAGCTGTTTTTTTGCCAGAAAGTTTATTTGAAATTCTGCTATCCAGAGCTGTCATGTCTTCTGTGCCTCTTAAATTCTTGTGGAGCTCCCTCTGATCTCTGGCATGTCCAGCATTCTCTGGCGTTATTCTCTCTGAGCATTGCTTTTCTCCTTCTGATTCAGCTCTTGGATTCGTCTTCCAGCTGAGGCTAAAAATTGTACAATGGATGAGCTGGGCAACCCCCAAGGGCTGGGCTGAGATATCCAAACAAACAGAGGAACAAGGAGGGATTCTGGAGCACACACAGGAGCAGGGAGAGCACCCAGCCCTGGCCAGAGCCCTCTGTGCTCGTCTCCATGGCCTTTGGTTGCAGGACAGATTCTTCATAAACTCTTGGAATGGTTTGGGTTGGAGGGACCTTGGGGATCACCACGGGCAGGGACACTTTCCACTCACTCACAGGGTATTTGTTCAAGGAGAGGTTTTCCCCAGTTAAAAACTGCAGAATGAAATTAAGAAATTCTCCATTTGATTAACATTTTGGATCCCATTATTTCTTTGGTTTTGTTTTTTGTTTTGTTGTTTGTTTGTTTGGTGTTTTGTTGTTGTTTGTCTTGTTTGTTTGGCTTTTTTGTTTTGGTTTTGTTTTATTTTTTTTCAAATTCAGTCAGGAGTGAATGTAATCCCATTCAGTCAGGAGTGGGTATAAACTGTTATAAAAGGGGATGAACTGTTATTAAAGTGGCTCTAACTGTTACAAAACTCTGATTAACTGATATAGCGGTGCCATGTTCAAGCTGTCAAACTGACCCAAAAGACTGTGAGCCCTAAGGAGACTCAGAGAAATGATTGGCAGCTGAAAAACTGCAGAATCTCCAAAGGATCCTCCCAGAGGCATCCAGCACTTTGGCAATATCTGATTGTTCAGGGGCTGGGCAAGTGGTTTTTATTTACAGAGAGTGTCAAGAGCTGTGGGGACAGAGAAAAGTCAGGGATTTTGTCAGTTTTGTTTTGTTGTGCTCTCAATCTGGAGGCCTTTTTTTGATCTGT
>VXBB01017043.1:114719-142897 GCA_013399915.1 Illadopsis cleaveri
GTTATTCTCTCTGAGCATTGCTTTTCTCCTTCTGATTCAGCTCTTGGATTCGTCTTCCAGCTGAGGCTAAAAATTGTACAATGGATGAGCTGGGCAACCCCCAAGGGCTGGGCTGAGATATCCAAACAAACAGAGGAACAAGGAGGGATTCTGGAGCACACACAGGAGCAGGGAGAGCACCCAGCCCTGGCCAGAGCCCTCTGTGCTCGTCTCCATGGCCTTTGGTTGCAGGACAGATTCTTCATAAACTCTTGGAATGGTTTGGGTTGGAGGGACCTTGGGGATCACCACGGGCAGGGACACTTTCCACTCACTCACAGGGTATTTGTTCAAGGAGAGGTTTTCCCCAGTTAAAAACTGCAGAATGAAATTAAGGAATTCTCCATTTGATTAACATTTTGGATCCCATTATTTCTTTGGGTTTGTTTTTTGTTTTGTTGTTTGTTTGTTTGGTGTTTTGTTGTTGTTTGTCTTGTTTGTTTGGCTTTTTTGTTTTGGTTTTGTTTTATTTTTTTTCAAATTCAGCCAGGAGTGAATGTAATCCCATTCAGTCAGGAGTGGGTATAAACTGTTATAAAAGGGGATAAACTGTTATAAAAGGGGATGAACTGTTATTAAAGTGGCTCTAACTGTTACAAAACTCTGATTAACTGATATAGCGGTGCCATTGAGGTGTGCATGGGCAGCACAGCACCATGTTCAAGCTGTCAAACTGACCCAAAAGACTGTGAGCCCTAAGGAGACTCAGAGAAATGATTGGCAGCTGAAAAACTGCAGAATCTCCAAAGGATCCTCCCAGAGGCATCCAGCACTTTGGCAATATCTGATTGTTCAGGGGCTGGGCAAGTGGTTTTTATTTACAGCGAGTGTCAAGAGCTGTGGGGACAGAGAAAAGTCAGGCATTTTGTCAGTTTTGTTTTGTTGTGCTCTCAATCTGGAGGCCTTTTTTTGATCTGTCTGTCTAAACTGATTTATTCCTAACCTGAAGATGAAATAAAATCTGTTCTCTCTTTCCTAGGCTTGGTCTGGCTCTTCCCTGACACTTGCCATGCTCTGTCCCACTGCCACACCAACACACGCCTCCAAATCCAAACTTTGTCCCAAGCTCTGGAAAACTCGTGCAGGCTCAGAAGTGCAGCTTGATAGCATCCATCTGCTCTGGAGACATCCCTCATCCCCGTGATTTACTCATTAATTTTCTCCTCTCTAATTGCAGACAAACGGCACTGGGGAAGGGGAGCAGGGAAGAGGGAAGGATGCAGCTGCCAGGGAAGGAGGAGGAGGAGGAGTTCACTTCGTGGCACCGAGGAAGGAAAGAGGAAAGGATGCAGCCGTGAGGGAAGGAGAAGGAGTGCATTTCATGGCCCTGGGGAAGAGGGAAGGAGGCAGCCGTGAGGGAAGGAGGAGTGCATTTCATGGCACTGGGGAAGGGAAGGGGGAAGGAGGCAGCTGTGAGGGAAGGAGGAGTGCATTTCATGGCACTGGGGAAGAGGGAAGGAGGCAGCCGTGAGGGAAGGAGGAGTGCATTTCGTGCGGCAGGCACTAGCCGGCGTGGTCCCCACAGCCATCACAGCTTGTCCTGGCCCCCAGCTCGGCCTCAGAGACACGCCGGGAAACCAGGAGGGTTTTTCAAGAGGAATAACAAAAGGGAGAACCCGCCTGGTTGGGGGAAATGTGTGCAGGGAGAAGACCCGGCGGTGCTGTCACAGGGTGAATGGGCTGTTATTGAAAGGCTCTGGATTGTACAGCCACAGAATGGTTTGGGTTGGAAGGGATCTCAAAGATCCTTTAGTTCCAGCTCTGCCATTTCCACCCCTTCCACTATCCCAGGCTGTTCCAAGCCCTGTCCTACCTGGCCTTGGACACTGCCAGGGATCCAGGGGCAGCTCCTGGCTGCCTCTGGCACAGACAGTCACAAGACTTTAGGACAATTTCTTCAGTGGTTCATCAAGGCAGGGCCTGTTCAGACAGGTTTGAGCCCTGCCTGTGATGCAAGGAGGACACAAACTGACAAGGAGGACGCAAACTCTAAATCTGAAATTAACTCTTCCCCACCTGATCTACCACTGCCCCTCTGTCCTGCAGCATCTTGTCTTTGCCTGCTAACCTGAGGCCCATCTGTGCTGCCCCAAAAGTGACAAGCAAACCTCCCCCATGGCCTGGCTCACCCCACACTCCCTTTCTGCCCCTCTGAGCTCTGCATTTGGTCATTCCTTGGATTTATCTTCCCTGGCAGCTCCTCCTGAAAGGGGTCGGGTCCCCCACAGCTCCTGCCTCCCCAAGGGGCTCTTTGAAAGCCTGAATTTTGGAAAAGCTGAACTAACTCAAAGCTGAGCCTTTCCAGGGGTTGTGGCTGATTCCTGAGGGCATCACTCACTTTTCTAAACCTTTACCAATGCAAGGTATAAGTGGGAAACAGCAAACATAAATCATTTGTTTTCTCATCCTGTAAGGGAATTATTCATCTATCTCCAAAAGGTGCTAGGCAGATGTGGTAATCTTTAGAAAATGACTAATTATGAACAAGAAAAGCTTTTCTCTCCAGGTGAACATGTGGGCCCACCTTTTAGCACCAAGTCACACAAAATAAATCACACACACTCCCCCTTTGGCGTTGCATTACTGGCACTTGTTATATATCCCTCTGTTTCTTTAATGTAGGTCAAACTTATGAATTTCATCTTAATTCTGAGGAAATAATAGTCAATCTTCATTTTGTCAGCAGGAAACAGAGAAATAACAATATCTAATGGCTCAGATACACCAATAAATTGCTGTGCTGGCTGATCTGTGACCCTCAGCGGAAGGTGACCTGTTGTCTTTACTTTTCTAGCTCGTGAATGTTTGGACTTTGCAGTCCTGTTTTCTCACACAGCTCCACATAAACAATGTATATTTTTAGAGATGTTTTTCATATTTCACCTCTGGGAGGAGAATTGATTGATGGTGGTGTTCACCATCCAGGTTGAAGAGCTGGTGACCTAAATGACCAATCTCTTGCCTTTGTACAAACTGTATATAAGATGGAGTCGGATGAGAAAGAATAAAGAATATAAAAAAAGATAGAATAAAGTATCATTAGCTTTCCCTTCACCTGCTGCTGCCTGCCTCGTTCCTTCTGCGGGCCCGATCCTCCTACAGTGACCTACAAAGGTTTCCTCACACTCCTGTTACAGCACGTGAGGCCAGTCATCCTCCTGCAATTTGTTCCCTTGCAAGGAATTTCAGCACCTCATTCCCATGGAAATCCACCCCAGCTCAGCACTGAAATGCTGTCCTAGCATTGCTGAAGCCACCTCAATCTCCAGTGAAATCTGGAGTTGAACAGGCTCTGCCCAAGCACCATGACCAGGCAAACAGCCCCTTCACCTGCCAGCTCTAGCAAAGAAAGGGAACAACCAGAGGGTGTTTGTGGGATTTCAGGTTACTGATCAAAACGCCTGGTCAGTGAAATGGAGATTGTGTTTATGTGAGACAGTCATTAAAAGAGATTACTAAACAGAGGAAAATAGAAATTTTTTATGTAAAACTTTTTTCTTCTTCTTCTTTTTTTCTGGGCCTGTTTTCTTTACCTTTAAAATATTGGGGTTATGTTTTCAGTATGTCATTGGAATTTTAAAAATCCCATCAGCACCCAAACCAGGTAGGACCACACAGAGTCCACCTCTGCAAGCTTCAATCCAAACTGTCCTGCAACCCAGAAACCTGAGGAACCCCTCTCATAGCACTACACTGGGTTTTTAACTCTCTCACCAGGACTCAGGTGTGAATTCAGAAGGTGTTTGATGCAACAAACAGGTTTATGGGGTGGTTAATAAGCCAGGCAGTGCTGCAGGATCCAGCAATGTGAACACTGGCAAAGATCCCACTCCGTGAGGAGCCTGGCCTGGCCCTGCTCAGCCCTTCCAGCTGCAGTTTCCATGTGGAGAAACCCAAGGTTGAGGCTGGGAATGCTCTGGGCTGTGCCTTACAGGCCCCCGAGGGGGACAAGAAATCAGTTTATTACCGGGCACCAAACAGAGGCAGCCAGGCTGTGACATAATCGGGGTGAGAGCGACATTAACACCATTTCCTCAGGGCTGCCTTTCAACACTTCCTCTTCCATCTGGAGCTGGGAGCAGAGGCAGGGGAGTCAGCCAGGGAAATCTGGGAGAGGGGAGGGAGGGCAGGATGTCTAGACACGCATTAGCACAGCTCAGGGCTGCTCGGTGGCAGGGAACTGTGTGTTCACCCCTAGAGGTGCAGAAATGGGCTCCAGGGCAGGCAGCCCCATCAGCTGCTGATCTCAGCCGAGGAATTTCTCACCCAAACCATCCAGGATCTCTGTGCAGGCCCTGCTGTGGTGCACAACAGCAATGTGACCTCTGGGGACATTGGTGGCTCCTGCTTGTCGGTGACAAGGGATGCCAGCAAGGAGTTCTTGCCTGGTCCCCTCCACCTGCAGAATTCCCTCATTGCTGGGTGAGCAAAAGCCAAACCTTTCTCTTCCTCGTTCACAGAAATCTCTTGCTCAGGGGTCTCCTACATTTTCTATAATAGCTACTGAAAACATTTTGGCTGAGTGTCCTTGAGCAGCCAGTGTGTTTTCAATCCTGCATGAGAGGGAAGAGATTTATTTCTGACATGTCTTGTTAATAATGGTTCATCCTTAGCACAAACAATCTCCTGGATGGTGTTTTTTCACCCCATTTTTTTTCTTCCCATGTGCAAAGTCATTTGGCTCTGTAGAGGCCCTGCCAGGGTTATTTATGTCTTCTGGACCTGTCTTTTTTCCCCGTCTCTCTCCCATCACAGCTTGGTTTGCCATGCGAGCATCTCCAGGCAGAAAACAAAACACTCCAAAGAAAAGAGAACATGATGCTGTTCCTCCTCCCTGGGTGGACTCAGTGAATTCTGCACAGCTCTTGGCCAAGGTTCAGAGCAAGAGGAAAATAAAAACCCCACGGATTTCACATCTACCCTATCTGTGTGACTTGTTTTTCAGGGCTACATTTTCTCTTCATATTTCAATCCTCCTGTTTGTGCCTGGAGAATTCAGCCTCAGAAGAGGACCTGGAACTTGTGTTCCACCTGTGGCTGGTGCAGGACATTCAGCAGTTTCTGGCCTCTGTGCACATCCAAACCCTGCATCCCATGGCCAGGCACAGAACGTTCACAGGAGCATTCCCAGCCGAGATCCCAACCCTGAGATCTGAGGTGAAGGTGATCCCTCAGGATTTTAGCTGTTATATATTTCATATATTTGTAACCCTGCAGTTCTTTAGTGTGTAACTCCAAACTCCACACACGGTGTGAGCTGCTGCTTCCCCATTTTGGGCAGACACAACAATTCCTCTCCAGGCCTGGGGATCAAGGACACCTCACTGCCTCAGGCCTGAGAGATGGAAACAAAAGTGAGTTGGGGGAGCAAACTTGGGGTAAATGACTTCATTAGCTGAAGTTGTAATTGGAAGATGAACCCCCACAATGCAAATGGCCCAAACTGATAAAAGTGTGAAAACCCGTGACCCATTGTCCATTTTGGGTGTAGCTCCTGGGGGGCTTCATCTGCCCTAAATGTACCTGAAGGCCCTTCCATAAATATACCTGCTTTTTATTCCCTTAATTTTGTCTGGCCTCTGTTTTTAGATAGCCCGAAAAAGGGATCAAAGGGAGAATAATCAACGTCCCAATCCAAGCACTCCTCAGGTCTTAAGAAGTCAACACCAAATGTGTGTCAGACATTCGGGGTGGGTACAGTGCCTGAAACAACAGAACTGCAATTCCTGAGGGGATTGTTAGGTGTTACCACACTATAAATAATAAATAGCTACAACAGAGACTTTTAGAGAAATACATAACCATACTTCACTTCCTCTTCCATTATTTATTCATTATGAACGGGCAGTGAACTCAGCAATGAAAAACACAATTACACACGCCCTGTGTTTTGCCAAAAATATCAAAGTGCAGTGAATCTCTTTGTATATTTCACTGCTATTTCACTGCTGCTCCTACTGAATTAAATTACTCGACTGACATGTTTTCATCATGTCTTACAGGCAAGGCAAGTGCTCTCAGTCTCTGAGTAGCACTTGGATTTTAAGAGCTGGAAGACTCAAATCATGTTTCTGTCATTAGGTATTAACTGTCCATCTGTGGCTGGGAGCCTGTGAGATGAAGCAACAGAATTCCTTCTGGTTTTTTTTAGTGAAATATCTGTGACTGCCATAGTCTGAGTGATCTCAAAAAGTTATATTTTTGACAGAAGAGAGAGAATAACATCATACTCACACCTGCCACAGGTAACACCGCACTGGTTTTCCTGCTTTTTTTTGCACTATGTGACAGGATGAACATGGTCCCCATGAAACTAGGAGGGAATTTTATTTCACAGTCCAGAAAAGGCAGAATGGCAGGCTCTCCCCTGCTGCCCAGGGCTGGAAGTCTGTAGTGAAAACAAAGTCAATTCTGTGAGTCAGTTGCTTGAGTTTCTTTGTTCAACCACTCATGAGGATGCCCCCGTGCAGCTGCTTCTCCTCTCACACTGCCCCTGTTAAAAATGCAGAACTTGCCTTCCACAGTGGTGATGGTGTAGGTGCCATTGTGTGTAGGATAAACCCTTTTTCTGACCCAGAGACGGGGCTCCTNTGAGAATTCTCTACAAAACCATTTCCCACAACTGTGAATCTTGGGAGGGTTGGAAGGATCCATCACCCCTTCCAACCCCAGCCAGGGGCAGGGAGGCCACTCATCAGATCAGGCTCAGGGCTCCATGTAGCCTGGCCTTGGGCAATTTTGGGGTTGGGGCATCCATAACTTGTCTGGGTAAGATGAAGATGAGATGATTCTGTATTTCAGTGTCCTCCCACACCAGGGCACACCCTGCAGCACCTGGTGTCTCTCATGCTTTGGAGCCCTGAGACACGAGGATATTAGTGCTGCACATCCCCATTTTGGAGTGGAGATTCTCTTTTCAAACTTGGTTATAATCCTCCAGGAGAGGATGCAGAGCCTGTCCTGTGGATGTTTCTGCTCCAACTCCTCCTTGGCTGCTGTGCTGATGTCCTTTGGGGGCCCTGAACGTCGGGAGGGGCTGAGTTCTCCCTGTCTGCAGCCGAGTGCTTTATGGTGGTGCCATAAAGCCCAGCAGCAGCAGAGAAGTGGTGACATGAGGGATGCAGGATCCGCAGGGCTCCCAGGCTCTGCCTCTCCTCAGCCCATCCATCATCACAGCCTCCCTCCCACAGGAAATCCTCGAGAAATCCTGGGCCAGCCTTGTATTAACGAGAAAGCAAGTACCACCTTAGGGATGGAGGTGCTAATTGCGGCCCATCAGCAGCATGAAGGAGCAATTCCTTTAGGGTCACACCCGTTAATCTCCCGTGGCTGCCGGTCAGAGCCAGAGGCATCCCCTTGGTGGTGCTGACAGCTGCTAATAGGACAGAGAAACGCTCCAAGTCTGACCATTAACGCTGCCAGCCCAGGAGCTGAGCATTCCCATCGCTGGCACAGCTGGGTCTGCGACATTTGTTTGTTGGGGAGCGGGAGGGGAGACACTGGAGCGCCTTGCAGGAAGGAAAAGGGATAAAATGGCTTTCCATGCGTGAATTGCTGGGGAGAGGAAGGCTTGGAGGAGCAGCACAGCTGCTGAGTGGGTCATTTCTAGCCAACAGCTACCTGGAGGTTTTTGGCAGTGCTGTTGAAGACCAAAGATGAGGAGCTGCCATCACTGCTGTTCTGATGAGGTTGTTGGTGCAGGGATGCCCCTGTTAGGTGTCTCAGTGGTGATACTCCATTTCAGGGGAAGAGCTCTGCCTGCTGGTGTTTATAGCCTGGCCTGGCCAGCTGGCCCTGACCATCACAGGAGAGGTGGCTGGAAAGGATTTGTGGAGGTTCCTGATCCAAGCTCCCATCCAGCTGTTGGATTATTGCCAGACCTACACCAGGGCAGCCAAGGCTGAGAGCCCTGGGGACAGCCATGGCACAACCTCTGACCTGCTCAGAGCTGCTGCAGCTTCTCAGGGAGGATTTTTTCCCCCCCGTGCCCAACACAAGTACCCCACAGCACACACAGCTTTCACACTGACACAGAGGTAACCAAAGAGAACAGGTTTGGTGCCCTGACTGAGCCCATTCATTTGAACTTCAGACCTCAGCCCCAGCTCTGGGTACTCCTCCCTGCACCTCTGTCTGCGGCATCCCCACTCACAGCAGCCACAGCAAAGCAGAGGTGAACTGGGGATTTAACTCTGCCAGAAATGTGTGCCCTGCAGAACAGCCGTTTCCAATTCTTTCCCAATGTCATGAACCTTCCTAGGGACAAATACTTCCCCTCCTCCACAGCCCCGGGCCTGTTATTGTTTCTTAAACTCCTGACAGTGTCTGGGGCTGTGTCAGTGCTTTTCCAAGCTTTACCAGCAAAACCCAAACCGTGGCTAATGTCTTCCTTTGCAAAACCTCCGCTGGGGGATATTCTGTCACAAGGAGCTGGTATAAAGTGAGGAAAAAGGCCAGACTGCTCTGTCAGGTGCTGGGGCACGTTGTGGATGCACAGAGTGCACAAACACAGCTCCGCGTCTGGCTGGAATCAGAACACATTCCTGCCCTGAGCTGGCAGCTTCCCTCCCTCTCCTCCTGCAAGGCCTTGACTGACCCAAGCCCCATCTCCTCTCCTTCCTTGGCTTTATCCAGCTAGCATTTTGAGACACAAATAAGCTGTCTTGTGAGCTGGAAGTTCCAAAAAGAAGAGAGAAACTTGCTGCATCAGTCAAATTCCTGCACTCCTCTTTCTCTAAGCCGTAGCTGGGCAAGCATCCACAGAGTCCAGGAGCGAGGCAGCAGAAAGGAACAGGGAAGGAAGGAAGGGGCCAGGGGAGGACACAGAAAGTTATGAACTAAAATTATGAAATGGAGAGGAAAGGGTAAAGTCTGGTGAAGGGGGAAAGGGAATAGGAAAAAGGAGGGAAGACAAGGAGAAGCTCTGAGAACAGTGGCACACGATGTCTGCCTGGAGAGTCAGCACAGATTTAGATTTCACTGTTAGAGGAGAGAATCAATGGCTGGCCCCACGCCTCATGCTGGCAGCCTCTGCTGTTCTGATCTCAGGACCAGCATCTGTCAGCAATTTTCAAGAGGAACCATTAGAAATCACAATGTTTAACAGTTTGTCTTGGCCCCCTGGAATTTTACCACCCCCATCAGCTACTGAAAAAAAAAAAAAAAGCAGGGGGGTTGGAAGGAGGAGAGGGGAGGAGGGTGGAAGGGAAGGAGGAAGGGAAAACAAAATGGTACTTGTGAGATTTAATGTGTGCCTCCCCCTTTTGCCCCCTGCTTGTTTTCCACATCCGCAGAGGTGATCTATGGACGGTGGGGCTGGCCCCATTTCTGGCCTGGAGGGGAGCTGGCTGGAAGCTCCCTGTGAGTGGGATCCAGGCTGGGGAGCAGAACAGAGCCCGAGATTTACAGCACTTAGCAGAGCAAAGGGCTGCTGACAGCAGAGTGACTGCTGGGCACCTCACACACAAACCCTGCACAGACAGACACGGCCTTTCCCAGAAGGGTTTCGGTCACTTGGCTACCAGCAGACGATTTATTCCATCTGCTCTTCCCTGCACATCCCTAAACAGTGAGCCACAAAAGGCAGTGTGGGCAGTGAGGGAAGGGAAGAGCAGTTTCTCAGAGGGTTTTTGGCCTGTGTGTGCTCCGTGGGCAGCTCTGGAGGGGACACCCGACGCTCACAATCAAAAGGTTTTCAGAGGAAGTCTTCAAAGGGCTGGTCCTGCTTGGCACTGATAAAACCCCTTAAAACAAGACTGAATGAAGGAAAACAAATCATTGTGGTGAGGTCTGAATGTGTTTTCTTGCAGTGCCAGTGGTGTGAATGGAAGCCACTGTGCTGAAGGAGAGGCTGATGTGGCAGCTGAAGGATAGGCTGTCACAGCACTGGGGACCCTGTCCCCAGAGACTTACAGGGACCACCATCAGCCACCTGGGACAGTTTTCTGCCTAAATCCTGCCCCAGAGCACCTGGTGCTGCAGGGATTCCAAAGTACATCGAAGGCTGGGCGGGATTTGAGGTCCAAACCTGAACTTTGATGCTGCCTCAACTTCTACATGAGCTCAGTGTGAGTTGTGTAATTCCAGGGAGGTGAGGTCTATTAGTGACAGCTGGATTGTGCCGTGTGAACCTCACATTTCCGTCCTTCCATAGTCATAACTGTGGTCTGGTTATGACTATTGGTCTTAAATATGTGATTTATATGGTTCTGGGAGATAATTGGTGGTTTATAGACTCAAAGACTCCAGTTTATACAGGCTCCATCAGGCCTTGCCAGGAGAGAATAGAGTTTGAAGAGTTGAGATGAGCCTTACCAGCTGGACATGCTGATTTTAAGGGTCCTTTCCAACCGAAAGGATTCTGTGATACAATACCTGTGAACAGAGGAGGAGAATCTGGATTTTGACTCACCCTCCTCAGGGAGAAGGAAACTGTACCTTGAGTTCCTGCTCCACTCTACACCAAAATGCATTTCCTCACAGAACCACTGGCTTTTCAGTGATAATTTGCTAGGAAAAAGCTCAGGTTAAATACACAGATTTGGGGAGTTACTCCTGGGCAGAAGGCCATACTTTCAGTGTGATCTGATTTATTTTTAGAGCACTTAAGAGTCTTTCTACAGGTCCCAGAGCAACCCCAGGACCCCTGTCCAGCACCTCTGTCCAGCTCAGAGGTGACACCTTTATCAGCCAGGTGGGCAGGAGTGACAGAGACACCCAGGGCAGGGATGTCCCTCAGCCTCTGCTGAGCTCACAGTGACTTCACACCCTTCCAAACACAAAAGCCAAAGGAGATTTGAAACTTTCCAAGCAGGAGAGAGTGAAATGAGTTTTTCAGATGCCCTGGATGCTCAGAGTGTGTGCAAACACAATGTGACTCGCAGCATTTCAGAGCCTGAGTTCCAGCTACACCACCACAAAATGCAGGTTATTTCATGTCACCCACATCAGGCACAGGGTGACAGACAAGTGGCATGGGCAGAGAGCTTTAATCAGACTAAAACTAAACAGTTGGCATTGTCTTGGCTGCCAGATCTTGATTTGCCTGCACATGGCATTTGCAGTCTAGCCAAGTTTTAGAAAATATCTGTAATGAGCTAAACCAAGCTTGGCTACCTTTGACATTGGATTAAATTAACAGAGAGAAGCCGTAGGGTTTAGATTACTGAAAAGATAAATCCCTATTTGATACATTTGGTTCACATTTAGAAGATTGCACCAAACTTTATTACTCAGTTCTATCCCTATTTTCACAGTCAATCAGCTAAAAAAGTTGTCTTTAATTTTTTTTTTTTTTTCCTTTGGAAGAAAAAAAGTTTCCTGGTTAAAATGACATGATTCAGGATTTTAGAAAGGAGCAGAGGAGTCTTAGCATCTGTTTTCACGTTGCCTTGACAGGGACAGGCCTCAATTAAGGATCTTATTAAAAGTGTCTCCTCCTGCATTATATCAAATCCTGGTGCTTTTGCTGAAAGTTGAAAATGTGCACACATGGCAACCACAGACTCGGAGTCCAAAGGTGATGGAGCTGTCAGGAAAGCAAGGAGTACCTTCTGGATTAGCTGCAGAGGAGATGGATCATGGAAACTAAAAGAGGCTGTGGCAGCTTGGCCAGTGCCTAGGAACACTTTGGGTCCAAGTCTACTGGAGTGTTTACTGGGGAAGTACAAAATATTCTCCAAATCCCAGCCAGTGACTTTTTAATCAAATCTGTTGCTTTTTTCCATGTTTAATTTGCTTTAGCTGCCTTGCTTGATTGATCATGGCTTTTTTTAGTTCACTTGTGGGTCCCTCTGACATTCCAGGTGCTTCCCACTGGAACACTTTAGGGTACCTTTGAGAATCAATCACCTTATTTGGGCACATGGAAAATCCAAGAATTAAAAAAGTAAATAATAATCTTTTTAAAAAATAAAGTTTGGGTTGCCTCAAAAAGGGGTTTGGGTCACCTCAAAAAGGTTTGAAAACATCTTCAGAAGATTTGTATGAACAGAGAGCTGGATTATCTATCCCAGATCCCTGTACCTGGTCTGGTCACCCCTTGCCCTTGGAGCAGCCCCTTGAACCCTGAGCCTTCAGGGAGGAATTCCAGCACAACCACCCTGCTCTACGCCAGGCAAAACCTTGGCCCATCAGGTCTTTCCTGCACAAACCCCTTGTTTAAATCACTAATCCCCCATAAACACCTGCCCTGCTCTCAGGGGTGAGCAATCCCTGCAGCGTTTGCAGCTCTCACCCTGCACAAACCTCTCTGTCCCTCTGAGGCTGTAAATGTTTGATCCCTTCCAGCAGCTCGTCCCTGGGACCAGCTCAGAGCAGAACATTTCTGGGTGATGTTGTCATCTTTCCTGAAGCAAAACAAGTCGTTCAGAGCAGAGGATGAATTAATTCTCCTTGGAAGTTTTATGTAAGCCTTGGTCTGGAGGCAGCGGCGCTCACCAGGGTGAGCCCAGGGATGAAGGGGCTGCATCCAGCATTCCCTGCTGGGAATAACCAGAACATTGTTTTGGGATTTCCTCAGCTTCCCCTCCTCAGAACCACTCATTGGACATTTTCTTGTGAAGCAGGTCTTGCCCTAGTGCTGTGAGTTTGAGAGAGGGGCCTTGAAGAGAAGAGACGGACCTGCAGCAGAAGTCAGCAGATGGAAGATGGATTTTCCCATCTGTACCAAGGCCCTGGGAGCAGTCCAGGAAAAGCAGGTGTATTTCATTTCAGGAGCATTCAAGTAAATAACAGCCCACTCTGGAAGGAAAAGAGGGCTCCACAGAGCTGCAGCTGATGCCTGCAGAGTATCAGGAGCTGATTTTTTGACCTTCCTGGATCACTAAGACCAAATATTTATTTGAGTGTACAGGAATTAAGTTCCAGAATATCACTGGAAATCGGGGATGCTGGTTAAGTTTTCTATCCTTTTGAAACCTCTGTGAATTCCTGGCTGTATAGGATAATTTGTTTGATCATTGCTTCAATCTGTGTGTACTTCTGAAGGTTTCAAGCAGGACATTCCACCTTCCACCACAGAGATGAAGTGACTTGCAGTGGGAAAATCCTGTCTTTTCACATCTCAGGCTGGGGAGGGTGAAAAGAGCAGGACAAAGACCAGCACCACATGGCCTCTAAGTATATTCCAGAATGGTTTTTTGAACCAAACAAAATTGCAACATTTTCAATGTTTTGACAATATTTTCATGTGTACAGACACATCCTCGTTATGTGGTTAATGCAGATGAGCAGCAGCAAGGCTAATTGAGCTTTGGTACAAGGAGTCCCCCTGACCAGCCTGTGCATTCCCATGGGTGTGTTTTGGGGATAACTGGAGCCATTTCCTGGAGGTCTCCACCCCACAGCCAGTGGGTGCTGCCAGGTGGGTACAACTAAATGCCACAGTCAGCCTCAAATCTCACCAAGCAACAGCCAATCTGTGGGTTAGAGCAGGGAAAATATTTTCACCAAAAGGAGTGTCCAGCTCTGGAAGGGGCTGCTTGAGTCACCGTCCCTGGGGGTGTTTGAAAGCCATGGAGATGTTGCTCCTGGGGACAGGGATTAGTGGACTTGGCTGTGCTGGGGGAACGGGTGGGTTTGATGACCTTGAAGGTCTTTTCCAACCCAAACAATTCTATGGCTCTACGACATTTGGCAAAAATGTCTTTGAGATCACCAGGCTGTGCCGTGCCTTGCTCCCGCTCCTGTTTGTGGGTTCAACTGTGACTGTGTTGAATCACCAAGTGACATCCTAAAACTATTTTATAACATGGCCAGAACATTTGGTGAAAGGAAAGAAAGCATCATGGCAGCGTGAGCCACAGTTTGAGTTATTCCTTTTCCCTGGAAATTGTGGGTCAAGTTGTGTCTCCTCGACAGAAATTGTGCCAGTGCTGTCCTGCTCTTCCCGAAACCACAGCGTGGTCCCCAGACGGAGGAGACTTGGGTGGGTAAGAGAGCAGGAGGCAGAAGGAGCCTGGAAAAAAAGAACATCAGTTCTGAGGGTAAACTGCACTGATTCCTGACTGGCAAACCGTGATCAAAAATGAACAAATCTCTCCTTTTTTTGGGAGAATAACCAAAATATGGCTGGACAGGATGTGCTTAAACTCCTCTTTGGTTGTGACTTTCATGCCCTCCATTTCCTCACAATCCCTCCCTGCCCCACACCCACACAAACCTTTGCTACATTGTGGTGTCTAAAAATAAAGAGATGAATTGTCAGATCCTTATTATTTAAGCGGAGATCATGATTTCCTTGTTGTGGTCACAGCTATAAGCATCTCTAAGAAAACATTTAAAGCTCTGGCTGAGGTTTGGGTCTGAAATAAAGGAACTGGAAGTGAAGAGAGGTCCTGGCCAAAGTCAACCAAGACAAGAGGGAGTGAAGGAATGTAAAATAGTCTGGAAAAGTTGAGTTACATGGAGCTTGAGAGTCCAGAAAGTGCTGGGGATGCAGACTAGGATCTTTTATACATTAGACAGTTGAGTTAAAGCTTCAGTTCTGTCCTTTAAACCCTTTTTGCCCATTTCATGACAAACATCAGCACTAAAGAAGTCTAAATGAAAGCTTTTGGAGCTGCCCTAAGGAGTGTGACCCCCACCAGTGCCCAGACCTGGAGCAGTTTGATTTCTGAGAACTGCCCACCATAATTTGGGCCACAGTGGCACAGAGGAAGGAGAGACACTGCCTTGTCAGCCCTGAGACATTGCCAGCACTTGCACACAGCATTTCTTGGAAGGGGAAAACACCACAGCACCAACCGTGTGTACCCAAAATTGTCGTTAGAGAAATCCGCCCTGCTGGCAGCCAAGAACACAAAGCCAAAATCACAGGCTTGACTTTGAGTCAGGGTGTTTTGATAAAACATGAAAACCCACTGATTTCTGCAAAGAGGGAAGCTAAAGATAGATCTGACCAAATTGACAGCATCAGCAGCACTCGGGGCTGGGCAGCCTGGCTGGAAACCTCCTTCCAAGGAGAGACAGGGCTGTGCAGGAGCTCAGCTCCTCCAGATTTACCTCTCCCACAGGCCCCACCGTCCAAATATCTCTAAGAAAAGCTGTCTGTGAAATGCTTTGCACTTTGGTGCTGGAGGATCTCGCAGCATCACTGCTCCCAGACAGACTGGCTTCAGAGAGTCCCTCTGAAAAGGAGTTCCAGCAGCAAATCCTTCCCTGGGAAGAGGTGGAAGAGGGCAGTGGAAAAAGTTGCCTATAGAAGGAGCAAAATTAGACTGGCACAGTAACAGTCTTACTGTAAAAGAGAATGGAAAGGAAAATCTGCAAGTCAATGAGAGAATTCACGGGGATAAATAGAACAAGGCAGATGTCAATGAGTCACTGCTCGCTCAGAGAAATCAGCCTTTTGCCTTTCCTTTGAGTCACTGGCACATCCTGCAGCAGCAGCAGAGGCAGCAGCGACCTCTTGACATGAACCATTTTTAACAATTCATTACTCACATGGTCCTCCAGCCCTTTTAAAGCTCTGTGAAGGATTGAAACACATGACATCACCCCTCATCCATGCTAATCCCCACCTGGAACACTGGCTGGGGGCAGACCTTGGGTAGGAGGGAGCCTGTCAGAGGGCAGGTTTGGGGCTCACAAGTGATGCCTGAAGTTTGAGCTTTCATATTTTCAGACTCTGTGCTGCCCAGGGGTGCAGCTCTGAGCTNGGATTCCCATTCCTGCAGTCCTTGGTGGGTGCTCTGGGACCGACCCTGCAACATTCAGGAGTCACCACCAAAAAAACTGGGCTAAAAACGCCTCCAAAAAATGTGTGAAGTTCTTGTCAGCTGCAACATAAAATTCCAACTCCTTGCTTTCTGTCCACTGCAGGAGTTCTGAATACAGCTGTGAAAAATATGTTTCTCAGTAGGACACAAACAGGCATCCAGAGGTGCTCTGGGGTCCAGATGGGAAGCTATAGGGTCATAACAAGAGAAGAGAAAAGCACACAACATGAAAATTTCACAAAATTCTTTCCAGCTTCCAGGCAAGGTGGTCTGGCCCAGCAGTTTGGTGCTAAGCCCTTAATCTACAGACTGCAGTTTTACATCTGTGAGTGTTTTTTTGGGGGGGCTCATTTTTCCTTGCAGGATGATTTCAGGCTGCAGGATAAGTTTTATATAGCATGTGGGGCTGTGTATGCAGCACAGAATCAAGAGGCATGTAAAGAATTCAGCCAGGAGGAGGAACTGATTGGAATCACATGGGATTTTTAGATTGCATGTTTCCAGGCCGGCTTCCATCAGCTCCACTCCCTTATTTCTCAGTCTGGTTATCACAAACCATCTCAAGGTTCCTCTGTCTGCCAGATTGGTGCGTGACTGTTCCCCTCCACATCTTGCTACAAGGGACAGTCAGTCCCAGGGCATCTTTGGACTACAAATGCATTTAACCTCAAACCAATGTAATTTCTTTTTTTGTTTTTTTTTTTTTTTTTTTGTTTTTTTTTTTTTTTTTTTTTTTTTGGGTTTTTTTAGGGTTTTTTTGTCCTACCCTGCAATCATGCTGAGCTTCTTTCCCAGGACCATGACACGGTGATGTCAGGGAAAGGAGCAATTCCTGATTCCCCCGGGCAGGCAGTGGTACCCATCAGCTCTCACACTGCCATCGCTCCAGACTGCAGGGAAGAGGCACTAAAAATGAAGTCAGGATGAGATCCTGAATGCAGATCCTCAATTTAGAGCTCTTTCCATTCCAGAAGTCACTCCAAAGCTTGTGAGAAATGAGCAGGGTGCGTTACAGGGAATTAGGATAGGAGAGAGGATTGTTCTGTTATTGATTTGATATTGATTTCAAGGGTGAAGAGCCATAAGAGAGAAACAAAAGATGTTTTGCTGCTCATACGTGAGCTGGAACTGTGTTTTGCAAAGGAGAGGGCTTCAGTCTCAAGGCTTGCTGAAATGAGGCATTTATGGCATGAATTTATCAATGTTGCTTTGCACAGTGAAGCAGTAACAGCTCCTTCCTGTTACAGAGCAAGCTCTACTTATGGAGGAGAAATACTGACACGGAGAAAAGGTGATTTTAAAAAGTGATGTGGGAAGGTGAATAAAATAGAAGTTAAGAGTTTGCTCAGTTGTTTGCTACACACTCTCAACCTGTCTAACCATCCAAACCCAGCCATGGCTGTCAAACACATCACCCACATGGCTTCTGAAATGAAGGGGTGGCAACAAACTCCTTTGAAACACAGTTCTAAATTCAGGACTGCTGCTGTGTGCCTGGTGAGGGGGTCATTTGTGAGACATCCTGGGCACAGACGTTATTTGGACACTTCTCAGAGGATGCAGTGTTATGGTTGCTATTTCAGAAAAGGGCGTATCTAAGGTTTGGTAAAGATTTACAGGGTAGAGCTGGATCCTCTGAAAGACTCTGGGAGAAGAAAACATGAGGCAGAAGCTGGGAAAAAGAGCTTCTTTCCACCTCAGAACTGCATCCAAACTCTTCCTGGTGCTCACACTGGGTGAGTGATTTAACCCAGAGAAAAGGGTCTGCTCCCAACTGAGCCTTCCAGGCAGAGCAAGGGAATTGTTGTTGGGGTTAGCACTTAGTTACTCCCTCCTACAAACTGACAAACATCAGCCCAGACTTGTAATTGCTTTCAAACTTCAGCCAGCTGCCATGGGGAAGAGGTTGGAAGACCATAAATATTGGCTGACAAAACACTGGAACGGATCCAAGCTCCTACGCAAAGGAACATGTTGGGTAAGAGCTCTCTGGGACTTGGTTCTGACTAGAAACTAATTTTATCCTGTTTTCTCAAGCTCTTCACATCCTTGGGTACTAGAGAAAGTAGAATAGGTTGGAAACCTTGCAGATAGTCAAACATGTCTGTTGCATTTATCTTCTTTTTGCCGGAGTTGGGATTAAATGAGCGAGATGGTATTTCGTGTTCGGACTCAGATGTTTGTTAATTCTTATCTATGTTACAGTCTCACAGACTGTGAGTTCTACAGCACTTCCAGCAAACAAGGTAAAAATGGCTCCTGTCTCTTTCTCTACAAGGGCTTTTAAGGATAAACTGTCCAATTATGAAATGACACCCAAATTATTTTTACTTTTAACCCAATAACAAACCACCCGTGGCCCACCTTGTGGACTTTTCTATCCAGTTACAAGATACCACCCAGACCCATGAAGAAGAAAGTGAAAACGAAGGACTCGGCCTCTGCCCTAAAACCTCCATCTTAATTTATATATATATTAGTATATTCTAAACTCTTAAGTTTTCCACCCTGTGATATCACACACTTCTATTCAAACTCCACTCCCACAATCCCAGTGCTGTCACTCAATTTTGGGAGCCTTTTCCACGGCCTCAGGTCAAATGCAGTGTTTGCTTGGGTGTCAGTGCCTGTCAGCACAGAAAGTCTGAAATTCTCAGTGCCCAGGGTTCCAACACGTGTCCCAGGGTTCCTGGGGAATCAGCCACGTTTGCCCACTCAGGTTGCTCAGGATTTACGGACTCGGCCTTTGCAGACTCTGCAGCTGAATGGGCAGGAGCTTTGGTCAGGTCTTCACACTAAGACTCCATTCTCAAGGAGTAAAATTGTGCGTGGAAAGATGGAAATAAAACTAAAACAAAGCTTTGTCTAAGTCATGGATATTATCAGCCTCACTGAGCTGAAACCAGAGATTATTCTACCAGACCACACCATCATCTACTCTGAATCAGCACCCAGAAGGTGAAACTTTCACCACAGGTCAAACCACTTGTGAAGCTGGACATTTTGAAGATCAAAATACCAACATAAGCAAACTAGGAAGGTTTTGCATGCAAATGTAGTTGGGACACCTGGTTAGAAAAGGAGCTGTGCAAACTCCGTGGCTGTGATTTGGAAATTGGTCTGTGCTTGTTAAAGGACTCCTTGGAGAAAAGGATCTCCATGGCAGGATTGTCCCCAGCAAATCCATATTGGATCTGTTGGGGAAGGAATGGATTGCAGGAGGGCCAGGTAGTAAGGCACGAGTTTCATTTTTAAGTAACTGCACAGACAGTGCATTAGAAAATAATTGATTTGCTAAACAACGAGCCAAATGTCTTCTTGTGCTGTTTGGGGGAAAATCAGCTCAAAGGCCTCAGTAACAGTCTCAGAAGATTTTGTTAATCAATGCAGAGGTTACCTCTAGGCCAGCATGGGATGAGCCTCTTGGGGTGAGCAATATTTTATTAATACCCAGTGATTTATCCCCTCTGCAAACAGGCAGAGCTTTGGGTCTCCAGGAGCCACCTTTGATCTTACCTGAGTGCAAAGCCAACAAAAACCCTTCCTGGGTTTGGAGTTGTTGCCTTTGAACAAGGGAGTGTCTGAGGCCACTAAATACTGAACCACAGCTGAAAGCACTCATTGTCATCTCTCATCTGCCCACAACTTAATTGCTCTTTTAGTTAAAGCAGATTAGTAGAAAAATTGAGTTTTATTTAAGGTTTCCAGGGAAAGAATCAACCTCAATCAGTGGTAATTTATGAAACAGATTAATTGCTTCATTGCTAGAGCACTGCACAAGATATTCAATCCCGTCTTGCCTATCATGGCTCCTATTTACCAGTAGTTTTAAACCAAATAAAACACAGGTTCCCTGAACAGCTCTTCAGGCTCTGCACTCCCACCTTTCCAGTGTTGTCATTTCACTCTGTTTCCACAGCCACTGCTATCTCTTAGAATAATTTTGACTCATCAAAATGTTCTGTCCCATACAGGAGTCCAAACTTCAGGAGACAAACGCTAAAGAGGTGGGTTAGTCATGGGTTTAAAGGCTTAGGAATTAAAAAAAAAAATAAATTAAAAAAAACAAACCCAAAGAGCAGACAGCAAAGTGTTATCACAGAGGTGAGCAGTGGGACTGGCATTGGGGTATGGAACCACAGGCAGGATTTTTACCTTTCTGCCCTATTTGTTCTGTTTTGATGTCCAGACTGAATTACTCACTGTGCCCCTTGCTGGTTAAAAAAAGGACAGAAAACTCAAAGCAGCTTTATTCATGTGCCACATGAAAGCAGACACTTTAATGAGTATTCACTCAAACTTCTGAGAGTATTCTTGCAGTGAGTGACCGACACAACCCCTCCAGTCCTTCTCACCTTGTTCTACTGACATCTTTGCAGAAGGAGTATTTGGGGTGCTTTAGTCATACCTGAAGAAAACCTTCAGAGCTGATTTCTTACAACAGCTCTAACTGAGCCTGGTGATTAGGAGGAGTCTTTTTAAACCATCTTAAACCAAAAGGAGCCTTCTCAGCTCATCTCCATGTCATTGCCATGTCCTACATTTAGTTCAAAGGATTAAACCATGAGAAAATAGACACAGGGAAGGCAGGGAGGAGAAATTTTATAGGGACTTTTCTTATCCACATTCTTTTACATGGAAAGGGAGTTGCCTCTTTTCCTTGCCCACATCTTCTGGCTCCATGTCTACATATCTCTCCGTCTACATATCTCTCCATCTTTTCTAGAAAAAAATATTTTTAAAATCAGTGGGAATGAGCAAAATAGCTCCTCTGAGGAACTTTTCGGTCTTGAACAACTGGCAGTCACTGTGAATTATCTCAGTGTCACTGAAAGTCCTCAGTGGAACATTTCCATGTCTTTCCCATTTGGTGGTAGGACAGCATAGCCAGGGAAAAAAGGGATTGCAGGAGCTGGTGTGTGCTGGCCTTGGATTTTCTCTGTCTGGGAAGATGATTATGGTTCAAGGGAGTGTTCCAGAGTCCTCCAGCTCTCAGCATTGGAGAGCCTTTCCCAAAAAAATGCCCTCAGAGGCAAACAGATCAGCAAGAAGGAAGACATTTCTACCAGAGACTTGCTAGAGGAAACCCAACATTAATGAGGCAGAGATCGGAGAATATCCTGAGTTGGAAGGGACCCACAAGGGAGGAGTTAAAGACCTTCCTTCCTTCCTTCCTTCCTTCCTTCCTTCCTTCCTTCCTTCCTTCCTTCATCCAGTTCCTGTCCTTAACCAGCTTTCCTTCTTCAAAGCTGCTGAGTTCCCTCTCACTCTGCCATGACCACACCCCCCTCCCTCCCTTCCCCAAAATATTTCATTTGGGTTAAAAAAAAAAACCCAGACGTGCCCTGCACTGAATTAGAACTGCACAACAATAGAAACTTTTAGGCTCCCACTTCATTTCTAGGAAGACCCACATGGTACATGAGGAAGGATTTCCTGGAAGAAGAGATGATCTCATAGCTCAGGCAATTGGATCCAGACCCAGGCTGGAATCAGCCTCTGTCACCACCAAGCTCAGCTCAGTTATTGCAGCCAGGTGGCCACTTTTTGTGTGACCTGGCCCCAGGAGCCTGATGTGCCCCAGCTGAGCTCAGTGGGAGATGGGAATTAATAAATGCTCCAGACTGCTGAGAAAAAAGAGCAGTTTTTTGGGGATCTGTCCATAAGCAGTTGAAAGTTAGAGGTTATTCCATCCTGTGTCCCTGTTTCCCCATCCATCCCACTGTATCCACCAATAGGGAAAGGAATGTGAGGGGTTTGTATTTGCTAAAATGTTGTGACGGGCACAGCAGGGAAATAACAAACACAAAAACTCAGAAGGGATTTGATTATTATAAATATTATAACTAAAGCACGTGACTTAAGTATAAAGAAAGATAAAATACAAGAAAGATAAAAAGACAAAATTCAGGTTACTTAGGAACTAATTCCCACTTCTGCCAGCGTCCAAAAGTTTGGCCTTGCAACTTTTAATGTATTTACATAAAAATAGCTCAAAAAATACATGTGCTGGCAGAGGACTTGGATGGTAAGAATAGCTGTAGTGTAGCTAAATCTCTTCGATAAATCCTAAAGCTTCAGGCCTTAACACTTTAGGAAAACAAGGAAAGGCATCTCAACTGTCTTTTGTAGGTTTTACAATAACGATTTTCTTTAAAAACATATTTCCTCAGGCACAGTGGATGGAAGAGGAAGGCTGACTGGGGAGTGGGGGCAGCTAAATGCATTTTAGGCCAGGAGGGGGATTTGATTCACTGTTCCATCACAGATTTCACGTGCAGCCCTCTGAAAGCCAGAGTATCAAAGGTATAAAGGGGATTCAAATGACAAAGTTGAAGAGCTCTGTAACCCCAGCAGCCTCCTCCTCTCCCTCTGCACAGCCCAGGCCATGCCTCAGTGCTGTCACCAGGTCCTCTCCTGAGGCTTTAGGCTGCTCACTGCCTTTGGAAATCCATCCCCACCCAGGACAATCCAAGGAGGGAAGCCTGTGATGGATGTTTTTGAAGCACAGAGTTCCAGGGATAGCTCCTGGTCAATGGTCAGAGGAGTCCAGGCTGTCCAAGAGCTCAGAGCTGTGCCTGGAGAGTGTGGAGCTCCCCTCTCCCATGCTCTGCAGAGCCTCAGGGCACCAAGGAGCTCAATAAACATTCCCATTTTAAAAGGTTTTCTTTCTCTCCTCCCCCTCTGGAAGCAAGACTGACACCTTGCCACACAGACCTGAATCAAATCTGAGGAGCTTTAAAGCTTTTCAGTGTCTGAAACATGAATCTGTAGCAGAACTGAGAGCCAGTCCAATCCCCACACCCACACAGTGCTTGTGCTCCTGGCCTGCCTTCATAACACATTTATAAACCATTTTCTGTTTAGTAAACTCTGCTTGACAAATCACTTGAATTGAATTCCAGCATCTGAAATAACCAGCAGTAAGAGATAAGATAATGGCCTGAAGACAAGGATATTAGTCCTAATTATTTCTGATAATGCCCTCCTTTGAAATAGATGTTAATACTCAGCCAGCTGTGGTTAGTTTCCCAAAAGCAGAATTTCAAAACACTTCCTTACCCAAATCAGCCCCTCTGACCTCAGATCTCTGCATCCCCAGACAACTTCCAGGATGTCAGTCCAGGCAAGTCTTCCTAAGGGCACCTCAGGGAGCCGTTCCTACCCTGGTACTTTCCATGGGAAGTACTCTGGGCTCTCTCTAAGGATCCTGGGGAAACACATCTTTGCCTTCCCTCTCTCAGAGTTAAAGCTCATTAAAATATCCAATGAAACCCAAGAACTCTGTTGGTCACATTGCTTGCCAGTTTGTCAGGGAGGGGTTGTTTTTATTTTTTATTTTTTTATTATTATTTTTAATTTGTTGCTTTGTGTGCAGCCATCTAACAAAGTTTGAAACCCCAACTGCAAACATTTTCTATGCTGGCAGGACTCTTTTCTCATGCTTGTGACAGCTGAGTGACCTACTTTTGTTTGCTGGTGTGACAGCCTCTGTGGTAGGAGGCCCAAGTGGGATGTCAGCAGTGTTTAGAGAGGGGCTGGGCTGAGTGACCGAACCTGGGTCACCTGTGAGCAGCTGGGATTTAGGAGCCAACAGTCCAAGGTAAGTGACAGGTGACAGGGCAGAGCCTGGGCTCAGCTCTGGGAAGGCAATGATGCCACTTGGACCAGGTGGGGATCATCTTCCTTGATTATCTGTGATGGTTCATTTAAAAAACCTCATCTTGAAGAAGAGCTGCAGTAGGAATGAGACTTTCACAGGTTGCCAGTGCAGTTTTCTACTCGCTGCTCCCAGAGGCTGCCCCTTTTTGGCTTGAGAGAGGGAAGAACAAAACTTTCAGCCACAGCCTACACTGCTCTGGGAGCACCTTAAGAAAGTCCAGCTTGACCTCCACATTTCTCCCCTCCCACATCTCTGCAGAATCCCTGCAGGCCTTGTCCGTGCCTTAAATTACCCCAAATCCTGAACTTTGTATAAAACACTTTGAAGAATTGCCACATCTCTGAGGAAACCATCTTCCCATCCTTCAGAGAAATACATTGCACAATATAAATATTAACTGAGAAGGAGCCAGTGATGACACAGGAAGACAACATGACTAATAATATGGTAGGAAGTGCTAACAAAGAAACAAGGAGCAAAAAATTGGGCAAATCTGCCCAGTGGACTCACTCCACAGTGGTCACATCCCAATCTCTCTCACGCTCCTGCTTGTAGGCAATTTTCTCTCAGCAAAGACACCATTTTCTTTGTTGACAACATAATTTCACTGAAATCCATGGATTTATGAAGGCCTAGCTTGGGATCACTGTGTGGCAAACACACTCCTTCCTCTGGATAAATATTATTAGAATGGCTGGGAGGAAGGAATGCCCTCTGAAAGGAAACGTGCTGCATCCAGGAAGAGGATTTTAAACTTGGCAAAATAACCTACAGGAAGCTCTGAATTGTGCCAGATTTTATGCTATTGATTCAGCAAGGCAAATAAATGTTGGCTGGGTTTGTTCTCCTCACATCCTGAGTTTCAGCTCAGGAAGAGCAGCAGGTCCAACAAGACAGTGCTAGAAGCTATGCCCCACTTGCCTTGTTCTGGGAAAAATTCCAGGGCTTGGGAATGTTCAGAGGCCAAAGCTGAAGGCTCCTCAAGACAGGAGACCCTCTCCATCTCCATTAATGTCACTGGCAATGCTGCTGCCAACAGAGATCTGTATTTGGCTCCTGGTAATAATTATCAATCCCTCAGCCTTTACTGGGCTATTCCTGGTTTATGCCAATTGTCCCGCCCAGAAAACATCATCCTTACAGGGCTGGAACCAAGGGCTGCACCGGTGAGGACCCATTTTACAGTGAAATATTTCCAAAAGAATGCTTCATAATCCTGTTTTCTGCCGCTCTTCAAAGCCACCTTCCCCATGTCTGCCTCCCCTCTGGTGTGTGTGAATTTGCAATGAATCTTCCTGCACCCAGGCTCTGGGAATGAACACACAGCTCAGCTTCAGCTGGGCCTGAAGCCACCGGCTTTGGATGAAATCAAAGCCCTTCCCCATATCAGCCACTGGGTAAATAACCTGCAAAAAGCCAAAATCCAAGTTCCTCCGAGCCCTCTTGAGGTAAATAATCAAACCACTACACCTGGGAGTAGTTTTTCACTGCCTGTTGAGTTTGAATTTACGGCTTTGTGACATCGCAGCTTTTCCAAAGCATTAAATAGAACAAAGAACCTTAAAGACTCCTTGACACAGCCTGTGGGAGCTCAGCTCCCCCGAGGGGAACAGCACAAGAGCTCCTCAAATCCCCTCAGTCCACAGCACGTGGGGCCTGAATGTTTCAGGGTCCTGAATAGATCTCTATTGCAGTGCTTCAGTCCCAATATTTCATTGAATATTTCAATGCCCAGGAAATATTGAGGGAGAGGGAACAGACACTTGATTTGCTCAGTGACTGCAATTGCTGCAAGAACCTGGAAAATACGACAGGCTCAGATTTCCAGATCAGTATAAAATTGCACTGATATCATTTCAGTGACCTTCAGCACCCCCAAAGGCAGGCAGACAGAAGCTCGTTCATTAGTTTAGTCTATGATAAAAAGGAGTAGGTACAGGTCAGATAGAAGTACTGGAGCTCAGAAATCCTTTTACACATATTTTGGGATAAGAGGTGAAAGCTGCAGCCATTCAGGTAAAAAATGAATTCCCTGCCAAAATTTATCTTGTAACAAAATCCACTGCTGAACAAAGAGGAGATGTTTTTCTTCATATCTGTATATCCTTTCCCCATTTTTCTTGAGAGCAAGAAATTCTGCAGGAAGAAGGCTTTAAAGAGAAACTTCAATCTCCTTCAGAAAGTTTCAATTGTCACGTCTTAACATGTGACTGAAAAGCCTTTTTTATTAAGTTTTTATAATTTGTCCTGGTTATTCCTGTGATGAAGGACTTTAAGATTCTTCCCACTTCAGGCAATCAGCAGAGCATTACAGAGCTCTTCAGGGAATTAGGTAGTGCCACACATCAGCACTGAGGAGCCAATAGTTAACTTGGGGTTTTCTCTGCTTCTGCTGATCACTCACTAAGTTTTACCTTCTGCTTGATGAGTTTCAGTTCCTGGTGCAGTGAAAAAATGCCATTTCACTGTGCAGAATGGTTTACAATTTTTCAGTAAAGAAATAAGATAATTTTTAAAATAATTTCATCTGCTTTCATCTTGAGGAGTATTCATTTAAAAATGAGAGCTAGTAAGAATTTCTGGCTAAATATATGAATATTTTGGCAGGTTGCAGCTTCAAAAAAACCCTCTTTAGATCACAGAATCATTGAATGGTTTAGGTTACAAGGGACTTTTAAAGGTCATCTCATTCCACCCCCTGCCATGGGCAGGGACACCTCCCACTGTCCCAGGCTGCTCCAAGCCCCAGTGTCCAACCTGGCCTTGGGCACTGCCAGGGATCCAGGGGCAGCCACAGCTGCTCTGGGCACCCTGTGCCAGGGCCTGCCCACCCTCACAGGAAACAATTCCTGCCCAATATTCAATCTAAACCTACTCTCTGGCAGTTTGCAGCCATTCCCTGTGTCCTGACATCCCAGGATCTTCTCTCTCCATGTTTCCTGTTGGCCCCTCCAGGCCCTGCAAGGCCACGCTGAGCTCACCCCAAAGCTTCTCCTCTCCAGGTGAACACTCCCAGCTCTCCCAGCCTTTCCTCCCAGCAGAGCTGCTCCATCCCTCTGATCCCCCTGGGGCCTCCTCTGGATCTCTCCAGCAGTTGGATGTTTCCATCCCTTTGCTGACGTGTTTTCCTCAAGGGAAAACTTTACCTCTTGGAGAGAGTTTTACCTGAAAATCCATCCCCTTTCCTGCTCGTTGATTGGGCCTCATCCCTTCTTATAAAGGAAGACTTTGGTAAAACAGTGGCTTTGTTACATTGCTTAAAAATGCTGGTGTCATGTCCTGTCCCAGGGAAGTCCCTTTCCCAGCTGGCTCTTGGCAGGCAAGGAGTGTCCCTCACTTGTCACACACACCTCTGGGAACTGACAGTGGTCAGAAAATGGATTTTAGGCTCCGGGCAATGTCTTGATGCCTGTGAGAAAGCTGGGCACCTAACATTCTCATTCTGGCCTGGGAAATCATAAGGAGGAACCCAAAATAATCCCTGTAGGTATCCTCCACCTGACACCTGGTGCTTTTCCAACTTGTTTACTGGTAGAGATGTTTACAAAAAGGTGGTGCCCTAAAGGACCAATCCTATTCATTGTACCCAAACACTGTATAAAAGAATCTGTCTTTCAATACACTTTGCTATAAGCCCTCTGAAGAAATCAGAGTTCTACGTGTCGTTACGTGAGCCGCCCTGAATTGTAACGACACACACCATCCTGGACTTCACCAGCACTGAAATTTTCACTTGTGTGTTATTCCTCCCACACATCCTTTCCCCTTCACCATTTTTATTTTTTCTTTTTTTTTCCATTTTGTAACCCTTTTTGACAAGGACATCCTTGTTTGCAGGAAAACCGCCGGCCGCTGAACCGCCCTCAGGCAGAGGAATTCCTCGCGCTATAAACTCGTTTCCTCGTGCTTGATTAATTTTTCCATATCACGATAATGATTTGCTGACCTGAGTGACAAAGGGGCCTCTCTTGTGCACAAACAGACACTCCCAGGCCCCTCCAGCACAGAATTCCCAGGGGAAGAGCCGTGTTTACCCACACGGGCTGACTTTGTTTCTCTTCTGTCTGGAGTCAAGCGAGGCACGGCACGTTCCAGCTGAAGTCAAAATAATCCCAAGAAAATCCCTGAAACTTTAGACTTTCTGGAAGAGTTTTGGAACACCCCCAGAGGCAAATGGAGGGATTTTATGAAGCATTCCAATACTCATATGAAAATGATTGTGGGGAAATACACACAATGCAGATCGCTCCGGGGATTAGGAGCCTTCCAGCAAAGAATTCCTTCAGATTTTCATTTCTTGGATAAAAGCATTTAAAAAAATGCAAGCAGAGCGTTATAATCTCATTTTCGGGTGGTTTGTCCTGACTGATGGGAGGTTTGATGCAGTGGCAGGTGAGGTGACTGCGCTGAGGTCTGATCACAAGTATTTAAGGGAATATTGGCTCTCTAAGCCTATTTTCCTGCTTTTTTCTCCCCCCTCCACATGTCTCTGCTTAACCAAACATCACCCATCTTGATTCTTCCCTCAGAAAGAACAGGATAAATCAGGAATAATCCTTGTGAAATGACTAACTCAAGTCAGCCTAAGTAGAGAATCAGGTCTCAAAACCCAGCAGTGAGTTGTGAACTTGCCTTTTCTGTCACAAGTACAAAGGGCAAGTGAGACATTCCCAGATCAGAGGGAAAGTCTCTTTCCATTATAAGTGATTAACAAGCAGAAAAACAGACCCTGAAATTTTCACTGGAAAAAAAAAAAA
>VXBB01017043.1:148839-175424 GCA_013399915.1 Illadopsis cleaveri
TCACATTCTTCTCCTAAAGGAGAAATATGAAAAACAATCTAAAAATATACATTGTTTATGTTGAGGCTGCGTGAGAATCTGCCTGCAAGATTCCAAGCACTCAAAATCAAAAAAGCCGAGGGCAACACTCTTGTCAGGGAGAAAGTTTAATGTTGAAGAGAATTACAGAGCCACAGAATATCTTGAGTTGAGGGAACCCACCAGGATCACCCAGCCCAGCCCCTGTCCCTGCACAGACCCCCCAACAATCCCACCCTGGGCATCCCTGGCAGTGCTGTCCAAAGGCTCCTGGAGCTCTGGCAGCCTCGGGGCCGTGCCCATTCCCTGGGGAGCCTGGGCAGTGCCCAGCACCCTCTGGGGGAAGAACCTTTCCCTGCTCTNTGCAGCTTGGATTTAGAGAATCGACTCATGCAGGAAGAAATCTGCCTCCTCCAGCTTTTGTCTTTCTGAAGGGTTAAATTTGATTGAGGGTCATGGGAACCACTCTTTCACAAGCTGGATTTTAAAGGAAACTTTGATACTTACAGATCAGAGTTCCAGTTCAGTTCAGTTCCCATTACATCAGTAGATCTCCACTCTATTACCATATAAGAAAGACTCTCTTCCCAAACACTTATTTGGCACCTCACTGTAGGAAACAGCCACTGCTTTTTCACAGAGCAGCTCCTTTCCCTAATGCTGATACAAGCTAAAATATGAGCAGAAAGTCCTACAATTTTTCTAAATGAAGGCCTGATTTACTTTCATGGTTTTCACTGAGACAGGGAATTACATCTTAATCTTCCAGGCTGCTGCTGCTTCCCTGTATGAGCCTGGGAGGGAGTGTGACCTGGATATGCCCCTGACCTCACACAGCTTTGGTTCCTTCTGCTAAAATCCAGGGATGCTCCATTCCTGGCTGTTTCCATCTGGTCAGGGTGGAGCAGTTGTCAAGTTTAGTACCACATCTTTACTATTTTTTTTAACTTATCAGCAGTAGTGTTGATCCTGTGGCCAGGATTATCAGGTTTAGGTCTGCAACACGATTTGCTGTGTAGGTACAAATCTGGAATGTCCTATTAGAGGAAAATAAAGCACTGACAACATTCTTCCATTTCTCTGGCCAATTCAATTTGAATCATTAAATGTTATTGGCAAACACAAAGAGACAGTCAAGGTAAATAGCATAGTTTATACTTGGGTTAATTAACTGCCCAAAGTACCACCCATGAAGAAGACAACTCAGACTATTCTTCTGAGTCCCGGCTCAAAGGAGGTTAAAGGAATTATTTCACCATTACCATAATCTAATATGTGACCAAATGTACAGATGCTGCATTCAAGAGGGCAGAAACAAAATAACTGCACTGCTGTGGGGAGGCTGACTGGATAAATGCCAGCATGTTCACTGCCCTGGAAATAGAAGACAAGAAAATACACAGATCAAGTTAAACGAATGATTTATGTGTCCCAAAGGCCAGTACCAGGAGAATGAACCCCTAGAAAGCACAAATAATGAACACATTGCCTGTAAGGGAAGTGTTTATTTCTCCTTCTGGTAGGAGGCTATTTCCTGACAGAGAACATGAGGATTTGATATCCCTGCCAGCATTTTGAGAGGATCACTGATGCTCCCCAGGGCACTGTCTGTCTGCCAGTGAGGAAGATGCTCAGTGAGGGCAGCAGGTACTCCCAAAGGCAGCTCCATTTGTCAGTGGGTGGGCTAGGAGCAGAGATCAGGGCTGGTCTACTCCAGAAAATGGTGCTGGAAAGAACAGTCCAGGAAAAAATACAGCTGAGAGAGATGGGAATAAGGTGAGTCAGTAGAGAGAGGTCACAGCAAAGTACACAAGAGAAAGTTTTCAGAAATACAGAAGAGAGAAAGAATTTAGCAGAGCCCTGAGCAGCAAGTGTTGTTTTACTGCAAATACAAAGCATCTTTTCCAAGGAAAACACACAGGGAATGGATGGGAAGGGAAGGGAAGGGAAGGCAAGGCAAGGCAAGGCAAGGCAAGGCAAGGCAAGGCAAGGCAAGGCAAGGCAAGGCAAGTTTCAGCTGTGATTGTGTGAGTTTAAAGAGACCAGGGTGATGGATTATTCTCACTCTATCCCTGATTTCTTCCTCCATTTAACAGTGGCCCAGAAGGAAAAACCCTGCCCACCAGCAAGTTCCTTGCCTGGAATGGTTTTGCAAGGAATGGTTTCTGATACCTCTGTGTCACATCAGCTTGGAATCCAACCTTATATTTGCACTGCTGGATGTGTTTGTGCCCAAAGCTGCACTCAGGATATCCACCAGCCCATAGCTGCCAGCAGAGCTCTTAAGAGAGATACACCACAGCCCTGAGCAGGCACAGCCCAGCCTCACATGATGGCCCTGAAATCCCACCAGGAGCAGTTCCATGTGCTGACATAACCACAGGGGAAACGATGTCCTTCACACGTGTAAGAGATCCCAGAAAGCAGCAAGGATGGGGGATGAAAGCAGGAGAGGGGAATAAAAGAGCTCTTTGAATAGACATGAACTATTTATAGCAGAATGAGTTCACAGGAAAGGATGCTTATGATATCAGAAACCACCAGCACATCTGTTTGCTTTAATAGTAAAGAAGATCTTCCCTAGGGGACATCTCAGTGTGCTTCAAGGACTCCCAGGCCAGCAGGAGCCAGAAAAGCAGGAGGCAGCAGGATCCCCTTCCTCCCCCCCGGATTGCCTGCAGACAGTGAATCAGATCCTGCAGGATCCCACTCAGCAGCCCAGGGATAACACCCACACTCCAGCCCTGCAGGTGGGAAACCCTCGGGGTCTCCCCAGATTGGGAATGTCCAGGCTGTGACCCAGACATGGAGCCAGGCACAGGAATTAACACCAGAATGTTTGTTGGTTTTTTTTAAGTGAGGGAAGAAGGAACATAATTGTGGATTAACTAACAGGATGAGAGGACACAGTCTTAAGGGAAATGTGCCACGGGAAATACAGGTTGGAGATAAGAAAAAGATTCTTACAGAAAGGGTAATAAAGTATTTGAATGATCTACCTGGAGAGGTGGTGGATTCACCATCTCTGGATGTGTTTAAGAAAAGCCTGGATGTGGCACTCGGTGCCATGGTTTAGTTGAGGTTAGGGTTGGGTTGGACTTGATGGTCTTGGAGATCTCTTCCAACCCAGTGATTCTGTGATTCTGTGATTATTCTGCTGCTGGCTGGTCTGTGGGGGTGAATTGTTACTGGTGCCCACACAGATCCATGCTGGGGCACAGCCTGGAGTACTGAGGGACATTTAGGGTGACCAGAGGGCTGTAAAGTCCCACATGACATCAACATCCACATTTATCCAGCAAAAGTCAAAACCAGGACAGGTTATTGCTTTACCAAAACAATCCATGGACTTTGGGAAAGAAACTTCTGTTTTCCAGGATGGCAGAAGCAGATCCCAACAGTGCAGAGAAGTAACCCCACTCACCTTCAAAAAACAATCCCAGTGGGACATGTTTTACTTTAAACTGGGATACTTAAGGCAGAATTGAAAGATTTCATGCACAGGGCTGAGAGTGTTCAGTGTTTTTCTCTCTCCTGAAAGATGCAGTAACATATTTGTTTGCTGAAATGAGCTGGGAGATCAGTGAATCCACAGATCTGTGATGGATGAGCTGCCAGGACAGTGCTGAACTCCCTGATACTGAAAGACTCACAAACAGCACATCATTAAAATTCAGAGGGAGCAGTGATGGAGCGCATCAATCCATGGAATAACAACATCCTGAGAAAGAGCTGTTTGCAGTTTTAGGATCTAGAATCACCTGGGATAAAGGTAGGTGTTCCAAAAAGCAGTCAGACACGGTATTGTGCCACAGCACTCTTTTGAAGGCCCATCAATGTGTTGATGTTTTCATTATCCTTGTTTCCATTGACTAAAAATGTCAAGTGTTTTATGAAGGCTAAAAAGCCTCGAGTTGCAAGGCCAAAAGTCATGGTAACTGGAATGAAGGCTTGGGAATGAAGCCTGCTTTGAACTTACTGGGAAAAGAGTCAAAAGAGAAAAATACTTGATAAAGCATTGGATAAGGAATGGCATGAGAAGGAGGCAGCTGAGGGGGGAAAAACCTGTGAGGAATTATCTCACACCAACTTTATAGAGGGCTTTAACCAGCAGAGAATGTGACTGGGGTGCTCTCAAGCCTAAATAAGACCAGCTACTCCGACTTCAAGGAGCTCCTGACGTACTACCTGTGTTTAAAAAGTTAAAATTAGGTGAAAATGCTTGAAATCCACCCATGTCAATACAACATTTAACATTGCCTTTTCATTGGAAATTCACTTGCGAGTTAAATGCATTTGCAATCTCCAACAGAAAGGGGAAACTGGCAGCAGAATGAATGATGGGCCCTTTAGCCTGATGTAAATCATTCACTTCCTTTCCAGCTCAGACAGACAAGTGTATTCCCTTGGAAAGGGATGTCAGAGCAGAGTTAAATTAATGAGGACAAGACTTTGGTGGTTGTTTAGGAAGTTAACAAATCCTTTGGGAATTGATGTTGCCACCTAGAGCACAATGAACACCTTCAGAGGCTGCTCGAGGTGCTGCTCTGCACAGGTTGTCCTAGGTGGTGTGTCTGTGTGAAAATAGCTCAGGCTGTAAACAAAACTCACAGTGAAAGAAATTTCAGTTCTGAAAATACACCTGGGGCTGCAGACAGGAAGTTGTGGCTGTTGCAGTCACAGCTTCTTCAAATCATAGAATAGTTTGGGTTGGAAGGGACTTTNTTCTGATGCAGATTTTTCCATTGGAAATGGTCTCATTACAACAGGAACTGAACAGGAGCAGATAAACAAGCAAGAGCACACAGAGCGTTTGCCACAGCAGTCTGAACAACCCAGAGAGGGCACCGGGCTGGGATCCCCCCGGGGCTCTGGAACACAAACCTTCAGGGGCACCAAGAGCAGAAAATCAGGGTGTGATTTCCTACAAACACCACCTTTCATGTGCCTGCCAGCTTGAGTAATTTCCCAGAGGCTTCTCTTTGCTGGCCTGGCTTGATCAAATGTTCCCCAGCATAAACCTCTTTCTAGACAGATGGATCATCCAAGACCTTATGCACAAAATGATAATATCTTCCAGGACTACCACAAGACTAAAAGCATCAATGTTTGTTTGTAATACCAAAGTGAAAGGGAATGCAAAGGGGAAGATCCATGGGCAGCTCTCCCAATTTCCAGTGAGTTCCCAGTGAGTTTTCTGACACGAACCCTGTGTCTCAGTCACCTCAGAGTGCTTTGCTTTGAGGTTCTTTTCAAACCCATCCCTGCAGAGGCTGTTCAGGGTGCTCTCCTGGACAGCAGAGCAGCTGCCTCTGGATGTTGGATCCTGCCTGGCTCAGCAGGGCTGCTGCCATGGCCACTGGATCAGATTTAATTAAAAACTCCAGGCCAGCACACAAAGCAGGGATGTGGAGTGCTCCCAACTGCACACACCAAGCTCGGCAAGTCGAGCTTTGTTACCAAACCTTTTCATCTTCCCAGGCTGGTAAACAGCTTCATTTCCAACCTGTTTCAGGAATCACTGCGAAGAATTCAAAGGAGAGAATGGGGAGATGGGGTAAGAAAAGAGGGTGACAAGAAGCTTTCTGTTAAATGAGAGTATGTTTCTAATTGATATCTTGAGTGCCAAAAGAAATGGCCTTCAGATGTGGCTTTACAAATTACAATATCAGTAGGGGGAAAAAAAAAGTCTCTTAAATGTTAAGTTTTCCCTCAAGATTCAAGTGAGTATTCATGCTGGCTCCATTCCTTCCCCTAACTTCCAACCTGAAATGTCAGCTCAAACTCTATTTACAGCCCCTAGTTTAGACTTTCCTACGGCACTGTCAAAGCAACATTTGAATTTCCATTTCATCAACTGAAAGAAAAACAACCCCAAACTTTGGATGGAGTGGAGGCAGGGATTAGAGCTGTGTACTGCTTCCATGTCTCCCGTTGTTTTGTCTAAACCGAGGGGTTTGTGCAGTTTTCTGACACGTGTGCAATATCTGAGCCATAAACTAATGCTAATGGGACTAGGGCATGCTGAGAAAGTTAATTAAGGCTGTTTTTCTGTAGGATATTTAGCTGCAGTTCTGGCCTTACATGCTCTACTCCTTTCTGTTGATGGTGCAAATCATTATAAGGCTAAAGGACCCGGAGAAACATTTTGTACCTTCTTTGCAGACGTGTTCAAGGCTGTGTGTTCTCTAAAGCAAATAAATGAAATTATCTGGGTTTAAGAGCATTTCAGTAGCTTTTACTTGAAGTCTCATCACTCCCCTGATCCACTCCAGAGAGCTTCTCCCACATCTGAGAGGTGGCAAGCTTTGAACTTGTTTTGTGTTGATTCACCCTTGCGTGTCTGAGATCACCATCCAAACAAGCACAGAGGGTCCTGAGTAGCTCTGTTTTCCTCAGAGAGCAAACAAACAAATCCCAAACCACTCCTGGATGCCTCTGTTTGGATTCAGAGCAGTCCAACTCTGCACCCAAAGACGCAGAGGCTGCATTTGTCCTGCTGGATGGGGAACACCAGGAGCCAACACTCAGCTTTGCTGCCTGGCTCGTGCCCACCCTGTGCCAGACTTATCCCAGAGCTTCATGAGGGGCTCCAAAAGAGATCCCAAAAGAGACTGAACGAGCAGTCCTTGCTTGCTTGGCCTCCTCCTTTCCTGCACCTCCTTTAGCTGAGCTGTAGATTTGCACCAACAGCGCTGAGACCCGTTCAGGTCTGCTCCTGAGGGGTCAGCAGCAGCTCCTCTTGCAGAACGGCTCTGCTGGGAGGTTTTATTGGGGTTGGTTTGACTGGGATCATGTCAAATCACATCTCCAGCACCAACCCTCTTAGCCTTGTTACTGCTGAGTCTAAAACCTGTTCTCTGCAAGTATTTCAGAATGGGGAAAGTCCAAGCATTGCTTGCAAAGTCATCATTTTCCTATTTTCTTTCCCTCCTGAGGTCAGACTCATTTTGCAACCTTTGCTTCCCCCATAGACTGAATGATCAGACACCAGACCTTGATCCTTGTAGCTGTTTTTTTTCCTGTATTTCACTGTCATTTTGTGTCAAGTGGAAGCAGAGAGACAAGGGAAATAAGGGACACTAGAAAGATGATTTCCTTACATCCCTTGCTTCTCTCCATCCCTTATCTCTTTAAGCACAAGGCTAAATTCTCCCCAGGGAGGAGTTGGGACCTGGGATCCCCCTGGGGATGTGTAAGGAGCTCTGCAGAGGTGGGGAGAAGGTGCCAACACAACCAAACTGTGTCACAGCAAGGAAAACCTTCAGCAGAAAAAGCTCCAGTGCTGTACCTGGCCTGTCACTGTGCCTGCTGGAGATTCCTCTGCTCTGCCAGGACACAGAACTCCAAACCCTGTGGAAGTCAGGACAAAACCCTCAACTCTATTTCAGCTCAGCTCAAGCAGCCATCCAAGAGCAGCTTCCTGTTGCAGACACACAGGACTGGTGCTTGACAAAAAATAAAAGATGTTTTTTTCCACCCCCTGCTGTTTCCTTTCTCTGTCTTTGCATCTGTGGCCTTATCTGGCACGGGCACTTGCACCATGCTGTGATAAAATGTTAATAAAATGAGAAACTGGCCAATACACCTCTCTGGCAACTTCCACCAGTGAGTCACTCCTGCTATAGGAGCCATTTCCTTTAAAGTGGAAAAAAAAAAGAACATAACACAGAAATAAGGAACCAGTCAGTGAATTTTCCATAAATAATGTTTCCTCCTCGTGTTCTTTCACCAACTGACTTCATTTCTGCTCTTTCCTTTTTGCTGCCCCAGTTCCCAGCTCCTGGTTCTGGTAATTTGTCAATGAACGGCGAGAGGGGCTGAGTGATTCATACCAAACCCAGACAACCAGAAGCCTATGGGGAGCCTTCCCCCACTCCAGAGGGGAAGATTTGATTCCCTGGCTTTAAAAAACTCGGCGCAATTAGAAGGGAAAAGGGGAAAAAAAGCTGTTCCAAACATGATGTCACTGTTTCCACTGCTTCATAAGGAAAGCATGTCCCCTTCTTATTTTAAAGATGACATATTAGTGCTTATTTTCCTGTCAGTCCTCTGTGTGTGAGGAAGGGGAGGCAAAAGGAATAAGGGTTTTCTGGCTTCTTTTACTTAACTCTGAAATTATCAAGAGCCTGCATCAGCTAAGAAGTGGGAAGCAGCTGAAATATATCTGAAGAGAGCAGAGCAGCCAAGCAAGTTCCAGGATGGAAAGCTCCCTGCTCTGAGGAAATCCTGAGGTGGATTGAACTCCACAGTTCTCAGGGAGCCCTTCAAAATGCCCAAAGTGTGACAAGAAACAGGGCTGTGTTCAGAGGTTATTCAAGGGTTAGATGAAAATTGCATAGGTGTGGAATAATTATCAGTACAGACCATTCCACGTTAAAATTATGGCTCTTTTCCATGACCCTAAGCCTGGTAAAAATTGCTATCAAGGGTGTGCTTAAAGGTGATAAACCAGCCCAATGTGAACACCCTGTTTGTTAGAATTTAGCAAAAACAAAAAATTGAGTTCTCTCACATTTGGTCCCCATTGTAGGTGTATATGTATAATGGAGTGATGGTGATATAATGGAGTGCTTGGCACAAATCTCTTCATTTTTTGTTCAGACACTGAAGTTTGTAGAGCAGGGTGCTGCTAAATAACCCAGTCCCAGGTACCCCAAATCACTGCAGCACCTTCAGTCCCCCTGGCTGGTAACACTATGGGGGGCTCTAGAAGTCAGTGATGAAAAAGAGAATCCAACAGGTCCACAAACATTCAAAAAAACAAATTTTTGCCTTCTCTTCAGTATGAGGTTGTGGATTATTTGCCCTTTGATTCCTAGGGCCATCACTCTGTCTGTCGAGAGCAATTGGCTGGAAATGTTTTCTGAGTTCCAGCTCTGTAACTGACCAAATCACAGAACCATGGAATGGTTTGGGCTGGAAGGGACTTTAGATCATCCCATTCCACCCCTGCCATGGGCAGGGACACCTCCCACTGTCCCAGGCTGCTCCAAGACTTGTCCCTCCTGGCCTTGGGCACTGCCAGGGATCCAGGGGCAGCCACAGCTGCTCTGGAGGACAAACACCTCTCCCTGTCAGCACTGCTTTCAGCCACATGCTGCTCTTCCCACCCTGGCTCTCTTCCTGTGCCTCCAGAGAACCTGGCTGTGTCCAAGGGGAACAGATCCATGGATAATCCCCTCTGTGGTGCCTCAAACCAAGTGCAAAAGTGCCAATTCCCACCAGTTACAGTGCCCAGGCAGAGACAGAAGTGCCTGCAAGCAGCATCACCTTTGTCAACATTTTCCCTCCCTTTTCCTCTAAAGACAGTGTAATGCTGAAATCCCTGTCTCCACCTCCTCCCTCTCATCATGCAGAGTTCAGCATGAAATGTGGTTTTGTTTATAGATGTAAGGAATTAAATCCATGTCTTGGCTTGACCCTGTCTGCCCCACTCCATTAAATACCATTCCTCAGACTTCAGAGACAAAGAACGAAGGGATAAAGCCTCTCTCGAGCATATACAGCAAATGGCAATTTGTGTTTAGAGCTTTTGCACTCATAGATTGCTCTTCTCGTTTCGATAGTGACTCTTCTTTCCACATAAACAATGCCTAATGATCCAATTCCAAATGGTTTTTAAACTCAGAGGTGCTGCCCTGACTCCCGGGGCAGGGGCTGGGCTGTCGTGCCCACTTAAAGGAGTGCAACATATGAATTTCACTTTATTTTTTTCACTTTGTTTTTTTCACTGTATTACACTACAAGTGATGAAGTCATGGAAGGCTGTCAGAGAAGGAGACACGTGTCCTGGCAATGCAATCCTGCCCCCACAGCCATCCCTGTGGACACTGCTGCAGGAAAAGCCTTGAGAAGAGGGGGGAAATGCCTTTCCCACCAGCAGCTGGGTTCAGGCACTACCTGTGGCTCAATCCACGGCTGATTCAGCTTTCTCTTGTGGTTGCAGTGAGGTAACCCTGGCTAAGATAGTGCACAGGGGACGTTAAGACTTTTGCTCAGAAAATTTAATCAGCCACAATACGACCCATTGTTCTCTGCTTGCTTTATGTTAAAGGAAAATCCAAACCAGCTGACAGCAGAGGGTAAAGAACAGACATTTTGCTCATTCACACAGCCATCATCATCACTCAAAGAAATCAAACAGCCATGTGGAGAGTGGAACAGAGACTTTGGAAGATGTTTGCAGTTTTAGTCTTGTAGCGAAGGGCAGGATGAGTTTTTGGGAGGTGGCACTTCCATCCTGCTGAGATGTCACAGCCCTTCCAGGGACAGAGCCAAGCTCAGCAATTTCCAGCTCTTCAAATGGGGATTCACTTCTTCCAGGAGACAAAACCTGTGCTGGGAGATCACCTCTACTCTCATTTTCTACCAGCAGACATCCCAGGGAAGGCACTGCAGTGCCCCAGCCAGGCTAGGACAGTTTTTAGCTCTCCTCCTGCAGTTCTGAAGAGAAAACCAATCTGAAATATATTCTAACAAAGATCAGCCAGAAAGGGCCCTAAAGGACAAGACTGAGCAGAAAAGCCCAAGTGGAGTTTCTGGAATTTGAGTTGGGGTGTGGGCAAGGCAGGTCTCAGGCCATGGGGAATGCAGTGGGAGAACTAAAAAAAATAAAAAGAATGATAAAGAAACAATAAAGAAAGAAGAGGATCTTAGAGCCAAGAGAGGAAGAAAAATGAGGCACAGGATAGATAATGGAAATAGTTATGAATTCCAAACACTGAAACCCCTCATGCTTTCCCCACTCCAACAAGTGAGCCAGAAATCATGTATTCCATTAGCCTTTTTGTGTTTACTGCCACTCTCAATTTGTCTCTCAAACAATGGTTTTTACTACAGCTACAAAGAGTCATCAGATGGAACATTACAGGAAACAAACCATTTCTTATCCAGGACAAATTAGATGTTCTTCTCCTGTTCCTTCATTTTCAGGAGCTGGAGTTTGGAAGAACAACTTGTAGGAACTAGCATGGCACAAAACATGGGCATTAAATGCTGCAGGGTTTGAATGCTTAACCATGCACTCAGCTAAAATCCTTTGATGCTTGTGTGGGAGCTGTTGAATTCCCAGTTCCTCAGGAGCATCATTCACATTTGTTTTCTCCAGGAAATCCATTTTGTGCTGTGCAGATATCCGTGTGTTTGCTTGCAAGTGCTGCCTCTGATCATCCATCCTTCCTGTCCTCTGAGCTGCATCCACGTTGTTCCTCTCCAAGGCCCTGGGGCTCATTAGGAGCTGGACTCTTGTCTTGGTTTGGAAAGACAGGTGTCTGCCAGGGAAAGCTGGAGCTTCCCTTGGAATGGAGAATGTAAACCCTCTCCCTCTGAATTATTGTAATTTTGCAATTAAGGGGCTTCCAGCCTAAGATATGGGAATAGGAATAACAATACTTTACTAGGAATATTAAAAATATTAATGTAGTAGTACAAAAAAACCAAGCAAACAAAAACATCCTAGAAACACTGACAGACTCATAATACCACCTCACCCTCTGTTGGTCAAGGTGTTGGTGTCAGCCCAGTCCAGCCCTCCTGCAGTGCCAGATGTGGTTCTGGTGGAGCAGAGATGATCCTGTAGACGGTCCAGTGGTGCTGGGACGGGTCTGGTCTCCCTCTGGGAATCCAGTGCAAACAGGCTGTGCTGCTGTTCTGAATCCCAGGTTTGATCCAGGCAGGAATGCTGGGCTCCTCCCCCTGGGTGGAGCATCTCCCCGTGGGATGATGGAATTGTCTCAGCCCTGCAGTGAGCCTGGATGGCCCATGAACAGCAGATATCCCCTGCAGGGAGGATGGGTCCTGGAAGGGATAAAGAAACCCTGCCCCAGGTGGTTTAACAGCTGCCCATTAGCACCTCCCCACCCAGTTTCAGCAGATGACAATGGAATACACATCCTGGTTACATCCTGCAACCCAAGACAACTCTGCAGACTGATCTGGGGGAACCTGTCCATGCAGGAGGGCAAACAGCTCCCTGCAAAACCTCCTGCTGGCCCATTAAAGCAGAGCAGCCCTGTGCAGAAGCGTGTAATTAGTCCAGATAACTCATCCTGGAAGCTCCTTCCCGGCAGTCTGGGAGGTTTGGGAAGCCATAACAAAGTTGTACAGCATGAAAAAGCCCAGGATGGAACACTGCTTCCAATTATCCAACTCCCTCTCCTCGAGGGTGCAGACAAGAGAGTGGTAACCCAGCAAGAAACCAGAACCAGCCCCAAACCATGTGACTTTTCATCTCACACTGGTGATTACACAAACGCTGGGCTCTTATGTAAGTAGGCTGATGAGGTTGCCTGTAAATAATCAAGTTAAAGTCGTGAAGCTCCAGAACTATAAACATCCTCCCCACTGGGAGCCCAAGGAGCCTTTTGTAAGAAGCATGGATCTCATTATACTAAAAATATCCAAAGTGATTTTAGATTTTGTCGTGGGTAACTTCTTTGCTGAATCTCCTTTATAACCCTTATTTTGTTTTTCATGATAAACAAAATCCCCAAAATGCCAGTCTGGTACATATTACTGCTTTCAGAAACATGGGCACTATGGTGAAAGTCTCTTTTTCCTGAACTAGGACAATTTAATTTACTTTAAAATTGCTGGAGACTTTAAGTTATTTTATTTCTTTTTCCCTACAAAATGAACAAATCGTCCTGTCCAGCTTCATCTGAATCTTGTAAGAAGCAGCATGAAAGAGGGCAGATGAAGTTCAGTAGTCATGAGAAAATAGTGTTTTCCTCTCCTTTGTTGCAGCCCAGAGAGCTGCTCTGAGAACCCAAGGCTGCTGATCTCTGCCTAGGGCAGGTAAATGCAGCCTGTCCATAGAGTGACCTCGGTGCATTCACATTCAAATGAACCTGGAGAGAGCTCAGAAGCAAAAAAACAAAACAAACAAACCCTCCACAGACATCAAAAGAAGCAGTGTTTTGATTTCCTAGATGAAACATCAGGATTCTGCATATCACTGATATTCAAATAAAAGAAAAAAAAAAAAATCCCTTCTAACAGCTGGTCTTAATTCAGCTGCTTTCTCTAGAGAAGAATCTAAAACTCCTGAAATGGTCCTACTGATAAAGGAGCACATTTCACACCCCGTGGTAGGATCCACCATCCCACTGGCCACTGGCAGCTGATCTGCAGCTGAGAGGTGAGATCTTGTAAGGGCTGGAGTGCCCTAAGCCCAATTCATACACCTCATCCCACCTCAGAGCCTTCTGGGGCAGCTGGAATTTTGTCTCTGTGCAGACAAAAACAATGCAGCACCTCTGCAGGATGCTCCCAGCAGGCTGAGCAGCCACATAATAATGGAGTTATTATCCTGGAATCATCAGCTCAGGAAGCACGGAGCACCATCCCCGGATTTTCCTGCCTTTGGTTAAAATCAACAGGCTCTGGATACCTCAGGAGCCTGTGGAAGTTACAAGACAGATGGAAATCAAAACCAGCAAGGGATCTTTACAGAGCATTCCCATTCCTCAATATTGCCTCTCCCCTAAACTGAGGAAAGTCAAAATTAAAATCCAGCCTGGGCCACCACTCCACAGATCTGTCAGTCTGTCAGGCTCTCAGGGATCTGCTCAGTGATCCCAGGTGTGCTGCTGCAGGTTTTTTCCAGGGTTTTTGAGATTCAGGCTGATCCATTTGCAGTTCCCCTAAATATACCCCTAACCAGAGCTTTCAAAAAGCTGCAGTAGAACTCCTGAAAGGGGCAAAGCTCAAACTGACATAAATCTCAGCAAATGTGTCTGGTGTGGATGAGCCTGGACTTGAACATTGAGTCAAATCTGTTTAATCTGGAAGTGATGCTGGAAACCTCATAAAGTCAGGCTTTCTTGAAAGATTTGTAGTGCTTCCTTATTTTCATGTGGTCAGAAGTTACTATAAGAAAAAATGTCTTTTCGAGCTATTTCTGTATTTCAGCTTTATTTTTGGGCCAAAATCAAAGCTGCTTTAATTTCATTTTCAGTAAGTTCTAAACAGTCTATAAAAAGAAGGCTGCAATTAGATTTAGGATGAGATGTCAAGATTTGTTCTACATTTCTGAATACAATATTGATATGCTTTTTTGAGGTTTTTTTTTCCTTATTAATCAAACAATGTTTCCATTTTACAAGCTAAGTTTTAAACTGGTATGGCCAAGGGAGTCCTCTTTTGTCAGGGTAAAATCCACATACAAATATTAGTGTCCCAGTTGAGCAGGGGATTCTCTTCACGTGTCCTTTAGACATCTCTGAGGAGCCACCCTGGGCCTGCCTGAATCCCACAGAGCTCCAGAGCAGCTCCCACAAAGGGAACCTCGTTCAGCAGCAAGGGTATCTTGTGTTTTTAAAGGAAATCATTTTAAATGCAACTCCCTGGTGCCCACAGACCCCCTTCCACCTGCCCCAAAGGAGGAAAAGTTTCTGCCAAGTCCCAAACATGAGTGGATCTTGCCAGTTCCAGATCTAACTCGAGGAAAGCTGCATTTTCCAACCCCACCATAAGAAATTCTTGTCACATTATTCACACCGGTGGCGTCTCACCCTGTGAGGAGCCAGGCTGGGCAAGGGGAAAGCCAAGGTTAATATTTGCACAAACCAAGGCTGGCCAGAGCCAGGACAAGGGGGACAGTGTGTCCTTGGATCTCAGAGCACGGACTGAGCCATGGGGGATTGCTCAGGAATTGGAATGGGATCTCCATCTGGCAGTGCAGGGGCTCCCCAGGACCACAGCTGGTGAGAATCCGTGGATATCCTGAACCCCAAATCCTGCTCTCCTGGCCCACAGGCTGTTTGCCAGCAGTGGCACAAGGATCTGCTGGATCCACGCCTGGACGGATCCTGGCTGGGTGCCACATCCAACAGCTGGGTGCCAGGAATCCTCCAGCACCATAAATACATCTGGAACTCCTCCACCAGGTCCTGCTATCCCTCTGAGGATGCTGATCCTGGTGGATATTCCCTCTCTGCCATGGCTCTGGGGTCAGGGGATGGGAAGAGGCTCTTCTCCCACATTTCCTTCCCCAAGGAACTCTCTCTCTCTCTGTAGCTCCACAAGGAGGTGGCAGATGTGAGATGGAGAAGCTTCTCCTGCAATGTGGTGCAATAAAATAGAGCAGAAGGCTCCCAGCTCCATCTGCCATTCCATCAGGACAGGCTGCATTTGGATTCTTCCCCTGACAATGCAAAGCGCAGGCAAAAATCCAAAGGGATCTTCTGCCACAGAGAAGTGTTCTGGTGTAATTGCAATTTCTCCTTGTTCATGAGGAATCTTTGGGAATGAAGGCTCACATCAGAAGCAGGTTGCCCACCTTAACATGAATGATCAAATATTGGAGGGAATATTTTGGAGAAAAACTAAGAAAGTGCATAAAAAGCATATTTCTTAAAAAAAAAAAAAAAATCAACAAAATGAAACACTTTATCCAGAGAAGTTACAGGATATCCATAGGATATTTTGGGAATTACAAATAAGATTTGAAACTCTGGCCTAAAGAAAAGTAATCTACTCCAGCTTGATTTAACAGCGTCAAAGGACTCTAGAAGTAAATCCATGACACTGAAAAATCCAGAATTTCTCAAGATGCTGGCAGCAACCATCACAAAATCCTACCTTTAGCGCCAAAGGAATATTCCAGTTAATGAAACACACAGCTTGGAAGGATCTGCTAGAATTTGTAGAAGATGCTTTGAAAAAAATTCATCCCTTCTAGCAAAATTTCCAATTAAAAAAAAAAAAAAAAAAAAAATTATTGAGCAGGAGCTCGTTTTACATTGGAAAGGAATTTCTCCATCCCAGAGGACTCCTGGAGATGAACTGAGGAAAGGGGGCAAAAAAGTGACTCAGAACCAGGGGGAGTTGGGTCTGGCACAGCCAGAGCTGCAGGAATGTGATGGGGCTGCTTCATATCCCAGAAAGGATGGCCTGGAACAGACCACAAACAGATGAGGAAAACATGGATAAAACAAATGAGGAAAAGGGAAAAAAGAGTTTTTGGAGGGGGTTGAAAAGCTGTTTTAGATGGAAAGGTAGAGGGAAGAGGGTTGTTGTCCTATTAATCCAGTTTTCTGGCATGGAATGTCATTTGGCAACAGAAACTTGGTGGCAATAATGTTTGGAGTGGCATTTATGAGTATAAATGTCAGGAAGGGAGAGAGCCTGGTTAAAAAAAAAAAAAAAGGCTGCTGGAATAATAACTTAATCTTTATTAAATGAAGTTTGGGAGCCTTGCTCAAAGCCTTCATTAATACACAGCCATAAGCTGGGCAACACCAATAAATTGGAGATAAGCAGGGTTTAACCATTACAAATGAGATTTTAAAGTCACAGTCTCACAGCAGCAGTGGAACCCACCCTGGATTTGAAAATGTTGATGCATTTATGGATGCCATTCTGATATGGATGCCTGAGAGAGACTGGACATGACCTTGAGAGACCTTTCCAGAGCTTTTCCCTCGTTCCTCCAGCAGCCTCCTATCAGTCACTGGCTGTGCTCACCCCAGCATGGTGTTCTTCCCACACACTGAAGCTATTCCATGTGATGCCTCAGGATTTTAGCTTTTATACATTTCATGTATTTGTAATGCTGCAGTTCTTTAGTGTGTAACTCCAAACTCCACACACAGTGTGAGCTGCTGCTTCCCCATTTTGGGCAGACACAACAATTCCTCTCCAGGCCTGGCAATCAAGGACACCTCACTGCCTCAGGCCTGAGAGATGGAAACAAAAGTCAGTTGGGGGGGAGCAAACTTGGGGTAAATGACTTCATTAACTGAAGCTATAATTGGAAGATCAACCCCCAATATGGAAATGGCCCAAACTGATAAAAGTGTGCAAACCCGTGACCATTGTCCGTTTTGGCTGGTTTTGTCTGTCCTAAATGTACCTGAAGCCCTTCCATAAATGCACCTGCTTTTTATTCCCTTAATCTTGTCTGGCCTCTGTTTTTAGGTAGCCCCGAGAAGGGGTCACATGTCCACCAGCTGAATAAAAAGCAAAATCATCTTTACAGGAATTGCACCAGCCCTTCTTTCATGTTTGGATGCAAGACCCAAAGGCCTCTCATCCAGCAGCCAGAGCAGCTTTGCTTGAAATCTTCCCTAAAACAAACTTCAGCACTGCTTTGGCAAGGTTTCCCCAGCAGGAAGGGCCGAGTTTCAGATGTTGCACTCTTTCCACAGCTTCATTTCAATTGCTCTCCCTGCAAAGGTCACAGCTGTGGTCTCACAGCCTTGCTGCTGCCTATCCAGACAGGAGGGTGGTTGGTGAAATTTGGGTGTGCATCCCTCTGTGGGCTGCAGCACTCCCCAGAAGGACTGCAGGGAAAGTGAAGTGCCTCATCAAACCATGCACAAACAAACCTTGCTGCTCTGGAGTGTCCTTACCACAATCAGGCAGAGAATTCTTCTCTTCCTCAGGTAAATTCAAGATATATTTGATNTAAAACAAAATAAAATAAAATAAACCTAACCAAAATAAAATAAAATAAAATAAAATAAAATAAAATAAAATAAAATAATAAATAAATAAATAAAATGCATCTTGGCTTTTCCAGATCTATGGGAGCAGACAGGAGCTATCACAGATCCTGCCAAATGCTCACCAACCTTATCCTTGATGGAAGAAAACTCCTTCTTGCAAGCACAAACAACACACTGGTCCCAAAACCAAAACTGGGGTTTGGGGTGTAACCAAAACTGGCTTAAAGACAAGGATTCAGCAACAGCAACTTCATCAGAGAGAGCATTAAACCCTGAGGGAAGGTGGAGCTTTGGTCTGGTGGGTTTGGCCAATAGCCAGTTATGTTTGGAGGAAAAGGGAAATAGGGGTTTTTTTTTTCCTTTTCTCGTGGTCCTTGACAGCTTCAGATCATCCCAAGCCATGGGATATTTGGTGGAACTGTGTCAGTAGCTCAACACAGAATCACAGAATCACAGAATTTCCGGGTTGGAAGAGACCTTCAAGATCATCGAGTCCAACCCATGTTCCAACACCTCAACTAGATTACGTCANAGCTGTGGTCTCACAGCCTTGCTGCTGCCTATCCAGACAGGAGGGTGGTTGGTGAAATTTGGGTGTGCATCCCTCTGTGGGCTGCAGCACTCCCCAGAAGGACTGCAGGGAAAGTGAAGTGCCTCATCAAACCATGCACAAACAAACCTTGCTGCTCTGGAGTGTCCTTACCACAATCAGGCAGAGAATTCTTCTCTTCCTCAGGTAAATTCAAGATATATTTGAATTTTTTTTTTTTTAAATTTGTTTTGATTTGATTTGAAGATATATTTTCACCTCTGCTAAAACATCAAAGAGTTAATGAAGAGGACCAGATTTCAGCTCTGAGCAGGGCCTTGCAGTTTATCCTTCATGCCACAAACACTGTGGTCAGACATATAGCATTTATTTACATTGGGGCTGAGTCAGCAGCCAGACTTTCTAAGACAGTGGCATGCAATTAAAATAAAATAAAATAAAATAAAATAAAATAAAATAAAATAAAATNACCATTCCAGTACTTCACCACTCTTTCTGTGAAAAACTTTTTCCTAATATCCAGCCTGTATTTCCCTTGATGCAGCTTGAGACTGTGTCCTCTTGTTCTGTCCGTTGCTGCCTGGAGAAAGAGACCAACACCCACCTGAGCACAGCCACCCTTCAGGAAGTGAGCCACCCTTCAGGATCCTGCAAGATCACAACCTCGACCTTTGGAGCAGCATCCATAACCCAGGTCCCCTTGGGCCCAAGGCTGGGTTTGCTGTGTGGAGATGAGCAGCACATCAGGAAAAGCTCTGCTTTCTGTCTCTTCAGTCTAACACTGATTTTTATGCATCAGCATGAAAGAACACAGAGGGCTTGTTTGGATTTCAGAGCTGTTCTTAGCATGAAGAGAACAGAAAGGAAAGTACTCATGTGCTTCCCATTGGGGTAAACCCAACATCTATCCAGAGAGAAAAGAATAAAAATCCATAATTTTCACCAAAAGCTGAAGAACACAGAACGCCATCTCTGTGAAACTTGGGATAATATATGACAATATTTTAAAGGGGATTTTGCCATTCAAATGTTTTTAATGTAGTAAATTCTGCTCAGCACGAGGAGACTGAAAAGGGAAACCACACAAGGATGTTCTTCATAATGTCCCACTGATTTGGAAGGGTCAGATTTTCTCCCCTCGAGATTTGGTGCTGAAATTAATTAACTTAATTTCCAAAGGGTGTTGGAGTCTTCTGTTGCTAAAGCTCTGCAGTGACAGCAATGGCACCACCCACCCCACGGCAGTTCAGTGCCTCAGTCTCCTCAGAACATTCTGTAACAACATTTCCTTTGCTGTCATTTAAAACTTTCACTGCTATTCTTATTTACGCTGCACATGGGGAACATTTTCACGTCTTGCCTCTAACTTTGATGTATTTTAAGGACATTATGTGTTTCTCATTGCTCCTCTCCACATTTCATAAAGCCCATTCATGCACCAAAGGTCATGGTTGTTTTGAAACCTTTGATCATTCTTGTTTTCCTCTTCCAGGGTTCCTCCAACTGCTCTTCATCCCCTCTCAAGTGCATCCCTGAAGTGGTGCCCAGCAGGAAGGAAGGAGCCCAGGAGATGGGAGATCTGAAGGCAGGGAGCAATGGGGCAAATAAAAGCTCAGGACAGAACGGGGCCGTCAGGAGGATGTTTGCTCACAGCACTTCTCCTTCTGGTACAACATCATTCCTCAGGAGCACGAAGGAAAAGCTCAGAGTTCTTATCTTATCTGAATGTTTGCACATTTTTAGCAATGAGTCAAAGCTTCTTTAACCAGAGTCCAGCTCTGTGAGTTTAAATTTTTTTAAAGTCAACAGTAGATAGGTCTGGCTAAGCCAGCCTTTTACTTTTGGAACAAAGTCTGTCCCATTATTGCTTCCCTTCCTCTCCCCTTTTGCTGCTTTAACCATGCAATTCATCTTTCCTAATTCTCTTTCCTTAAGAAAGTAGAACATAAGACCAGATTTCACTGATTTTCTTTGCTGGAATGAGGGGAATGGGTGTGGAGAGGCAAAAAACAAACCACAAAGTAGCATCAGGATTTATAAACAAGGCGGATGAGAGTGAGGACAAAGACAGGAGATGCAAATACAAATAAATAAACATGGAACTAGAATAAGGCAAGCAAAGTGATCATCTGGTTTTTATTCGCTTTTATGAGATTAAAGTAATGAATAAAACCTGCAAGGTCGAACTCCACTCTATACACCTAAAGCAAATACCAGCAGATTTCAGAGAAGAAACAAAATGTGGAGGCCACTGACCACAGAATGGGTTTCTCCTCACAATTTCCTATTTGTTCCTCTTCTGAAAATAAAAAACATTCTTCCTCTAAGGAGACAAAGATGAGACAATGGAAAAGGGAACCTTGTTAAGGGGTAAGGAAATTGTGGGCATCATTTCCAAACAGAGACTTACCCATTTACATGAGAGAAATTGCTCAGATTGGATGACATGACCCTGTGGCTCTCCTGCTCCACAGACAGGAGAGTGGAGAGCAAGCCCTGCTACATTTAACATCAATCACACTGAGCTTGCAGCAGGAAAGAGAAGGAAGAGGGACAGAAAAATACACTTTTCACATCAAATTCAGCTTTTCTTCTGCTGAAGACATTCACAGAGGCATCACATTCAGGCTTAAAACTACTTTTTTCTGGGTTTTTCACATAACAATTTTTACCACGACTGTGGCTGTTCAGTGGAGCTCCATGTACATCCAAACTCCTGCAGGAACCTTCCCTGGAGGGAGGATTACTGCAAACAGCTCTGCTGGTGCAGCCACTCACCTGAACTCAGCAGGCAGCCTGGACACCTCCCTCCCCTCCAGCCTGACTCCCTGCAGCTCCCTCTGCACCACTCCTCATTTCTGAGTTTCCATTTGCTGTTCCCAGAACACAGATATATTGACTAAACTGCAAGAACTGTGTTTAGTTCTTTTTCTGAGCCAGAGCAGAGCTTGCCTTCAATCTGACTCATTGAGTCACCTTTTTTTAATCCCTTCCCTGTGCCTGCACCCTGACCACTGTGGTCCTCTCCAAGATTTTCTCCTCCACATCTCCATGCCAGTTCTCCCTGCTCACAACCTCCAGCCAGGGCTGGATCACTCACAGGGCTTTGCTTTTTCTCCCTGGGCCTCTGTTTGCCTAAGCACAGCAGGGTTTAGTATCAGGCTTGGAGTATTTTACCCCTCCAGCTTCTCAAAGCGAGGTGTTGCATTTCAGGTTTTTCTGACCCGTATATGAGGGATTTAAATTTCATATTCATGGAATGGTTTGGGTTTGGAGGGGATTTAAAGCTCATCTTGTTCCCCCCCCTGCCATGGGCAGGGACACCTCCCACTATCCCAGAGTTCTCCAAGCCCTGTCCAGCCTCACCTTGGACACTTCCAGGGATCCAGGGGCAGCCACAGCTTCTCTGGGCACCCTGTTAAAGACACTGAACATAAAATTGTATTACGTGAGGAGCAATTAGATCCATTTGCATTTTGACTCTCAAAACAGATCTTGGACACTCACTGAGGTAAAGTCTCACATCCATTTGCACTTTCTATTGAGTAGGAAAAGGGAAATGGTACCAGGCAGCAGAAAATGTAGTCATTGATGTGTTATTTCTATGCATATTTATAGCAACTACAATTTCAAATTAGAAATATTGAATTGTCCTTGATGGGCTGGTGAGCAATGACAGTAATGAAGAGATCTCTTCTAACCTTGATGACTCTGTGGTTTTATGGTTATGTGTGAGTGCTGAGGTGGAAGCTCTAAGGAGAGCAAGCCCTTGAAGGCACGCTGCTGTAATTTCTCCCACTCTGCTCCTGTTTCTTGCCTTTCAACTTCCACAACACAACAATGTGAGCACTCTCTCTGCTTCCATCTTACAGGCATAAAATGCACCTCCAGAAATCACAGACTTCATCATATTTTACATTTCCATAGGGAGCTCCCAAGTATTTGTTTCTGGGCCTTTTGTGCAGCCAGCAGGACCTGGAATGAGTTTTGGTTGCACAGAGGTCTCGGTTCTTGCTCAGATTTTCTTTTCCTCACTCTGCCCTGCCTGGTGGATGCTCCTTCTCTACAAACTGCAGCTCCCTTGAACACGTTCTGCATCAGGAGAGCTCTCCATTTTAAAAATAGCTTTACTTAGGATTTGCACAGAATATAATTAAACGAAGAGTGGGACCCTTCAGAGAAATTTGAGCCAAAAAAGCTGTTGCTGTGAACATGCTGTGGGATTTCTGCCTGCAAGCCTGAAGCCAAGCTGCTTTATTTGCACACTGGGATTCTTAAACCCAGATGTACCCTCAAAATGCACATCCAGCTATAGGGTAGACTCTGGATCCCTGTGGGATCAAAGTGATCCTGGAAGAGGGGTTTATATTTATCTGTACATTAGGAAATTAAACCACAGTGACATTATTTCTTAGTGCTGGATAATCTGCAGCAGAAAACTGCTTTTTATTTGCTCCTGTTTAATGTAGAAGTGTGAGTTCAGTGTAGCTGTTCATCCTTTTAATGGACTTGTTTCTTCACTGGCAGGAACACAAATCAGACATTGCACTTGGGCTCAATACCTGACTTCCAGACAACAAACTGAGGTTAATCCCATCTTATGCCCCAAAAATCTGCAGCTCAGGCTCCAGCACTTGCAGAGAACCTCTTTTGAGCCGAGGGAGGATGCACAGCTTGTGCAAGTGTAAACCAAATGAACATGCAAAGGCACAAATGAGCAAAGCTAGAAAAAATTCCAAAGATATCTCCGAGTTTTGCGAAAATATCTATGAACATGTCTTGGAGAACTTAAATATTGTGGAGATGAAACAATTTCTTAATGACTAAAGTAACTGTGCTTATCTTTGTTTTTCTTTGTGTATGGGGAAAGATTAAGCTAAAACCTTATTCTGGGCTGGAAGAGAACAAACAGAAGCATTTAAACCATGGAAATACATTGGGACAATCCATTTCTACTTTGGGAGAATCCATTTCTACATTGGGACAGTCCATTTCTACATTGGGACAATCCATTTTTCAGCTTCTCCTCCTGATCCTCCCCAGAATACCCAGACACTGCTGTAGGCTACTGGGATTTAAGAACAGGGACAGATGAGGTGGAATCAGATGAGACAGGAACCATTTTAGGCTTCATCTTTTAAAGATCAACCACTGGTGTTTTACCCTCGGTCTTGTCTTGGCATTGAAAATTCTGCCAAATGTTCCCAATCCACAAAACCAGAACAGTGAATTTCACACTGAGGCAGCTTTGTGGTGAAAACCTGACACCCCCTGTTTCCACAGGCGACCCCTGGAACACCCCAGGGAGCTCCAGCCACAGCTGAAGGCGCAGAAAGATTCCCCTCATGAACTTTATTTTTGCTGCGAATTGTTCTTGGGTTCTTTCCCTGCCCGCAGTTGGTTTCGCTCACTCATTTTGGGGAATTTGTAGGAAAATCCTTTCACCCATTTTTCAATTAGGAGCAACACAATTATTGCCACATCCTTCCCCCCCACACAAATACCTCGTAAACAGCTGGAACTTTTAAGCACAAATCTTGGCCAGGCTTGTCTGGGGTGTTTGGGGATATTTGACACGGCTACAGTGAGTCAGTGTTGCTTTGCCCAAGCATTAAAACAACTTAATCACAAGACTGCCTTCATCACTCAATTTTTTTTCCTTGTAGCTTCTGAAATTTTAGGAATCCCATGTTCAAGATTACTCCCTACAGCTTTAGTGCCTAAAATCAGGGAAGAAATGTTCAAATACTCCCAACAGTTGGGGCTGGAAGGCAAAATTCAAACAGGCAACGTGGGATAGATTATGGGAGTTGGGAGCTTAGATAAATTCAGGAAAATTCAGTTAAATTCTGAATTTTAGAACGCTGTTCTTGCCACACTTCCAGAAGTTTGCCTGATTTTGTAGAGGTTTAGCAACAACCTGTCACACCCATTCTGCCACACAGCCCATCCTTCAGACCTGTGAAGGACGGAGGGAAGAACCACAGGAAATCTTTCTGCAAGAAAAACAGCTCAGGGTTTATGTCTGGCTGGGACAAGGACACTTGGCAACACGTTCAAGGGTCCCCCAACCAAAGGAAAAATGCTGTAATAATTGTGTTGACCCAGCTTCAGCCTGGAGAGGCTTCCAGTGCAAATGATATTGTATAATCTCCCCGATAAACGCTGTTGCAGATAACAAGAGCACTTTTTATTTGATGCCTTTTGCTAGTCATAAATTCAACAGTTTTTGTTTCTCACTGTCTCCCCTTCTAATCAGTGTTTTAGGAGGAAAAGGCTTTGAGAGGGTTCAAAATTTCCATTTGCAGGGGTTGAGCAGGAATAAGGATCTGCCTTTGATGCTGCTTAAGTGAGGGGACCAATATTAAAGAAGAAAAAGATTTTCAGGGGATGCTGAAGCTCTTTGCCAATGCACTTTGAATTTTACAAGTAGTTTGGGCCAGAGTAGGTTGGGAAAGACTTTTGAAAAGATAAAAATGCTGTCAAGTGATGTTTTCACCCTGATTTGCTTTCCTTTTTTCTCTAAACAGCATTATCTGTATTTTCTGCTTTGAAATTTGAAATATTGACTCGAAATCCTTTAAGTCACTGCTAGGGTTTGGTGGTTTTTTGCATTCAAAAGAGGAAATAGCTGAAAGAAACAGATTCCATGCTGAGAGAAGTGATGTAGATTGACGCAAAGTGAATTTTCTTGAGCTGGTTGGAAAATATAAAAGACATTTTTTAATCTTTCTCCCCATTTCCTCTGTCCCTGCCTCCTTGGTGCCTCATGGACAGTTGGTCACCTCCTGGAAAGGTCCTCATCTGTGTGTCCATGGTTTATTTCCTCTGCAGGCTCTGGAAGCCCTTAATGCCTGTGCTGAATCCTCATTTCCAGCCCCATCTCTGACCCTTTTCCTTCTGCTCCTGGCTGTGCTCCGTGGGGTGAGTGGCCCTGGCTGCTCCCTGACACACAGAGGGGAATGTTGCCTTTGCAGAGGGGCTCAGGGCCTCTCTCAGGATGATATTTTGAAGATTTCCAGTGTCCATCAGGGTGATGTGATGCTGCATTTAACGTGGCTGCTGCTCATGCAAAAACAACTCTTGAGGCATTTCATTTTTCCTCTCTGGGGACTCCAGGGAGCTGTTTTTATGTGCTGCTCCTTTCTGCCTGGATTCTTTTTCATTCCTTCCACATTACATGAGACAGTAGGTGGGAATGTGCAGCCAGATAATGGCAATTTATTACTGATCTGTCAGAGTTGTTCAAAAGTCTTTCCAGCTAGGACTATAAATTTAGTATTTCTGTCCTTGCCTTGCCGTTAGTGATCTGAGAAGGCTTTTGAAGGAAGGCAATGCCACGTTTAAATTTCTCGCAAATATTTAAGCAGCATACACTGGAAAATGGCATATGGAGAAGTGTTTTATAAGATTGGATTAATTAGCTATGTTTAGGTGTTAATTATTGGTGTAAGTTTCTGCATTGTGCCTTCCCCAAAGCAGGTTTCTTCTTTATGTCAGGACTCTTTGTGATCCTTCTTCCTCCTACTTTGGGAATATACAGTAGAAATTTTTCTTCTCCTTATTTTTGCTTTCTCTGCCTGTTGCTTCCTCTGTTTGTCTTGAAGAAAATGAGTCATGAGCATTAATTAGGTGTCAAACCTCCTAGAACTGTAATTCTGATAAATTCTCATTCTGGTACTTTCCCCAGGTGTATCAGGATATTATTTACAGCCAAGCTGGGATGACAGCTACTCTGCTTATTCTTAATTACTTTTGCCAGAACTGGTTGTGCTAAATCACATTTCATCAGCTCTGTGGTTCAGGTTCTGTTGCTAGTGTGTGTAAAATTGTGTAAAATAATGCATTAGTGCACCTGAATGTGGCTCAGGGACGAGTATCTTATCCAAAGCCATGGCACTGCTGTTAATAAATAAAACAAGAAACTATCCCTGAGCTTTTCCTTTCCCTAGTCTGTTTGACTCTTCCTGCTGATATTAAACACCAAGGATTAATCCAGCAGGCACAGTGACCATGAATTTGGTTTCAGAGTAATTCATTAGCTTTGAGGGGCTGAGCACTCCCTTGGGTTGGTGTCTAAATTCTCTTTGAGAGGATTTGATTACATTTCACCTTTTGGAGCGTTCTGGGGGGGTGGCAGAAGGCACAGCAGACTGCCAGCTTTCCTGGGGTAGTCTATCATCCAATCTGTCCAGGTTGTGCTTGCTCTCAGAAATTATCTCCTAAGGTCACCTCTTCAGTCAGGGCTTTCCAAGAAATCACTGTGCTGTTGGAAATGTGCCCAGCTGTAGCAGGGGCAGAGGGAGCTTTGGATTCCATATTTCTACATTTCCCTGCTGGATGAAATTCATTCTGTGTCTGACATCACTTAAAGATATTGTCAGGAAAATTAATCCACAAACCAAAGAGGTTTTTGTCCAAAAAGGAGACAGAGGAGTCCTTTTACTTTATTCAAATTAAGGGAGAGGCCATGGGGCATTTCTCCTGAGGTCTTTCTAATTTTGGAGGATGCAGCCTCCTTTTTATCCCAATTTCCCAGCCCCATTTCCCTCTCTCTTTCCCCA
>VXBB01017046.1:0-20704 GCA_013399915.1 Illadopsis cleaveri
TGATAAAAACAAAATTAGTAACTAGAGAACACACCAGAAGAATCCAGAAAACTTCATACTGTTGTGAATAAAAAATCAAGGTCAAGTTTATCTTGCAGCAAACAGAGTTAATATTAATTAAAGATAAAATTTAATTCTATCAGGGCTTTAGCTTTCCTAACCTGATCCCTGGCTGCTTAGACAATTTCGCTGTATTCCATAGAGGCAGGGGTTGGAATTAGATGATCTCTGACATCCCTTCCAACCCAAACCATTCTGTTATTTTGTGACTCCTCCAAGGTTACCTATCCTTGCTTCCATACTCTCTAGGTTTCCTCTCTGTGTTTCATTTTGTATAGGAGCTGCTTGTTCAATAGCTGAAATAATCTAGTAATGCTTTTCTCTTTTTAAGATACCATAATCTACTAAATAACTGCCAGTTCCTATTCTATGTATATAATAAAAACATTGGAGTGCTTTATCCAAATGAAAAATTGCACAACTGTTATACTAACTATGCAATGCTCAGAGTTCACATCATGTTCCACTGAAGACTGGAAGATTGCAGGTATTCTATATTTTTTTCTTCACACTGAACAAAGAAATTATATCATGGGAATCTACCTTAGTAAATAATCAGAGATAATTTTCAATCATTCTTTTATTTATGCTGCATTGCTATTCGCTCTACTTGGCACTGTGCAAAATAAAAAGCAAAATTCTTTGGTAAGTAAAGGTCCTAGTCCCCATCTGAAATTTTTTTCATCTCTTTAATCATCACGGTTATCTTACTTTGTGATACACCTGGTATTTTTTTCCACAAAGAGAGTGACAATTTTCTATCAGCTACTGCAATGAAGCAGAGTTTTAGTTGCATCTACACACCTCAGCAAAAAGGCAACAACAGTAATTACGGAATCTATCTACCATACAAGGTCAATTTTTACTGATGCTTCGATTTAGAATAATCAACTCTGCCTCTGTGTAAGAAAATGAGGGCTAGTGAGCATCCAGAAATGAAGCATAACTATCACGTAAATGGTTTAGGACCTCATCCTGCATAAGTGTCATAAAAATTTATTGTTCACTGAAGTTAATAGGTACTGAGTTCAGTCAGTGACACTTTAAAGCATGAGGGCCTTATTCCAAATTAATCTTTATTTTTGTTTTAACCTTAATATTAAAGCACTCAAAAGAAGCCCTAGTAACTATAACAACTACAATTTACCACATTTCAACAAATTTTTTTTGTAAGCATTTTAACAGCTTTGGCTTTTCAGTGGTTGAGCATATTTGATTTAATGCTCTCTTCACATTCACCTGTGTAGCGAGCATAAGAACTGGTTTTCATCTGATACCCTAGATGTACAACTACCAAATTCTTTGCTGGAATTTCAGTAGTGACAATTATTTCTAAAATGTTCAAAAGGATGATGAAACACTTAGAAGGAGAATTTGAGAAAGTCAAGCAAAAAGACCAAAATCTGGTAACGCTTACTATCAATAGTTGATTTTATGGATTGTTTTCATTAAAATCAAAGTTTTCATTCATACACAAGAGTAACTTCAAGCTGTAGCTATATGGAATACTCTTTAAGTAATGAAAATGTGTTTGGACCTTTGTTTTTTTAAGAGTTAAATTTAGCTACTCTCAAAAAATCAAAGTGCATATAGAGGAAAACAAAAAAACATGCATGTTAGAATTAAGGACCGAAGACAATTAAGGAACAAGGAAAAGATACTTGCAAATGCTACAGGAGCTGTTTACGACATGTTATTGTAGTGNAACAGTTATAAAATAGCTTTGAATAAATTATAGATAGATATGTAATCAATGTTTACAGTATTTTGTAATGTATATGTGTATGTTTACAGTATAGTGTATTTAGTATACATAAACATAATCTAGATTTAGTAAATATTTAATAGCACAGGTACTATGCATGTACTCTGAAATCACTAAATATGACAAAAGTAAAAAAATGAGTGAATAAATATTAGTATTATAGAGCATAGTGAAAAACTATTAGCTGTAAGAAAAACCAAGTGCTATTTGTATACTGCTATTTATTATACATAAGGGTTTAATAAAGAAGAAAGAATAAAAGTCAATTCAACTGTTGAAAATACACCAAAACCAGAAAGTATTGCAGAGATTTTGAGAAGCCAGATACTAATTTAGTTTGAAAAAGCCATTTAAAATATAGAAGCAATATATATTTTTATAAGTATATATCTTTAAGAGGTGTGAATTTTCTATGGTTCTCAACAAATAGGATTCAGTTCTCAGCTTTTTCTTCAGCTCTATGACTATTACAAACAAATGGTACCTATGTTGCATTTATTTGGGGCAAAACTAGGACAATTTTTAAAATTTGTGATTTTTCACATTATAGCTTATGATGGCTAGAACTATTGGAGTGGAGAGAGAATGGAAAGTAAATAATAGGTAGAAAATAGAAAGAATACTTCAGAAAAAATTAAAATCTTCCTAAACTCATTACTTACATTTGTGAGAATCAACTTCATAGTTCACAAATCAATTCTGAAAAAAAGAACAATGGAAAATATTTTTCTCATTTTAAGATATGCTTGGATCTTATAAATTTGACCGAAGAACTTTAGTACAACAGACAATTTGTAAACCAGGATTACAGCTTTTTAAGTCCTCAAATGAAAAGTGACCTTAGAGTCATGATATGCTTGACTTCCCTGAGAAGGAAGACATAGAATACAGTGCCAATTGTCTTCTGGTTCAATGGCAGACAGAATAAGGAGAATTTAAATAGGTAGCAGTATCTGGGGTTTTTTACCAATTAATTGTCTGGAATAATTACCACACAGCTTTCTTATGTGGTATCTTCTTTATATGTTCTTTAATCACATAGTCATACTCAGCTGGCTATGATTTCCTAAAAAGCAGCTCATAATATTATAATTTAGTTAATTAGAAAGAGAAGGTAATCAATCTTTCTAAGCTCAGCCTAAGGATATTCTTTGATTTTAAAGGATTGACTTCTTATCTGAATTTGACAATTGGATTATTGAAATTTATATTGACTTTTGTCAAACTGTTTAAATGTGTAGCTTATAATTTAACTTGTGCTTTCACCACCTTGTTAAAACCAATTTTCTAAGATGATAAAAATAAACCCATTCCATGTTCTAACAATAATGAACCCTGGCTTAGTGACAGTAAAGATGTAAGAATCTGAGGTGAATATTTAACTTCCTTCTGTGCCCAACTGAGTGCTAATTCCTGAAGCTTCTTGGCTCAGTAGTTTTGCCTCTTCTTTGGTGTTCCTACCTTCTATCTCATTAGTGAAAACTCTACCTCTTATAATCTCTCACCACGGTTGTTTCCACCATCTCTTATTGATTTATCACTTTGCAGATGTAAAAGCTCAAAGAAAATAATAAGTTGTGCCACAGGAGAACCTCTAGGTAGGGTAGAAGCTAGAATAGAAGAACTCAGTGATATATAATTTGAAGTTGATTAACTGTAAAAGACAGATATTGTAGTGGATTGTGACTTCTTTGTCTAAGACTCCTATGACACTTTCACAGCAGTCTCATGGATATCATGTCCCCAGCCCCTGTGGTCCAGTGTTGACCAGCACCATGGACTCAGGAAACAGGACATTTACTCCAGCTGCTCAGTATGCCTGAGTCCTGGCTGGTAGCCTGGACTGCTGCACAGAGTTCTTGCACCCCTGGCTCAGCTTTCTGCAGGATCTTGGACAGGACCAGAGGGTAGTTTTTTTAACTATATATTACTTTCTAAAGTAGATTGCTGGCAGAATCTAGCAATTTCTTGGCTGCTTGTGTGACGCCGGGCTAATCTCACTGGCACTCTTTGTACTGGAGGTCAGTGAATCATTTTTGTAATGGTTTCTAACATGTTCTGTTTTCCCATTCCAAATGTGACACACAAGTGAGTAGTTAGCAAAAGTTACATAGCAAAATTAATCTGCTCTTTAATTGATTTTCTAGCTTGTAGTGGATTAGTTTAATGAATCAAAACAGGTCAAATATAGTAGAGGTCACACATACCTGGGGCTTTAGTGTGTAATGTGCAACTGCATTACCTGATAATGACAAATAATTAAAAATCTGAAGAGTTTTCCTCTTGTACCATTCTATAAAGATGCTAGCTCATGCATCTGAGCTGCTTATATGCCAGCAGCTCTGGGAAAACCATCTCTGGGGCAGAGATTTAGTGGCATAAATGGAAGTAGTCTTATAGCTTTTGAGTATCATCTGCTATTTGTTTGTGATGAAAATACTGAGAGTCTCATTATCGAAGGGCAAAGACATGACTACACGTGTGGGAGGCTAAAATAATGCTTATGTCCTCCACTGAGAGCACTATACTCTTATTTATCATTCATTTCTGTGAACCTCATCACTACTCACAGGCATGCGCATTCATATTCTACAGGGTGCAGAGTCCATAAAAATAGACAAAAAAGATCTTATAGTGAATAAATGACACCTTTTTTGAAAATCAAAATTTTCTTGTTTGCTGAGGAATTTACATATTCCTGCATATTTTCCATAAATTTGGTGGGGTTTTGTTTCCTGTAGATGTATTTAATTCTGGTTAAGTAAACTGCCATAGTATTTAATCAGAAAACTTTGCTAAAAATGAAAACAATACCATTTTATCTAAAGAAAAGTAAGGTGATGAGGCTACTATACAATGATATGATTAAATAGAATTTTGGTTCAGTTGTTTGACTGTCATACCAGTTGAACTTTCCTGCCTTTGCTTTTCCCATATCTTAGGATTCTAGTGTTTGTTGCATCTGTCAGTCAGCCAATTAAATTCACATTGAGAGAAAACATTGTGAGGGAATAAAGTGTTATTCTAATGAGCTCCTATTATTGTTTACATTCTTGTGCAATAAGTGAAATTTCAGCTATCAGAACCTGACAGCAGAAGGAAAGAATTCTTGTTAGGAAAAACTAAAGCAAAGACATTCTTTCTGAGATCCTGGGATTTATATTAATAGACTCTGAATTTAGGATGTCCTTTACGTTCATCCGTAATTGCAAAATCTGTGTTATTTATATTGACATTTTAAATTAATGTTGTCAAATCAGTATGTCTCCACGAAGGTCAATTATTGTTTTAGTCTTGATCCAATATTGTATTGGGTTAATGTGGCCATATTTTGTCAGCAGAGATGGCTTCTGTGAGAAGCTTCCGGAAGCTTCCTCCATAGCTGGCAGAGCCAATCCCTGGCAGCCCCAAAGATGGATATGCCACTGGCCAAGGCTGGGCCAATCAGAAATCGTGGTAATGACTGTGATAACATATTTAGGAAGAAGAAGGAAAAGGGAATTGTGCAGATGTTATTGTGGCCAGAGAAGAGATGAGTGAGAACATGTGAGAGGAACAACTCTGCAGACACCCAGGTCAGTGCAGAAGGAGGGGCAGGAGCTGCTCCAGGTGCCAGAGCTGAGATTCCCCTGGAGCCCATGGTGCAGCCCATGCTGAGGCAGCTCTGCCCCTGCAACCCATGGTGGACCACAGGGATGCTGAGATCCACCTGCAGCCTGTGGAAAAGACCCACATTGGAGCAGGTGGATGCCTGAGAGGAGGCTGTGACCCAGTGGGAGGCCTGTCTAGAACAGGCTCCTGGCAGGGATCTACAGACCAATGGTCTCTCTGTCAGAGAGGAGCCCATGCTGGATCAGGTTTGCTGACAGTACTTGTGACCCCTTGGGGCCTCACACAGGAACAGTCTGTCCTTGAAGGACTACATCCATGAAAAAGTGGCCAACATTGCAGCAGTTTGTGGGCAATTGTCACCCATGGGGTGGACTTTCAGATGTGTAACATTTTTATCTCTGTGCCTTTATATAGATGAAAATACAGTTCCTTAATTAAGGAATTCTCATTAAACACTGGAGAAATTCATAGAAAATTGTCTCTTGTGGGAGGGTCCTCATGCTGGAGCAGGTGAAGCACTCCTCTCCCTGAGTAGCAGGAAAAACATGTAATGAACTGACCATTACCCCTATTCACTGTCTCCCTGTGCTGCTGAGAGGGAGGATGTAGAGCTCGGAAGGAGGGAGGGGTGATGGGGACATGTTTTTAAGGTCTTATTTTACTTCTTATTATCCTGCTCTGATTTTGTTAGTAATAAATTCAAATAATATCTCTAATTCTAACTTCTTTTGCCTGTGATGGTATTTGGAGACTGACTTCTATTTTATTTAAATATTTATTTAAAGTAAAAACATATCTTTCTAAACAAACAAAAAAAAAATTGTTGACTTTTGTAAATTCTTGCTACAGTTACAAATTAGAAATTAATGCCTGGATGTGAAAAATGGTGTGGCCAGCAGGACCAGGAAAGTGAGTCTTCCCCTGCACTTGGCACTGGTGAGGCCACACGTCAAATTCTGTGCAGTTCTGGGAAAGAAAGTTCCTCAGCTCAGAAAGAAAATTGAGAGGATAGAGTGACTCCAGAGAAGGGCAAGAGAATTGGTGAAGTGTCTGGAGAACAAGTCCTGTCAGAAGCAGCAGAGGGAGCTGTGGTTGTTTAGCCTGGAGGAAAGGTGGCTTTGGGGATGCCCTTATCACTCTCTACAACTGCCTGAAAGGAGGCTGCGGCCAGGTGGATGTGGCACTCAGTGCCATGGTCTGGTTGACAAGGTGGAGTTTGGTCACAGGTTGAGCTCGATGATCCCAGAGGTCTTTTCCAACCGAATTGATTCTGTGATTCTGTCATATTCTATAAACAATGCTGTTGGCTGACAATATGGACATTAGACTAGATTTTGACAGAAGAAACTGCTAGTGCTTTTATTAAAAAAAACATGTTTCTATGACAAAAACTTCAGCAATTCATGTCTTTTCTGAATATCAGTCTCCAACAGAGCCCTGGGTAGAATATTTTCTTGACCTGTTTAAACTTTGAAGATTTCAATTTTTATTTTTGCTTTTGCACTGAAGCAAATCCATATTCAAAGTATAAAGTAATAGGGTTTAGAAAAGGAAGAAGATAAAAAAATAAATCCAAAGTTGTGTGATGGAAACATGCCTTACCTGATGTTCCTGTTCCTTGAACTGTCACAAAGAATGTGAAAATGCTCCAAGCAACACCAGAAGGCCCTTTATGGACAGGTGTCTCTAACAAAGGCATTCATATAAACACTTCAATGTTTATGTGATAGCCTTGGAATCTCTTTTCCAAATTCACAGTGAGATGTCACGAACAGAAGACAGCTGGCTGTTGAAAAATTGTCTCCTGTAACAGAAGCTGCACTGTTCACCTGAGCAGTCTTTTTCTACATTTTGGTGCTTGCTAACAGAAAGCGCTATGACCCACACTTGTGTTTGCATATATATATATCTATATATATCTATATATCTATATATATATCAAACCACTAGTACATCTGCTATTGAAATATGTTATTCCACAAAGCAGGAAAAAAAAGTGTATTTTGCATACAAGCTTATTGCTACAAGCAGCTTTTTCTTTCTTTTAAACTGTTCTTTTTTTCTTTTTAAAACAGAGTAAACTTTAAAACAAAGGCATCATATAGTGTTCACAAATGCAAATGCTTCCTGTTTTCATGTTACAAGAATATTTACTTTCAAAACAATTCTTAGAGTTTCAAACTTCTGTGCATAACTTTGTCTCAAATAATTTAACAGTAATAGTCAATTCATTGCACTTACACAGACTCCAAGAAGACTACAGTTCTAGGCAGTGAAAGGGATCATATGGTAATTATGAAATACTCTAAGTAATCCATATATATTCAGCCTCAATCAGAAAAAAAATAGGTTTTTTTGTAAAGTATATAAAATCAGGAGATCACATATATATACATAAAATCTATGGCAGAGATCCACCTGTAGCCTCTGGGGAGGACCCCATGGTGGAACAGGTAGATGCCCAAAGGATGCTGTGACCCTGTGGAAAGCCCTCACTGGAACAGGCTCCTGGCAGGAGCTGTGTCCCCATGGACAGACAAGCCCATGCTGGAGCACGTTCGCTGGCAGGACTTGTGACTCCATGGTGGAACCTCACCAGAGCAGCTGGTTCCTGAAGGCCTGCACCACCTGGTCCCTTCCCTGTGGAAGGGACCCACAGTGGAGCAGCTCATGGAACAGCTGCAGCCAGTGGGAAGGACTCATGTTAGAGGAGTTCAGGGAGGATGCTCTCCTGTAGAAGGTTCTCCATGATGTAGCAGGGGAAGAGTGTGAGGAGTCCTCCCTCTGAGGAGGGAGCATAAGAAACAGCATGTGATGAACTGAATGCAACTACTGTTGTCTCCCTGTACCACTGATGGGAGAAGGTAGAGAAAATCAGGAGTGAACTTAAACCTAGGAGAAAGGGAGGGGTGAGGGGAATTTTAAGAATTAGTTTTTATTTGTCATTATCCTAATCTGATATGATTGGTTATAAGTTAATTTTCCCCAAGCCAAGTCGGTTTTGCCTATGATGGTAACTGGTGAGTGCTTCTCCCTTGTCCTTACCTCAACCTATGAGCCTTTTGTAATACTTCCTCTCCTTTGTCCAGCTGAGGGCAGTGATAGAATGGCTTTGGTGGGGACCTGGCATCCAGCCACGGTCAACCCACCACAACAGACTATTAATGACAGTTTGCTTGCCACATGACCTTGATAAATGCAGCATGACAGCAGATTAGCCTTCCAGACCCACGAAGCATTGTTTAAAAGAATTTACAGCATCAGTGAGGATAATCTCCATGTATAGTTTCCCTAAATGTCAACTTTTAATTTAATATGTAGTTTAACAGCAATTCTATGTTTAAATGAGCCAGTTCCCACCAAGTGTTTCAATTAACTTATCCATAAGGAAATGCTGAAAGGGATGCATTTTTTAAACAAACGAAGGTTTACGTGCTTCTATGAATTTATATTTGCCCCCTGTTACAACAGTTCAAGTTTACTGAATGTTCATGAAATACACAATACTTGTATCAGATACGCTGTTCTTTGCTTTGTTGCGTTTATTAAGGAATTGTATTCTCATCTATATAAAGGCACAGAGATAAAAATGTTACACATCTGAAAGCAGGCAAAAGCTTTTCGAATGAATCTGTGAAGAAGTATGTGTGAGCAATATATAGAATCTGATCAATAGAAAACAGAAGAGAAGCAGGAAAAGAAAATTAAAATTAGGGATTTAGAAGCTAGCCTGGGAGCAGGCAACACAGTTAAGGTTGGCTTCACTGCACTTCAGAAGCAGAGAATCAATAAAGCCATTGCTTAAAACTGAAGATGAAATTACTTGTGTAAATGTGCTTTATTATTCTGGATCTCTGTTTTTATGTGGTTTCAGGACTTTTCTGCTGTTCACTTCTGCATTGCTTATTTTTCTCTTCTAGAACTCATCAATCTTGCCTTGTTGTCTTTTTTTTTTTCCCTGGAAAGATGTCGTCTACAATGTAAGTCTTCTTGTCTACACATTTATCTATATGATTTTGCAGAAATATAAAATACAGTAACAAAGCATGGAAAAAAAAATAATGGTCTGTGCCATAGTTCCATGTATCAGGGATCAAGAAAATAAAGATAACTTTAAGACAGGATACAAGCCAGGTGTTGACATGAGTTAAATTGGAGACATCAATAATTCATGTAGTCCCTAGAGTATGATTTGAACTTTCACACTTTGTAAAAGACTTACTGAACTTAGATGGCAGCAGTATGGGTTGATGCTCTCTGTTCTTCTTAATGTTTCATATTAGATGGATTGTGCCTCTTACAGGTGTGTAAACTGACAAAAGTCAGCAACAGGCCACAGTTCAGTCTGTCTCACCCAAGAAGCTGTGAAACCTTGAATTGAATGCTAACTCGCAGAAAAAGCCATCAAGTGCCAATCATACCATCATCATGGCACTGAAGAGAACGAGACCGCTTCTGTAAGATATATTTTGACTGAAGAGAGTCTGCTAAGAGGTCAAAAAAGCTACTTTTGAGGTGCTGGGACAGTTGAATTATGTATTGTGTTTTATTCTTTTTTTTTCCAGGACTGAAACAAAACATAAAATTTTGTGTTTGATAATGGCTTGTTCTAAGAGCACAGAAAAGAGAACTGAAAGAATCATAGAAAACTCACATCTTTCTATGGTTCTAAATCTTATTTTTGTTCAGAGAAAGGTCTTTGGATTTCCTCATATACCCAAGGATCTAGGAAAGGGAGGCAAGGCGGTAATGAAAAAAAGCCTACAGATCAAAATGAGAAAAAGTCTAATGAATCAAAGTCTTGTCAGTCTAGAAATTCGTAAGATCAATCTTTGTTTTAAAGGCAATCGAGGTTAATTGAAAGACTCCCACTAACAGCAAATCTAGTCAATTGATGTCGTTCTCTGAGAGACAGTACGAATTTTAAAAGGGACATCTACACCAGAAGCTCTTTCCACATTTTCAGGTAAGAGGTTATCTTTAAAATCATGCTGACTGGGTGGTTGTTCATGTTAATAATGTGTTGTCTGGAACCTCCATTTCAAGCTACGGCGTCAAGAAATTTAATTTGAATTATGTCTGATAGTAAAATATTACTAGCACAAACTAATGCTAAACATGAATATTTTCAAATGATCCTCTAGGGAAATACCTTTTGAAAGATTAGAGACCATGTCAGGCTTAGTGAACTCAGTGCTGTAAATATGCTGTTGCCATTAGTGAACAAATCTGTAAAAGCACTGGAAAGGAAGGGGGCCTTTTACAGCCATAGAAACATTCAGAATTAATATGATCATTCTGCCTTTTTTGCTTACAAATGCATATTACCTTTCCCTTGAGTGACTGAGCCAGATTCATATGTTATATTACTACTTCCTAAAGTGATTTACAATACTTTTCTTTTTTAATTTTGTCTCAGGCTGCAAAGACAGACTTTGTTCGGACTGATGGTAGAGAGAAAGAAGAAGAGGAAGGGCCTCCTTTTTTCTGCATCCATTTTTTAATGTATCAGTCAATCTGCCTTGTATGTCAACAAGTTGCATAATGTAATTGATTTACTCTTTGATAGATAAGTAAGAGTTATCTATCTTGGAAGAATATTAGTATTTTTAGTTTAGGAATGACCAATCTTTGAGGATTACATTCAGCTAGTGATGCTGGACAGAAACTACTTATTTTTCCTTCAAATAATATGTTTTCCTTTAAAACCGTATTATAGTTGCTTTAATTTAAATACATGAGGAAATAAGTGAATAAAAAAAAACATGAGGTAGTTAAATTCAGCTCATTGCAGTAGACTGAACTTTCTTCTTAGATTTCATGGTTAAAATTTGAATGGTATTTTGTGATTTTTATGTATTTATTATTCAGTTTCTATTACACAAAAGCTGATTTGTGAATTAAATGCGTGTTTGAATTAAAAGACTGCTGAAAAGTCTTGTACATAAGATTTAGTGACTCAACTGTGGAGGCAGAGTATCTGAGGTACTAAAGCTCAAGAGCAAATGTAAATAAGAGGACCCTTAACCTAACTAGTCAACTTGTCAGAGAAGTGACTGCAGTGCAGAATCTTTTAACGGTGATAGTTGCCCTTGAAAATGTTTCTGAAATATTAAAGCATGTATATGAGCAACCATGGGAATTACTGAAGCAGAGGATGAAAAACAGTAAACAGTGGAGGGCTTTTTTCCTTGGGTTTTTTTTTTAAGTTTTATTCTTTTCCCTGTAAGTCCATGGGGTAAATTTGAAGTTCTTTTTCAACAAGAAGCATTCCTTGCAAAAATAGAGAGAAGAGTATTTTCTCTGCTTCAAAAGGTTTTGTAATGTTTTCCCAAGTTAACACTTAAAAGTGTGTTTTCTGAGGCTTGAGTGAAATTTTAAAAACTGGAAAGCCTGAACATCTGCCCCTTGTTCTAGAATTTGGAATTTAACCCAATTGACTAAAGGCACTGTAACTCGCTTCTTTGGTATAAATAGATCCCAACAGCTCAAGAGCTGACTAATCAACTTATTGATTAGTCTAGTTACTCCAGGAGTTTCACTGCCTTTTAATCAAAGTGAGGTGATGAACTATGTTTAAAGTCCTACATTTGCACATTAAAATTGGTAAATCACTTTTAAATACATAGTTCATACATACAGCAGAAAGCAAATAGAAATTAAACTGCTATGGTAAAGCAAATTTGACAAGTGTCAGCTGTCATAAAATTAGTGAAACAGACATCACAGGCTGTATTATACTTTATGCATCAGAAATATAAAACAGAGGCATGAGTACTTTGTTTTACATTATTAAGGAACAAGCAGTGATCAATATGTTCATTTGTCTGGGAATGTTTATGAACTGAACGTAAAAATTACACAGATATATTTTACCAGTGGTAAAATTATGATTCTGCTCTCATTTGTTCCACCTTGAAAGCAGTACTGGTAGGAAATCAGGTCTCAGAAGAGTTTTGTTCTCTTTTTTGATCTTTGGTATAACAAGGAAGAAGTTTACAACACTTTCCAGTCTGTAGGAAATTACTTTATGTGCTGATTAGACTTTTGTAAAGACATTGTCATGCGTAAGGAAACTCTCACTTGAAATAGGTATGACCCTCCAATGATCAAGCAAGACAAAATTTTAGAAAGCTGAAAAATAGCCTGGACAAGGGAGGTGTATTAGGATAACAACTACAGAACTGAAGCCAAAAAGAAAGAGATCTACGAAATCAGTACAATATATTTCAGAAATATTTTACATGTGTTAAATGTAATAAAAGTGTGCAAGCATATAAATCAGAAAAAGACTTCTTGCATTTCCACACATTTTCAGGCAGATCTAAGCTAAATCATCATAACTGAAATTTAGGAAAACTTGAATCTCACATCAGCTGTGAATTTGTTTGACAAATGTGCTTCATCAAACCCAGGGAAAGTTTCTTATGTAAAATGACAATATTAAAATAAAAAATAACATGAATTGTCTTGCAGGACACTTACACTGCAGGAATAAGAAAATATAATATCAAACATATTGACTCTGATGATTAAAGCCAGCAATAAAATGCAGCTAAACATGGACAACCTAAAATTAGGAATCGCCGTATGAGGAAAAGAGAATTGTTAAGAGAAGTTTAAATGTAAAATGTGGAAAATGCAAAGAACTAAAACAACGTGGCTTATATTCAGAATTAAAAAAAAGAAAAACAATACTAATTTAAGAAAAATAATCCCATTCAACATAGGTGTCAGGACCACTTTTTTTCATGCAGAGAATGATAAATGTGTGAAACAGGCTGTCAGACATAGTTGCTCAGGCAAAAAACACAGGGGTCACATAAGAAAAATGAGATGCCTTCCACAGGGCATGGAAGTACTAAGAATGGATGAACTTAGGCTGAATAACCTCTTTCATTCTCTGATGAGATATTATGTTATCCTCTCAGTTGTTTCTTCTGAAATCATTTAATTGAAAAAGTTGTTCTGGTTGCAGCTTCATAACGTTGTCAGACGACTTCTTAATTCTGGTCCCAAACTTGCATTCTGACTATATTTTGAAGACTGAATGATAGTGTATTGTTAAGCAATGCTGATCCTTTTAGTCTTATTCCTTGTAGTGTTATGTGTGAGGGTGTCAGGAAAATCTATGTAATGGTTTAGTGCCATTTAAATGGTACGGTTTGTGATCTGTTCTGTCTTTTTTGGTGCAGAATAGTGAGGGTTTTAGCTGAACTGTGATTGAAGAAAATGCTGATGTTAAGCTCTGGTGATATTTTACAAAATGTTATCCTTTACACAGTGTTTTTTTTAACCACAAGGATTTCATGACCTTGCAATCACTACTAATTCCAGGGTGGTTTTAAAACTCTAAAAGGGAAAAAAATCAGGATTATAATCATCTTCATATGATTTAATAGCATTTAATATTTTGCATATGACACTAAAGTAGGGCAGAGGTGTACCAGTGTATACTCTTGAGGACAAGGTTGTCACTCAGCCACCCAGATGGTATTTAGGGATGGATCACCATCAACCTTCTGAAATTCAACCAAAACACATGCAAATTTTTCTTACATTCCACTGCAACAACAAAAGATGGAGTCTGACTGGCAGGGAAGAGCAGCTCTGCTGAGAACTCTGCTGGGGAGTGCAGCAGCTGGGAAGCCAAACAGGAGGCAGCAGTGTGTCCTGGCAGCAGAAAAGGCTGAGAACAACCAGGTGTGTACCATGCACTTGTTGTCAGCTCTGTGAGACCACATTTAGTGCCTTGAATCCATTTGGTTTAGTATCCTGATCCAGTTTGGGGCTCTCCGATAAAGGAAAGACATGTATTATCTAGAGTAAATTTAACAGGACCCCAAAGCAGATCAGGGACCAGATGCTGTGAGAGAGGCTGAGGGGTCTGGGCTTGTTCGGCTTGAACAGGAGAAGGATTTTAGGAAATATAACAGGCTGCTGTACCTACCAGCAGGTCACCAAGAAGGCAAAGTCATGCCCCTCATGGAGGTCCATGGGGGAGGGTAAGAGTCAACAGCCACAAACACAAGAGAGTCAACCCCGTGGACTCCATCTTATGATATTGTTAGTATCTCTGCTTTAGAACCTCTGTGCAAGATGCTCTGCCTTCAGAAACCTTTCGTCTTTGACTGTAAATTACCTCTCAGACTTGTACCTAGGAATAATATTGATTGTAGTTTTACCCAAGTCACTTCCACAAGGAGGCCCTTTGTAATATTTTAGTACCTGAAATTCTTTTTATGCTATTTCCTCCTTCATTTCTTGCTTCTTCAGATCTTTGGTTAAGATTCGAGCATCTCTGGAATGGGACCTCCTACAGGGAATATTTTGATTTAATTCATAATTTCACTAGCAATATTTAAGTAAAGATTTCTTTCTTTAAATACTAAAAAAGTGTCACATAACAATAAATAACAAGAAGGGATTTACTGCCAATTAAGAAATGTTTTTGTTCTGTGTTGCAACTCCAGCTGCTTACGGAGGGCATGCAGTGCCCTCCATACTTTCCCCACCTGTGATAAGCTGTTGAACTTTTGTACATTTTTCCACACTTATTTCAATCCAATATCTTTTACTACAGCCCTGATAAAGAATTTTTTTGAGAACAAACATCTTATTTTCTTCTCTCTTTTTTCATACATACCATGCAGTTTCTCAACTGCGCAGTTAAAGGTCACATTTTCATCTTTTGTAATAAAAATATAAGGAAAAAACCAAACAAGAAATCCCTGCATAAAACTTTCAGTTCATTCGGAGTATTTAGAAGACTGTTCTTTCAAATCTGGGACTTAAATTTACAGTCTGTAATCCTAGAATTCAAATAACACTATTTAAAATCCTAAACAATTTCTGTATAAGATAGATCTGGGACTGAAGTGAGAACTGAGTATATTGCAAAAATTTTTAAACTGTCTCTTTATGAGCTAGGATTAACACTAGGAAACAGATTGCTGCATCATGACTAATAGACAACGTAGAAGTCTGAAAAATATTTCTGCATGTGTGCAGAAATAACAGTTTAGAGATCATTGCTCCATAGTCCGTATCCTAACTCATATATGTTCATTGTAACTGAAATGTCTTACATGTAAAAATTGTGTTTAACCTCACTGTGCCAGAGAAACAGAGTTCCTTTGATGTATTAAATGGTCAAAGAGAGTCATAAAATGGAAATACTGATAGAATTCTGGCTGTATATATACACACATATGAAAGACGGGAGAGGAATTGAAGTTTTACTAAATCTGCAATAACAAATTAATTTTAGTCTGTACTAAGCCTAGAATGATGCATTTAGTGGATGCACAGATATTTTCACAAGGTCTTCAAAATAAAGGTAGTCCTCTGAAGTTACATAATGAAAATTAAATATGAACACAAAATGATATAGTATTATCTACAAAATTTCATTGCACTGTTGTCATAGATCACTAATGCTACCAACTGCAGTGCTGGGGACAATGAGCCAAGCTGCAGGTGATCTGAGTCACCTTTATAACTTTTCAGGATTTCATGCCTAAAAAAGCTATAATTTCAATCTAAGCATAAGTAAGGTGCATAGTAGTGTAAAACCACAAAGAAACAAGAGATATGGAGGAGAAAAACCAGCAAACCATCTGAAACTTGTCCAGCCTGAAGAAAATGTGTGTAGCTCTAAAGGTGAAATGAACTTTCTGAGCTGAACTCCAGGTGGTAGCACGGAATTGACCTTAGTGATCTTGCCTTCCAGTAAACTGAAATATTTTTTGATTAAATTACAGTTCATGATAGCTGGTAGTGGTTATCCTGAGGTAAGAAGAAGAGCTTTCTTGACAGAAGGAAAGAGAAGGGTGAAAGTGCAGGAAACATTGCTACACCTGAAAAAATGAATATTGTTAAGGAAGGGCTTAAGAGCAGCTTGTACTACAGTCAGACACTGAAAATAACTGTAATTTGCATTGAGCTATTCATAGAATCACAGAATGATTTGGATTGGAAGGGACCTTAGATATCATCTAGTTCCAACCCTTCCACCATGTCAATGACACTTTTGACTAGATCAGGTTGCTCAGGGCCCAGTCCAATCTGTCCTTGAACACTTGCAGGGGTGAGGCACCAATAACTTCTCTGGGCATTATTATATAGCCCTGACACAAAAAGACTGTGTGTCGTAGTATTTCTGAGATTCAGAACAAGGAATGGAGTTTAGGCAGTGATCAAGAGAAAAAGAAAATATGTAGCACAATATGATATGTAAGCCTTAGGCCTTGACGTGGCTTATTAATGGAGAATTTGATCCTGCTTCATCAGTCAAGTTATTATAAACTTCAGAATGAATGAGAAAAAATGGCTCACTGTATTGAAGGTGAAGTGCATTAACTTGACCTTTTCCCTCTCTTAGCTTAAAAACTTCATTTTAAATAAAGTGTTCATAATTTCACTTCACTCATATCTTAGAGGTTAATTAAATATTTTGAAATTTGGTATATTGTGCTTTTCCTTAAGTGTATCTGAATGTCACCATTAACATAGTGTATGGTTGTGAGGATCTGAAATTGAGCAGTGAATTTTTTGTCCTCCTACTCCATCAGGCAAAACCATGTAAATATTTTGGTATTGATGAGCAAAAGTAATCAGCTCCAAAGATGCAAAGGGTAGACAAAGAGGCAGTTTTTTCTTGACTCTGCAGATACAGACTAAATGGTATCAAATCAGCAGTGGCAGTTACTATTAGCCTGCAGCTATAGCAACACCTTTCCCCCAGCAGGAACAGTTGTAGAGCAAGGAGTCTTAGCGGTAGCCACAGGGGTATACCTGGAGAGAATATTAAAAATGTCTGTATGCAGCATTGTCATATCATGGAGAGTGCTGAAACGTAGAATGATTTCTCCAGCACAAAAAAAATCCATTAAAATTAATTCCGAAATACCTCTGGGATAAATTTGGTGTTGAAGAATTCTGCAAGATGTGCAAATACTTTCAGCTTTGATAAGGGAATTCATTAAAAGTCAGGAAAAGTGAGTAACTAGAAAATTGAAATTGCCACAAATTTCTACAACAGTCAAAAAGGATACTTACGTTATCCTTTTTGTATACATGCTCTAATTTTAATTAGGACACCTCATAGCAGTATCAGATTTCAGGTGCAGTTTTATGGACATCTAACTGTTTAACAGCTAATTGACTGTCCTGTGCAATCTTCTAGAAATATAACTTTAGGATTGTGTACATTCTCAGTCCTGTTAAATCCACTTCAAGCCTTCTCTGTGCATTTAGGAGAAATCTTAATTGAAAAAAAAACGCACTCCAAATTATTTCATTGACATGTACATCAGGGAAAAGACTATACATACTGTACTGTTACTTGCAGAACCAGCAAGGTCCATGCAACTGTTTAGGTTTGGAGAGAAAAATATGAATTAGGAAGTACATTATATTTGTCATGGTCTGTGCAATGCTTAGTCTCAGAGGTCTAATGTGCAACTGAAAAAGATTGAATTTAGATAATCATCTTCAGTTTCTTTCTTAAACCAAGTAATGCTATGCAACTTCAGATATCTCCACATATTGGGTTTATAATAATCTCTTTCCCATATCTCAGTTATAAAAATAGCTGCAGAATTTTGTTATCCTGATGTGTCCCTTTTTAAGCACTTACTGGAATATTTATTTTCAAAGTATCTTCATGTTAAGACTTTGCTTTCTGATAGTTGGGTGTTACAATAAAAATACTGTTACATTTGAAAACAGGAGCTATCATGGAAATATTCAGGTTGAAAAAGATCTTTTAGATAATTGAGTCCAACCTAACATTACCTAGCCCACCATTAAACTATGTCCCTAAGCACCATATCTACATGTTTTGAAATACCTTCACAATGATGGCTTCATCCACTTCTCCAGGACAGCCTGTTCTAATGCCTAAGAACTCTTGTGTTGAAGAAATTTTTCCTGATGTCCAGATTAAACTTCCCCTGGTGCAACTTGAGGTCATTTTCTCTTATTCTCTTGCTTATTACTTGGGAGAAGACACTGAGCCCCACCTCACCACCATCTCCTTCCAGGTAGTTGAAGGCAGAAAACACCTCATGCTTTCACTACTTAACAGTGACAATAAAGTGTTTACAGAAAGTGATGAGGTCCCCCCTTGAGCCTCCTTTCCTTGAGGCTAATCAGACCCAGTTCCCTCAGACACTGCTCACCAGACTTGCAAATATACAGATATACAGCAAATCATTGTTTTTTATTGACCTAAATAATTAAAAATTTAATATGAACTAACAAAACCACAAATATTTAAATTGTAAATACAAGTAAAAGTGTTATTCATTTATGTGAATATACACGTTTATTTTTATATACACTTTTATTTTTATATATTGTATATAGTTTTTGTAGGTTTTTAAGCTTTTACAAATATAAAAAGTTTCCATGTTTTCATATGAAGAATTAAAATACACCTCTGAAATTACTGTAAGTTGGACCACATCCTTTCATGAATGAAACACAGCTGAAAGTAACATGGGAGAAATTCAGGTAACTGATTTTTTTTAAAAATGTTACTAAGTATTTAAGTTTAGGTGTCAGAAAAATAGACATTTTTCCAAAACACTGATTTTACTTGCTCTAAAAACATATTCAATAACATATTTAATGTTAGCCATAGAGAATAGAGATATCCAAATTCATTAGTCATATCTGCAATCCATGGCTATTATTCACAGATTTGTTAAGCCACAAACAACAACTTCACTTTATTCTTTTTATCTAATCCGTTACATTCTCAAGTCCGCAATATCTTATTTTGCAGTGTTTATGAAGTGCTTTGAAGTAATTTAAAATTATTCCTTTGGATGAAAGGGACTGCATTATTAAAATCTCTCTAAAGTTACTGAGACATCAATTTACTGAGACACCATTTCACTCATCTCCTTGTCTGGCTGTGCATACAGAGAAGAAAAATAATTTGCTACATGTAGTTATCTCAGCTTTTTCCAAATCACTGCCAAATCTGAGATTTCAGACCACTATTTAGAACTGTAGGCTCTATGATCTGTTCTGATTTGAAATCAACCCTGTATCCTCTTATAGTACATAGAGTTACTGTAATTTTAGGAAAACTGATTAAAGGTGTCTCACCAAAACCTCTGTAGTTCTATAATCCATATTGAAATTCACTGAACTCCATCAAAGCACTGTGGAAGGAGAGCTTAATGACATGTGAACACCTTTAAAAAGGATTAATTTTTTTAATCATCAGGTAGGAAACCTTTATTCATTTTAGTTCTCAGCTCCACAAATAAATCCTCCTGAATGAAGCTGTGATTATGAGAACTCTTCACTGAGGACATATTTTAAATACTGCTTTCCCTTTCCAATGAGGATCATACTACCTTGTTACTTCACATAAAAACTATTTGTAAACCTTGCCTGAAAAATAAACTAAGAAAGTATTTGATATTGGGAAAAGACGGTTGCTAATAGGATAAAACGAAAGTCTCACTTGGTTCATCATTTCCTTCATGTAAACCTGGTAAGCAGAGGTAGAGAACTGCAACTTTAAAGCTTGACACATTGCAAAGGAGAGAAATATGAAAATCTGTTTCTGCATCTCAAAGAAACATAACTGCTATAGCACCCAGAATATTAATGCTCACAATGATCATGCTATTTAGATCAAGTCACTAAAGCCCTGCTTCGTTATTAAACAAGTAAGGATTAAGGATCAAAAGTTGATCAGAGTTTCAAATATTTAGATATTCTCTAATGGAACAAATTGTTTTCAGTTATAACTACGTAAAGTCTATCGGTTTGGGAAGACAGGTATCTGCCACAGAAAGCTGGAGCATCCCTTGGAATGCAGAATGTAAACCAACCCCCCCCCACCCCCCGCCTTTTTCCAATTATAAATTTGCAGTTAGAGGCTTTCAGGCAAAGACTCAGGGATAGAAATTGCAGTTCTTTACTAGTATGTATAACAAAGCAAAACAACAACAACAACAAAACAACTACAGCATTAATAACAAAACAATACCAAGAACTTTGAGGGCTTTGCTTTACAAAAACCTAGGGGAGTCCAGTATCGGTGCCCCTGCAGGATCCTCACAGCACCAAGGTGGAAACAGTGGAAAAGTCCCACGCTGGTGGCTGTGATGGCAGGATGTCCCAGCAGGGCAGGGGGAGGTGCAGGATCACACTGCAGCAAGAGGAGCAGTGCTGAAGAAGCCGACGGTGGGGCAGGGCTGGCCCAGTCCCAACAGAGCGTCTGGTAAGGACGGCCTGGAG
>VXBB01017047.1:4376-19756 GCA_013399915.1 Illadopsis cleaveri
CTCAAAAAATCATCTAGAGAGGTTTTGCAATTGCATCAGCCAGCTCTTTGAGGAGTCTTGGATGAATTTCATCAGGCCTCATGGATCTGTAGGGATCCAACTGAAGCAGGACGTGCTGCACAATTTTGGGGTTGACTGGGAGTTCATAATTCTTGCAGTTAAGGTCCTTCATCTCAGGGCACTGAGACCCCCCTTGGTCTGTATCTTGGTTTAAAAGACAGGTGTCTGCCAAGGAAGGCAGGAACCTCCTTGGAATGGAAAGATGACACCCTCCCTCCAAATTATTATTGTAATTTCAAAACTGTGGGGCTTCAAGGCAAAAATATGGAAAAAGGAGTAACAGTTCTTTACTAGAAAATATATATGTATGTAAGAGGACAGCGCAAGCAACAACAACAACAAAGCAATAACAGAAATTCCCACGTGTACAGTGCAGGTATCCTGGCAAAGGCAGCTGCTGACATTCCAGTCAGCCAGTAGCAGGGACCCTCTCTCTGGACAGAGAAAGGAGGTGGGGGCCCCCAGCCTTCCCCTGAAACACTCACACAGATGGTGAGGGTGTTCTGGCAATGGCAGGTGCTGGAAAGTCCCAGTCAACTGGCAGCTTCTGCAAGCAGCAGGCTCACTGACGGGCAGCATGGAGAATTCCACAGCAGCACCAAGTCTCTGAGTAGGAGCAGTCCAGCACCCGGAGCCACAACCATCTCCCCTCCAAGGCCAGCAAAGACTGCCTACCCCCAGCAAAGAACTGCCAAGCCCTCATTCCCTCCCTCCCCCAGAACCATTTCAGCAGTATGTCAAGGCACTTGGCTACTTGTTTTGCCTGTTAAACACTGTCCATTCACCATTTCCCTGACAACAAATGGGAAGAACTTCCCCGAGAAACCTAACCCAGAACAGTCCATCTGTGTTGAAGACTGGAGGCAAAGAATGCCTTGCATACCCCTGTGCATTGTCCATGTCCCAGTTTGTGAGGTGACCATACTCATCCTGTAATGGGCTGATGTTATTTTACACTGCCTATTTCCACTAATATATTTGAAAAAACCCTTTATACTGTTCCGCACAGTTCTGGCAGCATCAACTCCAGCTGATTTTTGGCTGCATAAATTTTCCCCCTGCTGTGGCAAGCAGCATCTCTCTGTTCNACCCTCCCTCCAAATTATTATTGTAATTTCAAAACTGTGGGGCTTCAAGGCAAAAATATGGAAAAAGGAGTAACAGTTCTTTACTANATACACCTTCCTTTTCTTACCTTATTTCCAGGAGAACATCCTTGCTCAGCCAGGCTGGTTTTCTGCCTCTCTAGCTTGACCAGTGACAGTTGGGAGTGGCTCTTACAGGAGGTCCTGTTTAAGAAGTGACCAGCACAGATGGATGCCAACAACTGCAAAAACATTTTTCCCTGGGACCTGATTACTAATTTACCTGAGCAGCCTGAAGTCTGAAGCCTCTGCTCATGTCCAGAGTGGAGGGTTTGCTGGCACTTTTCGTCCTGTCAACAGAGGTTTTAAACTCAATCACTTTGTGGTATCTGTGGCCTAGGCGTCTGCCAGTCCTCTCTTATGAGATTCACTCTCTTGGCAAGCAGTAGGTCAAGGAATAAAGAGATCTATTAAATGAGGTAACATTTTTGGACTAGTTTCCCCTTGCAAGCATATGTATTCTTAAGAGGGCAGTTGACATGAGGAAATGCAGGTTTAGTTCCAGTCAGCCTTAACTGGCATTTAAGGAATTGTTAGCATTGTTATGGGGTGGTTTTCCAAGCAGTGGAGGCACATTATCCTTATGTGGGAAAGGTTGGCCTTTCCTCTGAAAGGAAGCAGGACAACAATAATGCATAAAAGACTAATTCTACTAATTTTTTTTTAATTCCTTTCAAAATATGCATTGTCCAGTGTTACAGATTGTCCAGTGTTAGAAATATATTGTATTATTTTTTCACATGCATCAAGTTATGTGTATTTAGGCAAGTGTAAAAAGCCCCTTGAGTATATGAGGAATGTAGGAAGATGTAAATATTTCTGAAATGGGGAAGCTAGAAAGGTGGACAGTCTTAAGCCAAAAGCTTTAAGATTGTCTTTCTAATGTTGGGTCACTAGATATGTGGATTAGAGGATTATTTGGAAAGAAACAATGAGGTTTTGTCTGATCATATTGATATATATTGCTGTTTATAGTTCCTGAGAAAGTGTGTAGAAGTTTGGTTGCCAAAATCAGAGATACAAGTTGTTCCGCACTACACCGATAGATGTTTGATATATGTACTAGTACATTTGCCCTTAGTCTGGAGAAATCAATTCTTCCTTTAACAGTTCCTTTGTGGCAAGTAACAGTGAGCCAACATTATAAATAAACTCCAAGTAGTTTAAGGCTTCTCTGTAGCACAGGCAAAATTGGATTTTACTTCCCTGTGGGTGAAAGCAAGATATCTCTTTGTGGGCAGAGAAGTGTGGTTTTGTGGTAATGTTAGACCTGATGCTGGGGCTGATGGTGCAGGTAGGTGAAGAAATTTGGGAGGGATCAGTGGGAGTTAGGAGAAAGGGTCTCATGGGGTCTCTGGCAGTTTTGGGGAGCTGTTCAGAGGCAAGGAGGGATGGGTGGCATATCAGGAAATTTTTTTTAGGACATGGGCAAAGCTGCACACTTATATCTGGGAGCGGTGGGAGACCTCTGAGGCCCTGATGTGAAGGATGTGAAGCAAAAGGATGTGAAGTTGTCACATTTCCTATTAGTTAGTGAAGTTGAACATGGATATAGCCAGTGCAGGCAGCTGGATGATGGAGAAAGCAGGAGTGCAACAAGTAGCCTTTTTGTCTGGGATGAGCCTCTTTCATTAGCACACGTTCCTCTGACCCACATGCTGCTGTTCTTTAAGGCTTCAGATGTTGCACTGGTTTCTTTGCCCAGCTGTTGCTTCATATCTCTTCAAGGCTTTTATGCCTTCTGATGATCTGCAATAGTAGCAAGAGGAGGTGAAGAGAGAAGGCAGCACTGATGAGGCTCCTCCAGAAAACCTTGTCCACAGGACCTGATGACATATCCCTTTCTTGGTGCTTGGTTGCCTCTTGGTGCTTGGATGGAGACAGGTACCAAAAAGAGCTTGCTGCTTTGGCCAGGGCCATCCATTTTAAAGAAAATGTTCTCACTCCATCTTTCTCTTGCCTTTCCCAAGTTCGTGATTTCAAGCTACAGCGTAGATGTCTGAAGATGTTTCTGAGGTTCTTATCCTATCAAGAGACTGGAGCTCAGAAAGAGTGAATAAGGTTATTTTTCATATTTTAATAATTTAAAAGATGCCCCCAAAACTAAATTTATATTGCCCCTAACAAACTTTTCTTTGTAGTAATCCCAAAGGCTATGCTTCAGAAAAGAGTGCCTTCAAAATCTTGAGTATAGAAATATACCATGTACAAGTCTTGATTACACAAAATCTTGAGTATACATTTATTCAAAATCTCAAATATACTATCTTGGATGTATAGCTGGAAATTATCTGAAACACAGTCATGTCTTGATACCTTTTATGCATGTTGTGTTGTAATCTACAATAGTTTCATAAATAATAAATATTATTTATGAATAAAGAAGGTTTCAACAAGAAAATGGAGTAGCACTGTAGTACATAGTATTTCTCTGGAATTTCAATAGTTTTGGTAATGATAAGAAATGGACATGGACCGTGGATTACTGTCACCTTTTGGCTTCCTGGATCTGGGGGCATGTGTGTGTTTGTGGTCATACAAGGCTATGTTGATGATGGCAGCTGGTTGCTGCCAGACCACCAGAGGGACCCAAAGACACGCATAGCTGCCTGGTATCTCTTGAAAACTGGATCGTTAGCTTCCAGCTTGGGTTTTCAGAAAAGTAGCAGATTTTCTTTTCATTTTAGCTTTCAGGAATTTTGCTATGACTCATATATAAGCTTTCTGAAAGAAAGTCTGAGAAAGGCTCTAGAAAAAAAGCTGCTAGAGATAACAGATGATTTTAAACAACTTTGTCATGGCTGCCAAGTGCACTGGGGAAGGCAGTGTGGCATCTAGAGTAGATAAATTGTCTGAAGACATTAAAAGGAAGAGATCTGCACTCATGTATTATACTGCGGGTATAGTATTAAGAAAATTAGCATCTGGAATTTTCCTTTTATTAGTATTTTGAACATTCAGTCAAGCAGACAACTGCAGATGACCAGAACTTTCCATAAATTAGAGGAAAAACTTACCAAAAGTGAGATTGCTCCAAAAATATAATAAATTGGAGACATTCTGTATTATGCAGCTTTGCTGCTGTGGAAACCCACTGTTCCTCCAAAAGATGACTGTAAATTGTACAAGGCATCTGCAAACAGCATATCTTTTGTAGCAGTGGAAAACATCTTTGATATGGGCTGGTTTGGTCTGGAAAGAGCAGTACTACCTGGATTTAGATGCTTCAGTGTAATCATTGAGTAGTCTTGAAAAATGTCTTTCTCTGTGAAGAGATCTCAGATGCCTTCTTCACTGGACTGCTACCCTTCTCTTTCTCCCTGGGGGCAGGAGACATGAGGCAGGGCTGGCTCCTGATACTCATATACCCTATTTTATTTAATGTAAATAGTAGCCATGTTTGTCTGTGTACAAGAATAATTTCCAACAGAAGGGTACGGGGCATGACTAGTGACTGTTTTTTTGCACTGACAGCTCCTTGTTCTTCAACTAAAAATTTAGTGCTATTGAGTGGTGATGTGGTAATCTAGGATTATTGACAATGACAGAGTGTTGTTATACTCTGTTGCATCTGGGTAGCACCCTCAGTCTGATATCAAGTTGAATCACTGTCATTAACAAGCTCTGCTGATGGGTTCTTGGAGGAGGTAATACAAAGTTGTCCATGATTTACTGTTAGTGCAGTTGGGCCCAGGGAGCGATTTCTTTGGGGTCAGGGAGTGAGTCAAGAGCATGACTGGTAGCAGTGTCCTTCTTGGCCAAGGAGGTGATGAAGTGGTCTTCTCCACAACCTCTCTCTTCTCTTTCTGCTGTCAGCCTCCAGATCACCTCACCAGGCTGAGAGGCATTGCAGAACAACACACAGACTTCAAATATGCATCCACCCACTGTGGAAGTACTGCAAGGGCTTTTCTCTGTCTGCTACTCAGGACAGGCCATGCCAAATTCTGACCAACAAGAAGAGACTGCAAGAAGTCAATTTGTATTTTCACCTCTGTGCCGTATGAAGGGAACATACAGTATGAACTGTAATGATTGACTGACATGAAAAGCTGTTCCCTTCTCTCTCTGCTTTTTCTGGCAGCAGCTGAACATGCAGTGACAACACACCTTCCATTACTAATATTTTGAAACCTAGAGCAGGAGAGTGCCTCAAACCGCAGCCTTATAACGTAATGAAGAATACACACAGCTGCAGTAACAACCACATAATTATTTAATTAGTTTTTGACAGCTTCAAATTGCACAGGCGAAGGAATGCATGAACCACACATGGAAACCTGCCAGCAAGGTTTTACACGTACGCAGATGGTTTTAGCTATTGTAAGCGCAAAGCCAGGTTGCTGTACTTTTATTGCAAAACCTAATAACACATCATGCACTGCAGAAGCTGTATCAGGGGAATAAAAACAGCACATGTAATTATTGCTTTCCCTTTATGTCATAGTATTACTTTTCTTATATTTAACTTCCCAAAAGAGAACCCTGTGAGACCAAAGATAGGAATATTTTAGCACTAATTTAAGTAATCTGTAAAGTAACAGCTTCTTTGGGCTTTTGGAATAAATAATTATGATACCACTAATTAACGTTACATATAAATTTATATTTTAAGATCTTATTATGGAGACAAATAATTAATATCGCTGCTGGGAAGTTACGTATTTGTATTTTTATTTTGAAATAAAGAAAGACAAGTTTACAGAAGTGGAAGAGTTTGTCAGAAACCACAGTGTTATTCAGGAACAAAAGAGATGACAAATTAAGAATTTCCTCAGTTTTCATTTGACTCTGCAGAGGGCTAGGGCAAGAAATTTCAATATATAAATGTGGGAAAAATAATTGTCTGCAACAAAACGGATGAAGAGGGCACTAACTCTAGTAGAAATCTGTCTTTGGCAAACTGGTTATTCCAAAGGGGAAGATAATAATTTAGAAGTGAAGTGAAGCATAATGTACTGTAAATATTTGCTCTTCGGCTGCTGCAAAACCAACACCCATCTCAAAGTGTTTATAATTTCCATGTGTCGCAAGCTTCATGATTTTATATTAGAGGGGAAGTGACTTCTCCTGAATGCACCTAATTAAGGCTAACAGCTAAAATAAAACATGAATTAATTCAAAACTTCACTCTGCACTCTAAATGAACACGAACGTTGTCTGAGGTTTAAAAAGTTAAGTCCTCCTTTTTTCCACATAATAGAAGTTTTCATATTTTCCAGCCTTTTTTTTTTTATGTTTCTGGCTCGGATAGGAAATTCTAAAAGCCCACAAGAAAAGGCTATTCCCATAGAGCTGTGTAAGATATTCACAACAAAAACCTAAACCATGCAAAACACATGTGGTTTCAAGTTTCACAAGAAAGTCAAAACCCAGACTCTGTTTGTTGAAGTTTGTAACACATTTTGAATGTAACTGGGATCATTTTCAAGAAAATCTGGTCAGATTCCTGGTTTTGAGTTGAAACCATCTGAAATTCGGCATTTGGCAGGTTCTCAGAAGAAATCTTGAGGCCTGATCTCACTGATACTTCAAGGGGGACTTGATGTAGGTGGGTGGGGATGAAAGGTCTCAGCTGGGGGAGTGGGGCAAGGGTACCGTCAGGGGCTTTGGGGCTGAGGAAACCAACACAGCACTGGTGGGTCTCCTGAGGTAGTGAACTGTAGTCAAGAATGGCTGTGAGAAAGTCATGTGGCTCACATCCAGGGCAAGAGGTCTTGGACATCTCATGCACACCCCTCAAAGGACACCTTGCCGTGCCTTCTCATATTCTCACTCCCAGAATAAAGACTAGGGGACCCCAAATACTTCGGGACTGTGTTCATCACTACATTGCATTTTGTAGGATTTATGTGGATATCATTGCATCTACATCAAAAACACACCTTTATTTTACCTACAGAAATTTCTCTGACTAAACAGATTAAAGACTGTGAAGAAATACTTGGTACCTGTGATGAAACCATGCACTTCTTAAAGAGCTCTGAGTCATTAGTTGATGCTGCAGCCTCAGATTCTATGATGTTATCAAGGTAAAAGTTATGAGCTAAATTCCGGTATTGCAAGGATGGGTATCAGGGCAGAATTTTTTCTTGTGCATTCCTAGAAATATCTTTATCTGATACAAATACTAATGTAAATTATTGAAACTATAAGGCTTTTAAATCAGCCTTACCTTTAACTTTCTCTCCTGCTATCACTTTTAAAATTTCTGTCCCTGCAAGAAGTGAAAATAGGCTAGGACATTTATAGTCAAAGTTTTAATAATATGATTAAAATGCAGTATTATCTATACAGACAAGTTTATTTCTTGATCTCATAAACAGATACCATACACAGCTACCAATACATTCTCCCACTTATATTGCTGTGTATGGGAATATTTAACTGTGAAAATAAAAGCTGTTTTGTGCTGAGCCAAAATGTAAGCAAAGAACAGAGCAGATGGTTTATGAGTACATGGAAAAACAGCATATGTCTATATATAAGGAAAGAGCTCTATATCAGACTAATGAGTATAGAGTATAATTTTCCTGTTTTCTCTAATGGTATTTTGTATGTGCAGTTCTGTGAGTCCAGCACTGTGACGACCATAGTTGTGCTCACAAATGAAATGTAGCTCGTTAAAACTCCAGTTCTTCCATCCACACTCCCTTTGATTAAGCATAGGTCAGTCCTGTGTGAGATAATTATTTATTACCCTGTCATTACTTTTTTTTTTTCCAGATGTCTGTGTTTTGGCTTTATATAACATGATAAAGTCCCTTTTGCTAACAAGTCTTTTAATGCACTGTAGTTCTGCCCTGATTCTTAACAAATGTCCACAGTGTGCAACTTTTCATAATTCATGCCTGCTGTTGTTCCTCTTAATAGGAATACTAAAGGAAGCAGACACTGTCATCCACCAACCTGCTTCCCCAAGACCCAGTTGGCCTTACTTTCATCTTGTCCAAAAGTAGCTGAAAATCCCCCAGATGACTGGGTTTTCATCATTTCCCTAAGGGGCTAACAAGTGCCTTTGTGTTTTCTGTCATGATGCTCTTTTCTTGTTCAAAAAGAACTTGTGGGAAGCACTCCCCAAACAGACTTGTTCTCTTTAAAACTATCTTTTTCTCTAGTTCCTCCAAGACAGCAGTTGAGCTTTGGGGATATTGAGACTACTAGTGAGTTTTTGCTGCACTGCGCTCACAGACTGTCTGCATCCACTTCTAACCTCTTTCCTTGGCTGCAAACTCAGAGGCTGCTTTTCCCACTGCAGTGGGAAGTGAAGGAGCATCTACTGAATCATGGATGTTTGCTCCACTGTCTCACATGTCTTCACCCTCCCCTGGCCCACAGGGCTGGTTCTATACTTGGCACCCCCCAGGTGCACATCTGGTTACGCCGTTGTAGTGGTTTGAAAGCAAACCAAGTGAGAGGCTCCAAGTCAGAAAAATACAATTTAATAAGAAGAAGGAAAAAAAAGTAAATAAAATAAGATAAATGCAATAATACAAAAACAAAANAACAGTTCATGAAGATGGTGATAGAATATTTTGTGTACATCCCATACTACAACCCAGGACAGCCGTCCTTTATCTGGGTCTCAAATGCAATGTGGGCAAAGATACCAAGTGCTGCAGGGGTGTCATGGGGCTTTAACGGGGTGCAGGTGACTGGTGGGAATGAGAATTGCCAATTATGTTCTGCTACCAGGGACAGTAGCCTGAGAAAATGGAGTGTAAAAACTCCTTCTGTTTGTAGGACAATAATAATCTTAAATGTCTTTAAGAACAGAAACAGAAAATGTAAGAGTCCAATTTAGTTCACCATGGCAGAATGGAAATTGAAAATTCCATCTGTTTCATAATCAAAATATATTTCATACTTATGCTGCAATATTTGTCAACATAACTACAACAAATAGAGGGTAGTAATTCAACCGATGATTACAAAAACACAGAAGAGGCATACTGGTTTTAAAAACCATGTTAATCTGTAATGACTGCATTGCAGAATGACAGTTTTTCTCTTTGGAAACTTTCTTACTCAGTTCTAAGGCTCAGTTATGCCAAATTGCTATTATTTAACAATAAGATCAGTAGACCTTAAAAACTGAGAGGAAAGAAAGCAGAAGCTACTATGGATACTGCCAAACCACTCTTCATCTTTGTAAAATAAAGCACATGGGCAAGTTTCCCACCACAAAATCAGTATAAATTGGTTTCTAAATTGCTTAATTTATTTTTTTTTCAGTTTCCACGCCAATATTCTGATGGCAATTTGATAAGCCATTGGAAAAATCTTATAATAAATTTCCTTTCAAAAGGAGATTTATAATTATTTTGCTGCTTAATTTGTGAAACACATTTTTTTATTTCTTGATGTTGTAGTTCCTCCTCAAAGGTCCTGGCACAGCACTGGCATCTTTCTTTTAGGAATTCTGTTTCTGTCTCTTTTCCTCAGGTTGACTGGCTTCTTACTTGACAAACATCCTCACTCAATTCAGCAGCTTACTGGAATTAAATATAGTACAGTCTCACCATTAACAATTAGTGCTTATTATCTTGCCTGTTTTTTCCCAACACAAATGAAATATTACTATTTCAGAGACATTTCCAGTGGCAATTATTGTGTGGAGTTCCACATTTAATGTCACTCCATGCTTGAAAGTGATATGCAGTTCTTACTTTGGATTACAGCTAAACAAGAAGTTTTGATTGAAAGAATGGCTGTGACCCAATCGTTAACTACCATACATGTCAATTTGAAATGATGGAAATAATTGCCACTGACAGTTTTACTTTGTAGAAACCTATTTTCCTCCCTTCAGAATCTTTTTTATCTTGGTTTACTGGAAAAAGTGAACAAGCACAAGGAAATGCTTTCAAAATTATCAGCTTCTAAAGAACACCAGTAATCACTTTGCATAATCCACATCTGGGCTCAATCCAGTTTTCCTTAATTAGCTACAAATGCCATGTCTGCTGCTATGTCTGAAATTTTCACTGCATCTACCTATTAAAGTGTAACATGAATTGGATTTTCAAGTTCAAGAATATTACTTAGGTAGTTAAGTGGATTTAGACACAATGGAATTTCTTGTACTAAAAATAGTATAAATGTGGCTACTTTTCTGATTTTTAGAACCAGGGCACTTCTGTTTTTTGAGAATCACACTGGCTACTTACCCTGGCAAACAGGTATTTAACAGGTGTTATTTAACCAGTAAATCACTCAAAGACACTCAGGCCTTTTGTCCATCCTGTAGATAGAAATAGTTTTGTAAACTGTGAATTACTATGGCTTCTCTGAGCCTGGTGTCCATGTGACAATTCTGCCTGTCATGTTTCCTTTGTCAAGGCTGGATGTGGTATTCACATCCATCTAAAAGCCCATGCTGCCTTTACACCACTGTCAAAAAAATGGGGAGCTCAAGCAGCTACTTGCTCCAGAGTGTCCCATTGCTCTGAGGTCTGGGATAAAGGATATACAAAGTTATATATTTCGCCTACACTGGGAAAACAGGTCCTCCTCAAACTTCTGTTCAATTTGTTATCAATGGAGAATGTGCCTAACTAAACATGAGTGGTGTAGGAATAGCATAGACAGGTGAACACGGCCTCTAGCCCTTTACCATTACAGTTTTCATTTGTCACTAAGAATTAAAATTGTATATATGTGCATGTACAGCTTCAAGTTGCACCAAGGGAGGTTGAGATCAGATATCAGGGAAACTTTCTTCGCTGAAAGGGTTGTTGAGCATTGGAACAGACTGTCCAGGGAAGTGGTTGATTCACCATCCCTGCAGGCATTTAAAATGTGTAGATATGGCACCTGATGACATGCACTTGACAGAGTTAAGTTTACAGCTGGACTCAATGATCTTAAGGGTATTTTCCAGTTTTCCAGTCTAGATGGTTCTGTGATTCCATAACTTTGTGAATGACTGTCCAGTCACAATACCCTGTTTTTACCAATAGCTGCCCAAATGAGAAGTACAAGAGTGTTCCTTGGTGTCCTGTCATCTGGAGAAGGATTTTGAAATGCAGCACCACATGTATAGGGCCTTTGGCATCAATACTGCGATTGCCATCCTCCAGTGCTCCCTCCTCTAAGCTTGTGCCAAGCCCTCTTTGAAAAGGGAATCTGCTGGAAAGTTATCTGCTCTTGAAGATAATTTTTTTTCTTGAATTCAAAACTCAACAAAATTTGAAATTACTTCCTATCTGTCTCTGCTTTCTTTTCCCCTGAATTTTTTTCTCACTGATGCATTTTTAAAGGTGTGATCTAACACTTAGTCAAGCCAAGAGGAATCTTTCCAAGGTACTGAGAATACTATAGATCAATATCTAAATGAAAATGTAAAAATGGCTTAAGAACTGATTTTGCTAAAGGAAGACAGTGAAAAAACTTTTGGCACTTACAACAAGAAATGAAGTTGCTAGGTTTCACCTTGATTTTTAAATTGCTGGGAGCAAATTTGGAAGGCCACTGTACTCCTTCAGCTTCTGACTGCAGTGTGCAGGAGAGAACATTCCACAGGTTTAGATCTGTGTGCACGTGTCTAAGGATATTTCCCTATGGAGGATGTTTCTTTTGTTTCCCTCCTGCTTCCAACCTGCAAGTCCTATGCACCTCTTCATAAAAAAGACTAGATAATGTTTGAAGATACTTTATCCTGGAGCACTGTCTCAGTACAGAAAATAGTGAATTTAAATAAAATAAACCACTCCTTCAATCTTTCCCTCTCTGCCACTGTAGGACCGTGTCAACCTCATGTAGCTCTTTGAAAGTCAGGGGATTTATGTTGCTGTTACTACAGGACAGTGCTGTAGGGAACAGCTAGCCTATTTCTATAATTCATCATGCAGAGGCAGTCAAGTGGCCCCAGAAGGTTTCTAAGGAAGGAGCACCGATAGTTAACCTTCACTGCAGGTGCATGGGACAGACTTAAGAGGAGGAAGTCTAACCTGAATGAAGGACTGTTGAATCTGAGAATTTGGAAGATGATACTATTCTATTTTATAATCACATCTTCCTTCTGTCATCCCCCAAAATACTTCTCCCTGTCCTTCAGAACTCAGAGCACACAATAATCTCACACTTGAAATACATGTTTATGAGATACTGAGGTTCCAGACCTTTTCTTGTGTGTCATGGGATAGTTCTTGGTGATTTGTCTGGAACCAAGCTGATTTATAGGAATGGAGGCTCTGGTTGACTGTGTCTGCTCAGAGCTTGGCCCATGGCTGCAAAAGTGTGCAGAAAATTCTGTCTCAAAATATGCTGTTTAGCTGTTTCTTACCCCTTTCAGTAGTGACAGCAGTTTGGGGCATGTGCTTTTTTGCTTTCCAAAATGTGCAATTAAGAAACTAAAGACTGAAATGATTTCTCCTTCTGTTCACATTTTTGGTTGGTTTTCTTAAGTAAGATGTTCTTTTGGAAATGTTTTTTGGTACTACCCACAACTATTTCCAAAATGACTAAGTTTGTTTTTTAAAGATGGATTAAAAAATAATGACAAATTGGAACCTTATGGACTATTAAAACACTCTGGTAGAAAGAACTGTCAGCATGATTGATATCTAGAAATTATCTTTTCAAAAAGCTGTGTTTCAGTCTTTGAGCTCTTGGGAGAAACCTTGCTAGATTGCTTCCTGTTGTCTAATTTCTGAAAATATCCTGCCCAGAAGAGACACAACAATAGAATCATGTCATAAATGCAAATACCAGGTGACCCACATCAATAGTGGGGAAATGGCTTAGTTTCTTTGTTATTCACACATTTTTTAGGTGAGAATAAAAAAAAAAAGCTGGAACCTCTAGATGCTCCAAGTAAATTGCTCATTTTGGAAACATGGCTGTCTCAAGGGCACCAAATCCCATGTAATCTTGACAACCTAAAACATACCTTGCTGGACTAAAAGCAGAAAAGAAAAATACATAGAAATTTTTTTTGGTAAGGAGGGAGGTCATCCCACTTAGTGATATTTCAGTTTTAATGAGAGTCTTTTATCCTGAAATATGTACATATTTCATCCTATATTGATGCTCCTTCTACAAGTGTATTTCTAATTCAGCAAATAAACAAAAGGCTGCATGGGAATTTTGCTGAAAGCCTCACAACTGCTGAGCTCAATTTGTTCTTGAGACATAAATGTGAATTATGTGTGCCTGTTGCTACCTGTGAGTTGATGGCAGGCTGCAAGTGCTGCAGTGCCAGCCTGGCAAACTTACAGCATCAGCAGGCAGCTGCCTCATTTTCTGGCGTCCAGCAGTATGTGGGCGAAGCAGAATAATGTTAGCATTTGGCTAACATCACATGATGGCTTCCAAAATATCAGTTCAGAAGGCTTCTCTCATCGAAAAAAAATGAGCTCTCACTGGGTATTTGCAGTAACACACACACACACCCCCCCACACCCATAATCTGTGGGTGTAAAATGTGAAAACAACGCTTGCCAGGGAGGTTCAGATCCAAAGTTGTGAATGGGAACTGCATGCTTGGAATGAAGGCATGAGAATGCTCTTGCTGTTTGTGTCCTTTTGTTCTTCTGACATTTTGGGATTTTATGTGGGTGTGATGACATATTCCCCTAAAGCCTGCAGAACCAAGTCACGGGTTTCAATGCCTGCTACCAGAGAAGGCTAACTCCTCAGAAACACGACTGCAGGGAAGCACAGAGCAAGCCCTCGGATGTACTGGAAGGATTAAATTGTGCCTAGGCTCCCCTAGCTGGTTGCACTGAAAGTGAAGGTAGAGGGAGAGGCACATCAGCCCCCTCCCACTGCTGCATCCCTGCCTTCATCCAGTTGCTGCTGCCATTGCTGGCTGCTGCCCAGCTGAGTCTCCCACGGGATGTGTGGGGCCCAGGCAGATAAGCACATTAGCACAGCTTATATCCGCATAACTGCATTACTGTTTGCACAAAAGCACGTTGCTTCTGGCTTACACTGAGCTGTAGCATAAACAAAAATTGGCTCCAAACCACTTAGGAGTGCTGGTCCAGGAGGGTTTGTTTTGAACAAGCCCTATGGACAGCAGAATTAGGCTACACATGTGGCTTTAAGGAAGACTTGAGAGATAGAGACAGCAGGGGGATTGCAATGCTAGATGGACGTGTAATAGTTTAGCTGAGAAGAAAACAAACCAGGAATGTGGGTAGATTTGGGGATTGCCAAATTTGAGAACTCAGCTTGGAGTGTTGTCGTGGGAAGCATCATGCAGCAGAGAGCAAGGGAGGGTGGGCATGATGCCACAGACCACTACCCAAGTGATGTTCATGCTGGAGCACTTCAGGAGCCCAGGGAAAGACAGTAAGAGTGGGATGTTTTATCAATTATCTATTCATTACTGTACCACACTTTGCAAAGAAAGACATTTCTTAGTTATGGAAAGAGGCTGGCAGGGGAGACAAAGCCAAAAAGAGGGAAGTGGAGACAATATGATCAAAAATTTAAAATAAACCACCAAGTAAGTAATAAAGGACTAGGGCTTAAAGAAAAAATGAATGGTGAGAGGAGAGACAAACTCAATACAAAAGTAATAGAATTCAAAGCTATAGAAGACACTCTTCTACAAATTTTCTCTCTGGCAATTTTAAGGTAGAGTAATTTTTCTTTCAGTAGGAAGAAAAGGGAACTCAAAAGTTGGGTCTCCATCAGTGTCCCAAAGAAGACGATGGGCTCTAGGAACATTCAGTCTGAGGAAGGTTCTTCTCACCTCTGTAAAGTCATCACATCGTGCTCATAAATCAGTATCATTCTTGCATTGCGAAGGAATCTAGACTCTGAATTCTAAATGCATACAAAAAGAAGCAAGCTGTTTCTAGCTGTGCTAGCAGTGATAAAATGCGCGTGGTTGTGGCTAAGATAAGCATATTTTATTATTTATGGTCTAAATATAGATACATTTTATACTCTTCTACCTAATGGACTGTAACTGCTGTTTTTGTTACCTGTCTGACCTTTTTTGTTACCTTAATTCCTGATCACTGTCATAAACGTCTGATGTATGTCATCTAGAACTGTTCAGATAACAAATTTAATTCCACTTTTTATTTTTATTTTATTTTATACGTCTGTCTTAGCAGATATTTCATTGAAATTACTGAAGGAGTAAAGATCATTGCAAAGAAGTTGCACATCTTATCAGTAGGCATCAGACATTGCCCATTTCTTTCATGGTTTTGC
>VXBB01017047.1:20653-55805 GCA_013399915.1 Illadopsis cleaveri
CTTCCCTCACAGCTGTGAGTTTCCCCTAGCTTCACACTGCTGACCCTCTCCCCTGCGGGTTTGCAAAGGAGGTTCAGCAGCAGAAGCTGTAATTCCCCAGTCTTCTACAGTCGGAGCGGCCAGTGGGATGAGCTGTTGTGGAAAGGGAGACTCCCTGAGGAGGGCTTTCCCCGCTGTCCATGAATTAATTTTTTGCTCTGTTTTCCTGAGTCTTCTTCCATTGCCCTCTGTTATATCTCAACCCTGCCCCAGCCTCCTGGCCCAGCCCCCACCCCAGTAGGTCACTGGCTTCCCTAAATCCTCATGCCCAGTCTCCATGCCTGCATAGCTCTAGCCGTAGATCCCCATTGCCTTCCTGAGTTCCCTCACTTTCAGGCCTGTGGTTGTATCCTGTCACACCCACAGAGCCAAACACCACTCACTTCCCACTCTGGCTAGCAGCATCATTGCCAGGTGTCACCTGATTGTCCCATTTGAAACAGCCCTGAACTTGACATGCCAAGTCTCAACTGGCAGTTTGACTACATGCAGCAATGGATTACAGCTGGCCATTGTAATTGCAGATGGGCACACCGTTTCTGTAGAGGTTCTGCTTTCTGCAAGCAGTGATAGATGGTTTTAAATCCTTCTTGTCACCACCTTCTAACTAGGAGGGAGGAGGCCCTGACATGTCTTTCACCATGGCAGATTTACATGCAGATCTGGGTACAAGTCAGAAAAATACTGCAGAATCCCTCAAGCTATTAACTGGCCCTATTAACTAATGGGAAATCTACACCCCAGCTCCTCTGTCCAGCTTTTTGTATCACTTCTGCCAAACATGAACCATGAGCTGGGGTTCCTTCCCAGAAACCTGTCTAGGTTCCTTGTGAGAACAATTCTGTTTTTCTTATATTTTGTGAATAGCCAATTTAGTCTGGTGGGGCACAGAAAAAGGCAGGTACATTCAACCTGATGTTCAGATTTAGAAGGTATATAGCTCTTTTTGTATTGTGAATCTCTGAGGGACTAGGGTAGGGAGCAGCATTAACAAATCTCCACACAAAACTTGCTGGCCACACTTAAAAATCTCCCCATGGGCTGCGTATTTCTTGTAAACTTAATTGCCTGGGATTAGAGTCTATTTCCTGGCACTGCTGTTGAGGTCACAGAAATTCTTTTGTGCCTGGAAAGCTTCTGCTCAGCAGCTCACAATCCCCTGGGAGTCTGAGGCTGGCAGTGGCAGAAGCGGCCGGTCTTTTTACCAGCCACTGAGGTGCCCTTTGTGGGGGAAGAAATTCCAGCATCATGAATTTTCCAGCCGTCGGGAACCTTCTGGGATTCCTCTAGGTGGCAGGAAGTACACGCCCGCCCACTACTGGGGCACTGCTCACTGCTGCTTTCTGGCTGCAGGAGTTTATGAACTTTTAAGGGTATAGGTGAGGGTTATTCTGAGGTCGGGATCTTAAGGATTGCTTGTCCACCAGCTATCTGACTGACAGGCCCTAACTTTGGAGCTTGTTTGCTCTGTACCACAGGCTTTTGGTTTTGTGGTAAGGTTAGCCACTAAGTCATTCCTTTCCCATCACCCTGGGTAATGCCATCCAGGGTTTGCTTACCTATGTAGCAAGACGAGGTTTACATGCCTTTGAAGTAATAAAATGAGGCAGTAGCAGGCAGATATGATGAGTACCACGTTGAAACTATTGAAATCTGTGTGCCTGTTCCCCTGACGTGCTAAAAGGATGCTGGTATGAACTTGGGTGGATTTGATTTTAAGGCATAAGTTATTATTGGATCTTTTTCCTGGCTGTGAATTCGTTATTCTTCCTTGTCTCAGTTCATGTTACTGACAAACACCAGAACATATCCTTCAAACAGCCTGAGCATTAGTTTGGAGAGTGTTGAAGTACATAAGTAACTGTACTGAGTATATACCAGCCTGATCTGGTTCAGCCACTAAGGCCAGAGGGAAAGACAAGGCTGCCCTTATACCCCCACTAACCCCTCACCTGGGCAGGAGTTTACACAAATCCTTTGTCCTCACAGGATATTTTTCTGCCCTCTCTGTTCTACATCCACTAGAAGAGTGTCTTTCCCAGGACATCTCTCTTCCCTGCTGCTCTGCATCTGGTCTCAGCCTGAGGTCCCCCAACAACTCCCTGCCCTTTAAGATGAGCAGATGATGGAAAAGTATGCACTGCTGATGAACTCCACTTTATCTGCTATACTTTTCTGTAGGAAAGGTCCTCTTGGACATCAGCTGAAATCTCTTTTCTCTCTGGAGCATGATGAAGAGGACCTCAAAAGGGCTGTGGCTCTGGCTCTAGATATTTAGTGTAGACCAAGTTATGCAATGTACTGCTGTGACATCTGGAGATTAATTTTTGGCTCATTTCTTGGGACCGTAGTTAACATCTACATGGAGAATTTTTGTTTTTAAGAACAAGAAGTACTACTCTAATTTGAAGTTCTTCTGTAATCTCATTCAATTTGAATTCTGTCCAGTATACCTCTAGCTGCATCATTTATAACAAGGAAGGAATTAGATTTTTTTTATTGGTGACACAAGTTGCTTTGGGGAGTTATGTATTGACAACAAAATATCTTCCTGATGAATTAAACATCAGAGAAACTTAAGGACAATAAATACTAGTTGTTCTGCTTAGCTAGAAAATTACTGTATTCCTAGCACTTCCAATTTAAATCCTATGATTTATCCTCAAAGTGAAATCATAGAGATTTGTAGTTATTATAATTTCAGATGATCAATGGTAACATTATGCACCAGCAGTGATCATCAATAAAAAGAGCTCAAAGTGCTTTGCCAGCATTACTTTGGCACCACTGTACCAAGCAACGTTTAGATGAACTAATCCCAGTTTTTAAGTTTGTTCTCAAGTCTGCAAAGAACTGAATGCTAATGATCCTGCTCAGTTTACCTGCATTCTTGATCGATGAGGCGATCACCTAAAATAAAAGGTGCTGGTTTTGAATCAGAGGGGAAAGTAATGCTTGTATTTGCACAATGCACATCAGTGTGTAACTTGTAAATTCAGACCTAATGCAGTTTCAGGTTTGATATATAACTCAATAGCAATCAGACATTCATGCTGCAAGAATCAGGGCCCTAAACCACATGCAGCTTGCTCTGTCATGTCACCTTTATTCTTTGTCCCTCTCTGTCATTATCAAGACGTCCCTCTGACAAGTCATGAGTTTGCAAATAACAAAAAGATGTTGCAAGTTATTTTTTAATGACATTGTTAGTATTCCTAGGGATAAGTCCCTACATTTTGAAGGGAAACCCCAAGAGCTTGAATAATGGTTTTAAAGCACAGATTACATGATCTGTAACTTTGTCTTCACTAACAAGGACAGTGTGCAATACAAGTCAGCTGCACAGCAAGCTTTTTATCATCTCTTCTCTCGCATTTCATTGGAGCATTGAGTTTACAGTAGATTAATGTCATAACCTCTTAGCTTATTAGTGTGAAACACAACCAGCCCTATGTAATAAGATTAGGCAGTCGGAGCTTAAGCCAGTGCTAATTTTTAATAAATTTTTCCTCTTTTAGAAAATAAGAGCTAGGAGACTGGAAACTGATTACGTGTTTGTGCACAGTAGAAAACTCACTATTATGTTTCACAAACGGCACCAGTTGCAAATAAATACTTCTTGTGCTTTACATTTTTATAAAGAAAATCTAGGATCAGATCTAGGCTCTTTAATTTAATAGGATAAATGGGTGTCAAATGGTTGGACAACATTCGTGAACAAGACTTAGTAAGGTCCTGAGATCTGAGAAGTTGATCTGATTACCCTGCATACAGGATTAAGAAATGATGGGCAGATAACTTTAGTTCCTGTTGGAGACAGTACTCTGTGTTGCCAGTTGTTCTTATCTGTATCCCTCTGTAATGAAAAAAAACAAAACAAAATCCCCCGAACCCAATCAAACAAAACCCATCAACCAAAAACCNACAAAATCCCCCGAAACCAATCAAACAAAACCCCATCAACCAAAAACCCCAAAACCAATAACAACAACCAACCAAAGGAAAACCCAATCCCCCTCAAACCCCACCCCCCAAAACCCCAAACACCTGTCCTGCAAAAAAAACACCAAAAACCAAAACCAAAACAAAAACCCCTCAATGAACTATTCCTGAAGCTCTGGAGCACGATTTCGCCAAATTGAATGCAATGATGTCTTCCATGTGCTTCCCAGAAATCTATCCTCAGAGGGACCTGTTCCTCTGTTGAAAGCCCCTTATAACCTTACTATCATGATAAAAGACACAATTTTCAAAGAGGTGGACTGAGGACAATAGGCTAAATTCCTTCAACTTAATTGAAAATTCCCCATTTCATTGATTCAAAATCCCCAACTCTGATAGCAGAGCTTGCTTACCATGAGACCTTATGGTTCTGGGAAGGGAGGAAGTTAACTATACATAGTGGAAAAACACTGTGGCTACATAATAATCCCCTTAAAATATTGCATGTTTCTTTGAACTTTTATATAAAATCATGTCAATAGGAAATCTACATTTTTTCCTATTACCATGTTTTGTCAAAAGCCTTCAGTATAACAGGGAGTTTTTCAACAATAGGAAAGTAATTTTGTCAGTTGAACATCCTATGTAATTAAAGGATTAACATTTTCTCTGAAATGGAATTAAGAAACAGCAATGGGTCTAGAGTTAACTCCTTCATGTTTAGATGACTGGCCAAGGAACTAAAAGGTGTAGAATTTCCTTGGGAAATGTGCATTTTGGCTAGAGCTGTGCAAAATACTGCTGTGAAGACATTTTGGATTGAAACATTTGGAAAATTTTCTGTCAGAATTTTGGTGGAAGGAGACTATTAGATGAAGAATGATGTGAAAAGCTGGAAGACAAAGAAACATGTTGTCCAACCAGCAAACTTTCAGTCTTGCTGCAGACGATGATCTCAAACCCATACACATACTCACTGGCATACTTTTACCTAAACTTGAAAATATGCAAATACAAACTTGGAGAAAATATGCCTTTTCAGTTTTTACATATTCAACATGGCAAGTCTCCAGGACTTCATAATAATTCTGTATAACTTGTTACTGGGGTGACACACATGTCTGAGCATTACCTACTTGCATGTTGATTTCTGGGCCTGGGCTGAACAGCCAGACACCCAACAGTTCTGGCAAGGTTGTGTATCTATTTTCTTATTGCCTTAGTGATGGGCTGCAAATACTAAGACTAATTTTCTCTTTCTTTTACAGGAAGTTAAATCTCTTGAAAATATCACTATTGTTTTAGATAAAAAAGTGGCATGGAAATTGATGTATTTTTAAGGTGAGGGTTTTCTCACATAGATTTAAAGATCACTTTTTATACCCAGATAACTAGCATCTTCTCAGTTTTGTGGGCCCCATACTAAATTGCAGGATTAACTGATAGGCAGCTATTAGGAGAAGACTGCATGCACGTTCCTGCCCAGATTACTGTGAACAGTTCATGTTTCCTCTGGCCTTTGACTGTTAGGGTGGAGCAGTTTCCCTGTCACTGGACAAAGTATAGTGATGGGTCATACCATCTGCAGGGAGATCTCAGGCTATTGCTTTTCCTCTCTGCTCTGCCATTAATGATGTCACCACCATTTCTTTGCCACAGCAGTTTATGACTTCAATATCTTGGTTCTGTCTTCAGTTCTGCTTTTAGTCTTACTTTTGTCTTGACTTGTAACCCCTGGAACTGTACCTCAGCCCCTGAATCTTCCTTCACACTGGAAGAGGCATCTTTCTCTTTATTCTCTTCTCAGGCAAAGAAGATTTCGGGCCTTCGAGCCTTCCCTGGCTCCTGCTGTGCTGCCTGCTGCTTCCGTATGTCCCCACATTTGCAGAGATCCTTAAGCACAAGCTTCTGGAGATGCTATGCCTCTCCTTTCCTGCCACTCTCATCACATAACATCTGTCTTTAAGTGTTTTTGCTGACATCCCTTAAATCACCACGGATCCTCTCCTCATGTCACCATGGGTCTGGCATGGGTCTCTCTACATCTCAGTGTCCAAGCTAGATCTTAATGGGCTGGTTTGGGGACTGGGAGCAGTACAGTCATAACTGCTCAGGGTCATCTCTTGCAATCCATCCCTCCTCTACTCACCCCAGCCCTCCTTCACTTACCCTTAGTGCTTCCTTCACAACCACCCTGAATGTCTTTGCATGGTACTTTATTATGCCACACTGACACCCTTTTCACTCAAAATATGTAGTTTACTCAAATTCAAGCCCTAGAAAATTGTCCTTTCTGCTTTTCTAGTGATGCCTTTTACTGATGCGTATCTTGCACTAAGTTTGCTGCAGGATTGTGAAACTGGTACCTGCCTGAATATGAGAGTAACTTCTTTACTCTGAGTGTCAATTTCCCAGAGAAGCTGTGAAGGCTTCTTCACTGCAGATATTCAAAAGCCATCTGAACACAAGCATGAGTAACAATCTCTAGAATGACCCTGGCTGCACAGAGAGGTTGTACTGTGTGACCTCCTATGGGCCCTCCCAACTTTACCCATTCTATGATTGTGACTGACATGCAGCAGTAGAAACAGGAAAAATAATCTCTGTCAACTCTGAAGACTGTTGTGAAGCTGGGCAGATGAAAAAATACATATGGTTTGTTTGTAGAATGAGATGCTTCATTCAACCCCTCTTTTAAAAATGTTGATGTCATTAAATAAAGCTAAAACTGAAGTAAAATTTAAAGCCTTGATTTTGGAATCATCAAAATGCTATAACTACACCTGCTGTGCTTGCACTAAAAATGGCTCAGGGCATAACTCCTATCAGCTCTGCCCAGTATAAGAGCTTCTGAGCTTCTTCAAAGAATTGATATCTTGCCTTTTTGGCAAAGCATCTTCAGGATCTGCTTCTGGCAGGCTGGCTCTGTGCATAAATCATTCTTGTTACAAATCATAATCATTCTTGTTACATTTCAAGCCATCAAACAGCACTGGTTCAGGCTTAGCAAACTGAAATGCAGCTGTATTGACCACCTTAGCCTATCATATGTTCCATGCAGGAATTTGCACGTTGCTTGCTACAGTGAGACATGAAATAAAATACCCAGAATTCAAGTTGTTCTCTCCCCATTTGAGCTACGCACAGTGTAACCATACTGCCAAAAATTGGAGGAGGCCTCTCTTGACTAGTGAAGGTACCCTGTGAGTGGAGATCATTCAGGGCCTGAATGTGTCCCATCTCTAGACTGAGGCTCCTTGGCTGGGGAGAGACATTTTGGGAGGCTGGAGGCAAGGGCTGCTCCTCTATCCCTGGGAAGATTCATATCATCAGGAATGTTACGGCAATGGACCAGTACCCTTTGATAGAGATCCTGATCCAGACCTGGTCTGGAGATGCTGTGGCAGAAGAAGAAGACTCTTTCTCCCTTCACAGCAGATCTAAAAAACACCCCCATGGATGCCTTGCAACAAAATCTTCTAGTGTGGCTAGTGTGATGGTTGTAAACAGTTTCAGTGATTCTCTCATCTTCATGAGGATTGGGAAAGGAAGGTTTTTTTCATAGTATTTTGACATTAAAGGGAGACTTATGCATTTTTAATGTCATTTCACTGGTATGTATACATATTGAGCATAGCTTTGGGCTTTTACATCACCATACAACTATTAATCTATATCCTCACTGAGCCAAAGCCTGTATTACTGAAGCTGTTCAAATGCACTGTAATTTCCACTAATTCAGAATAAAACAGTTTCAAAGTGGCTGAACTGGGCAGTATTGATGAGGCCAAAACATTAGTCCACACTGACCAGTAAACAGCATTGACACATTTCAACTTAATTTTTTGAAAAAGTGTAGATTGAGTCTTGGGAGGTGAGTTCTAACCTAGAACTAGATTTTCAGCATTTGAACCATTTTTAATAAAGAAGCTGTTATTTGAAGAAGATATTTAAAACATGTCAAGAGTTAACTTTCTGGAAACATTTTGTCCCAAAAGTGAAAATTTGAGCCTGGGAGGTTGGAATGAAGTCTGGCTCAGTTCTTTCAATTTGGAAGTATCAAAACACTTTTAATCAAAAGATTTTTTTTTCTATATTCCCTATGGGAAACATAACCTTTTTGCTCCATCCAACATTAAAAACTTTCTGCATTGCTGTGATGCTTCATGGAAATTGTGGTTCAGCTGCCACATGCCCTCTCCCATCCACCAGGACACTTTGGTGGGATGCATAATGGATACAATTCCCCTGTGATACACCATGAGGGACCAGTCAGATTACATTGTGTGATAGGTAATGTAGCACACCTATATATTTGTTGTGTGGGAGCTGATGCGTCATATAACCAAAACACAGTTTTCTGAAAGCTGCAGAGTTTGGCCACAGTGTGTTCTTGAATTGCTTCCAAATGAAATGTTTCTTCCTGGTTCAACACACTAAAATTTTTCATGTAAGTTTTCCCAAGAGAAACTTTAGATTTTTAGTTCTGTTCAAAGTTTGCAAAATCCTGTAATCAGGTTGGTATTTGGAAAAAAAGGTAAGTTATTACCTTAAAAAAAAGGCAGCTTGGTCTGTTTAATAAAATGGCAACCAATTATTTTTCTTTATTCTCCTGGATTCTTACAAGAAACCTTTCTTTTATCTGGCAAGTTAAACTCATTGTTCAGAGCATATCCTCCTTCCAAAATGCATCATATATGAAAACATGATACTTATCCCACGACCCAGGGTAATGTGCAGAGTTACCATGAACTCACACTCTGTACGTCAACTATCCCAGGGTATTAGCTTGAGATGGAAAAGATGTATTCACTAGCCTCAAGAAATCACATCCTTTGCAAAACTTAAAACTTAATGGATTCTTATAAATAACTGTCATTTTGTCAGTGTAGAAGAGGTGCAGCTAGATTACATATGTGTGATTTTAATAAAATGTACCATACAGTTGAAACAGTGGACTCTGTCTTTGTTATTTTACATCTTAAAATTAATCTGGTGCGTCTAGTTGAAAAAAATGTTTTTGAACATTGCTCTGAATTATTAATAACCTAATAACACAAAACTATTTTATAATTTCTCATATATTTATACTATCCTCACAATAACTTTTCTTTGTATTTTAAATTGAGTTTATGTAAAACAATCTCCTCTAGAAAATCTGAACAAAACAACCAATGTATTATCAAAGCATTTTAGAGGTATGGTTAACCTTGACTTTGCTGAACCTTCCATCTGTTTGATCTACCATCCATCTTAGATGGGATTTGACAGTGTCTCTGGCTAAAGGATCAGCATATTGTCTCATAAAATTGTCACTTTTCCAACATTGTTTGCTAGAACTGTGCATCAGGTATGTTACATGGCCCTTTCTTTTCCATTCAAAGGTTATTCAGGACAATGACTCATAGGAATCAGCTGAAGCTATGGTTTAAATGCATAGTTTGTCCTCAATTCTCAATGGGATTAAGTAAAACAGCAGAAGAATATAAACAGGAAAAAATCAGCAAAGTGACTTGTATAGAATTAATTTATGCCACATAGGAACTGTATTTATGCCTTTCCTTGTTTTTGGCATTCTCCTGTCACTGCTGACAATTTCTGCCCGGTCACAGGAGCAGCAGATCTGGCATCTCTTTTTGATGGCTATTCTCACACAGAATGTATGGATCTATGGTCCATTGTGCCTTCAGTGCAGTGCAGGGGTACAGTTTCATGTGAACTGGGTTAGGTAAGCACGTGGATCACAGGGTGTTTACCCAAATCAAGTGATGCCCTGAAGCTTAGGTTATGACAGGTAAGAGATCAGATCAGCCGATGCCAGTGGAGCTTGCAGGAACAGACATGAGTGAGTGAGTGAGTGAGTGAGTGAGTGAGTGAGTGAGTGAGTGAGTGAAATGACGAGATACACCCACAGCTCTGTGCCAGGGCCCCCACTCTCTCTGATGCAGGAGCTCTGTGACATACAGGAGATGACATACCAAACCTTGCTAAAAGTATCGGTTTAAAAAAATCTGATGAATATAGCTGGGGTAGAGGGAGGAATTCTAAAAAATTCTCACAGTGAAATGATCACATAGGACATACAAAATGGAAGAAATTAATACAACATTCTAGCTGGAAGAAGCTTTTCTGCCCTGCTAATGCTGATTTTCTTATAAACCAACCCTTAGAGAGTAGCAGAGGACTGAAAATTTTGATTTGATGCTAGTATTTGTAAATTTAAATAAGATAATCACAGTATATATATATAAATGGGTACCTGGGCGTAGGTGTTGAGTGAAGCTGCAGAAGGGTTGTTACAGTAAATCATTTACAATAGTTTTGATAACAGGCTTCATAACCTAACCTTAGTATTCTGATGAAATTTGATCATTGAGAGAGATAAGAGTGCTGCTAGCTTATCATCATCATCATCATCATTGTAGTTTTTCACCAGCATTGCCCAAAACAGCCCAAGGGTTTGCTCTGTGCTACCATGACATCTGTAAGTAAAATGTGTGGAAACTGGCAACAGCCATTTAAACAGTTTGGTAGCACATCAGCCAGTTTAAGATCTACTATTTTTTAGTGCAGGAAACAGGACCAGACTGGCCTAAGTCCTGTGAAGCTGGTACATTTGTGTCCTGTAGTCAGTAAACACACTTAGGATGCTGCAGAATCTACATGAACTTTTCATCTTTATGGTTGCATAGGTAGTAAAGAGGAACAGTAGAGTATTGAGTAGGCCTGATTTGGTGTGCAGATAAAAGAAACACATTACAGAAATAGGACTATATTAAAAACAGAGATTATAATAGGCATTTTTTGAACATTGTTTGAAAATAATTGAAAATGTGAATCCAATATGCTATGAGATTATTCCCAGTATGCTACTCAGACATCTAATTTTGACCAAACAATGCTCAATGACTTTTGAAGTGTATGGGAAGGGCTTACAAAACCAGTGTTAGAGAAAGTAGGAAAGATTACTAGAAGAGGAATTTGTAAATAATTGTGTTGGTTACATCATCCATATGTATTGATAAGAGTCAGCTAATAGAATCATCAGTACTGGTTCATACTGCTAGCAAAACAGTAAGGATAGAATCTCCTCATCAAATATGGAAATTTATCCTGTGGATCAGTCCGAAAAACATATAAAAATCATATTCAGCTACCCAGGAAGCATGTGGTCTTATGACAACATAGCAATTAAGTTTGTGAATGCCATCCTTTACTGCAGGAGCAAGAGGTAATCAAAATAGGAAAAGGGCTATTATCTCTGTCTCCAAGATGAATTAGAGCATAACCAAAGCAGAAACCTTGTGTCCTCACTTCAAAAAATACACTGAGAAACTGGGGTGTGTTCAGAAAAAGTTTATAAGCACAACTGAGAGTCTATAAAACATACAGACATTAAGACTTAAGCAAATGAGTCTATTTTATTTATCCAAGAGAAAATTTAGAAATAATTCCAGACTAGAAATGCTTACATGGAAAAACACTTCAGATGGTGACAGATCTGGTTTAACAGATAAAAATCATATTGAAATCAAGTGGCTGAAAGCTGGAATGAGACAAGCAGATGAAAAAAGAAACAGAAATCTTTAAAAGAGAAACTGCCTAAGCTTTGGAGTGATTTGAGCTTGTGGTATGTTTTCATGGACCTGAAGTTTTAGGAGTCATAATTGGAGAGTCATTCTAAAAGACGTGCATAAAGCTCAAACAGAAACTATGATCTTGGTGTAGAATTTATTGAGCAAGATTTTCCTAGCTTGTAAAAGGTAAGACTGTATGACTATAATGCTCCATTTGGATGCCTGACTCTTTCTGCTGGCCATGTGAACTTGGAAGTAACATAGCTAAAGAGGATCTATGGTAAATTGTTACACTTAAAGGACTTTCTAGGTAGTTATTCTAGAATTCCATCTATGTTGACTATACAGCATTCTGTGAAGCTCAGAAAAGCAGCTGCTCTATGTTTACAGAACAGGACCAGCTGAAACACATCAGAAACAAGATATGACGCTAACATCAGTTACGTAGGCTACTCTACCCTTGTGTGATCGTGTTTCCAACGACTCAGCATGTATGACAAGCCCTTTGTCCTGTTGCTGTCCTGAAACTAAACTGGGGAGGATTCACATGCTTCATGCATGAGCTCTGACATCTTTGACTCACAGGAGCCCCCAACCATCTCTACCATCCTTGAATTCAAGACACCTCAATATAACTCTCTGCTAATCCTGAGAAACTAAATACACATATAGAGTGCTGTGAGCACTTTCAGGGTACAGATGGGCAGTACTCTGTAAGGCTATATACTGATGTATGTATACATTAGGTACAAACACATGAAGCATAAGGTAGAAGGTATATGCTTGTGGATTCAGAGCTCTAATTTCATTGCCAATTTGCAGTTCTCTGCAAATCCCTAATTTTTTTTGCCATTTTGCTCTATCAGGTGATCTACAGCAATCCTTTATTGCTAAAGCACCCACAAAGCTACCTGTGAATGATTCAGATCCAACTAATTCAGCATGCAGTATGTTACTGCCTGAAGGTGACATCAGCAATGCCTTGTCCTTCTCACCAGACACCACAGATGGCCCCAGCAGCCCCTCACAACCCTGCTTTTTTTCTGGTGGGAGAAGATTTGCTTTTTTCAAGTCAGTCCTGCCTCCTGCCTGGAAGGATGGGGAGATAGGTGATTTGGACTAGTCAGAGGTCACACAAAGGTTACCTGGAACAGATGCCAAAGGTAGATTATCTTAGGGTGGAGAGGCAGGAGAGAACTGCTGGGGTCCAAGGTAATTCAGTACAGCTCTGCCAATCACCATTCTGTTGCATTATCTGGAAAGATTGATACTTTTGTCACCAAAGCCACAAGCCTGCCTTGCTTTTTGACCCTTCAGGGTGCTGTGTATTTTATTGCCCCTTTAGGATGTTTCTGGTCCTCATTGAATTGTGACATGTCCCAGTGTCTGACCAGTACACACCAACCTGCACTGCAGTACCAGACATCTCCAAGGAAAGCTTTCACAGGGAAGCAACATTCCTTCAGTTCTCACCCAATACAATTTCAAATTTCAAAACAGAGTATTCTTCACCATTCTTCAGCATTCCTTAATCAGATGAAACTGATTATTTGAGGGAAAAACGGTCAAGGGTGTTTTCTACTATTCTTCATTCCGAGATTTCTGCCGAAGTTTGGGGGCAATGGCTTGTTCACTCTTGCTGTCCTGTGCTGGGTTAGGTAATTTCTTCCAAAAGAACAGTAAATTATTCATGCAGAACATAAGTCTTTAAGGAGGCCTGTTTTTCTGCTGACCCAGTAACTGTAGCTTATTACATACACTAACTCAGTTTTATTTTCGTATTTGCACTCCAGAGTGGATGCTTACCGCTATTCCCTCAGCAGCCTTCTGAAGCTTGTTTGACATACCCATTCCCTAATTGCTTTTCACTGAACACAGAGACTCTTAGATGACAGAGAATAAGAAATCCTTTACAATCAATACCAAAGCAGTCCCCAACTTCCTTTAGATTTTTTCAGTAAGTCTTTCCCTCTTCTTCTGTTTTATCTAATAGCTACAAGATACCACTATGGGATAACAGACTTTGAAAAAACCAGCAAAGTAGAGAGGGGGTTGACATGGTCTAGCACTGGTAATAATCCGTCTTTAGGGTGGAGACTGGACTCAATGACCTTCAGACATTCTTTTCCAATCAGCATTTTTAGAAGTCTTCCAACTCAGGCTAGAATATTATCAGTAGCCAAATTTAAGCAGTTTTACTGAGAGATAAGCATTCTGATCAAAGCTAGCCTAAAATAAATCTGTGTTTTCAGTCAACTTTGTTTTCAGTCAACTTTCACTGTGCAGACGAGACAAAAGAAATTTTATTTACTGCATTGAAAAAGAAAGGTGGTGTAACAGAGCTGTGTGAGATATCCTTGTTTTTATGCAGAACAAGTTTACTGGCTTTGTGTCAGAAAATTTGCAGGTCCCAAAGTGTAGAAATGTATGGGTTTGAACAGATCTAGCTTCCCCTCACCCAAATCCTGTTATGAATCCAATGCAAGGTTCAGAATCAGTATAGATGTGTTGGTTCAGCTTACATGAGGATATAGCCAGTAATGAACAGCATAGCTTAAAGAAGAAGGGTTATGGAAGATGATGGTGGGAAAGACTTCAAAGAACCACTAATTTCACCTAGAAATTAATGTTCATTATTTTCATAAAGTTAAGTTGCTTATACCATGTTTGGCTGACAGGTATTGTGAAAACTGTTGGTAACTCACCAGTTGTACCTCATTAAAACCTCAAGAGTCTTATGTTACATGACTTGGCACTTCTGCATTTATTGATAGCAGTCAGGCAACCTAAATATGTTCCTTTTTCATCCACTTAATCTGATCTGTGGGGTTAAAGCCTACTGACATATCAAGGGCACAACTAATGGATGCATAATCGAATAATCTAATAATATAATAATCATTATTTCTACTTTTTCTGAAAAACTGCTTTAAAGGTGTGGTAATGAGAGTTAGTTCTCCCTCAGTAGAAGATGCATTAAATGGTAGTGGTTATTTTATTCAGTTTTTTAGTATCTATGCAAAAAAATTAGCAGGAAAATAAAAAATTTCTGATTTATAACAGGACAGCTTTGTGATAGAAAGTGTGTGAGGTGAGAATCAGGACTATACAACTTTCCCTTTGGATTAATTTGGATGAAATCCCAAGTGCCCACACACTTAGGCATGACAATCCTCATTTTGCTGTTCTGTGCAACTTTATTTGGCCAACTCCATATTTACCAAAAATTGGAGATGTTCCACTGAAGTCCTATGGAGAAAGGCAGATGATCAGAGCTTCATAACACAAAAGAGCACTCAGAATGTATCAAGAGAAATCTCCCATCCCTCCCAAAAATCACATTATAATCTGGAAACAGTGTTAAGGATTTAATTTAGTAAGCTTCTTTCACAATAGCCCACTCCACATAAAGACAATGGTGTCTTTCTACTATCATTTCATTCAAAACCCACTTTTTTTTCCTCCATGCAGCAATAACTGCTATGCAAATTTATTTTCTAGCATAGGCCCAGACTAAAATCCCACCTGTAAGTAGAATTTTGCCATTGACATAAAAAGCAGAATTTAATGGACTGCGTCGGCGCTCTTGCGTAATGAATGAAATCTTCCTTCCTTCCTTCCTTCCTTCCTTCCTTCCTTCCTTCCTTCCAGCCTTCCTGCCTGCCTTCCTGCCTGCCTTCCTTCCTGCCTTCCTGTCTTCCTTCCTGCCTTCCTTCCTGCCTTCCTGTCTTCCTTCCTTCCTGCCGTCCTGCCTTCCTGCCTTCCTTCCTGCCTCCCTTCCTTCCTATCTATGGTATAATTTCCTATCCTTTCCTGACTTTTCTTTTGCTCTGACAGAGCATGTAGCTGTTGATGGAGATTCAGTTATCCTTTCCAGTGAAATTGCTTATCAGACTTCAGTAATTCCAAATTACCTAAGAAAAGTTTGCAAAACAAAACTTGCAAAGATATATGAAATGCATCCCCAGCTCTCTGTGTACATATTGTATGGCATACCCATTATATCATTTCCCCTACATCTGCCATAAAAGGCAAGAACTTCAGTGTAGGAGTCAAGGGGCTGACAAATGTGTGCAATTTACTGTAACTGTTGGGCTAATCCCCTTCCCCCAACCTCTTAGCTGAGCTATGACAGCCATAAACCAGCAGTGAGAGCCATAAACTCTCTGAAAGGAAGAACAGATACCAGCACTCTGATAAGAAACAGAGCATTCACTTGCCCTTGTTACAGTTAGAGAACAGGCAGCATGAGGAGGATGACTTTCTTGCACAAGACAAGACCAGTATTGTATTTAGCAGCTGTGCCAGTTACTTTGAAACACATAGAAGGACCTCTAGCAGCATGCATTACCTTTCCTTTCAAGAACAAGGCTTTGCGTGGTGTGACTAGTTTTCAAAACAGTCATTTGGACATTACATTGCCCATGTGGGAAAAAAAGGCTTTTGGTAAATGAAATGCAGCAGCACAGCCTATTCAAGTTCATATTTACATCCCAGTGTGTCTCCAAGCTGGTGACAATATATCCAAATGGATTCTGGTGCCTAGGGCAGAAATAAGGTGCTCTTTCCAAACCTGAGACTCTGAAACCTCCTCCATCTACAGCATACTTACAGAAACCTAGAAATCCTCTGCTCTTGATGTTGTTGTAATGCCCGCAGTTCATATCAGCATGTGTTGGTGAATGTTCATGGATACTTTAGATATGATAGAGACACATAAACTGCAGCCTAAACAGCAAAAGCCACCCATACACTATTAAACCAAAGGCACGTGAAGGCACATGAAATTAGGCTTCTGCAGAAAATACCTGTCCTTACAGAATGGCAACTACAAGAGTGGCAGACATTATTTTTTATTAAAATAGTTCTGTACAACCATTAAATGGGGAGATAAAGGGTGGTGGTCATTGCCTTCTAAATAACTGCCTATCTGGATCATTTCCTCAGGAGTTAAAAGGCTTTGAACCAAATTCCATTTTCTTTCTGAGGGTTTTTAAGATGTGTTGGGGTTTTCTTTCTTTTCTTTTCTAACCCCACTGCAGGCTGAAATACTGCACAAATACTCTTCAGTCTTCTAGTTGTAGTTGAGCAATTAGACATATTGAGCCAGAAGAGGAAGTTTGTGAGAAGTACAGACAATGGATGCAAGAATAAAATGGATGCTCAGCTATAGAAAATGAGTTGAAATAGCTGTATAATATTTACTTGACAAACCATGTAGTAAAAATTATGAAGCACAGGAAAGAGTTCTTTAACACTATTGATTTCTCAAGTTTCTGGTTAATTTTCGGTTATAGTCAGATATCTAACTACTAACCATTTAGGGACAGAAGATGACTGGGAGTAGTTGGCAAAGACTTAGGAAGGGGTAGTCAATCCTGACCAACTAGACAGCCTTCTGTGGTGAAATGACTGGCTCAATGAACAAGGAGAAACTAGTGGTGGTTTTTTTTCTTGATGTCAGAGAGGCTTTTGATGCTTTCTTCAATAGCATTCTAATAGACTAGTTACTGAAATATATTTTAGATAAGTGAATGCTGAGAGAGATTGAAATCTGACTGAACACCTGAGCTGAAAAGGTTTTGGTTGGTGGTGTGAAGTCCAGTTGTGGGCCAGTTCTCAGCGATGTACATCAAGCATCAAGACTGGAACCAGTGCTGATTAAAACCTTTGCTAAATTACTGGTATAGACTGTACCCTCACCAAGCTTGTAAATGAAACACAATAGAAAGTAGTGATGACAAACCAGAAGACAATGCTGCTGTTCAGAGGGACCTGGACAGGCTGAGGAAATGGTCTCAAAAAGATCTCATGAAGTTCAGCAAAGGGAAGTGCAAGGCTCTCCCTCTGAGGAGGAACAACTCCAGACACACACCAGGAGCCTACCACCTGGAAAGCAATTTGGCAGAGAAGGTCTAGGGGGTAGATACCAAACTGATCATTGAGAAACTGATCACTGAGCCGGCAATGTACCCTTCCAGCAAACAACAGCTTCCTAGGAGAAATGTTCACAGCAGGTCAGGGTAGGAGATCTTCCCCTCTACTCAGCTCTGGCAAGGCCTCCTCTGGAGTGCTGGGGCTAGTTCTGGGCTCCTCAGTACGGGACAGACATGGAGCTACTGGAGCAAGTCTAGTAAAGGGTAATGGAGATGGTTAAAGAACTGGAGTATGTCTGATACAAGGAGAGGCTGAGGGAGTTGGGACTGTTTAGCCTGGAAAAAAGAAGACTCCACAGTGGTATAAAAAAAGTCTTGGTTTTAAACTGTTAGTAGTAAATATTGTTTTGTTCACACAAAACAATCCACGTCTTATCCATAGCATCTGAGAGAAGCAGACTTTGCTGATCCAGTACTGCATCATTTCCACATGGCAAAAAACATCAGAATTTGAAACACCTTGAATATGTCTTCTGAATTATGGGATTTATCATACCTTTTTGATCCTTGCCTCTTTCCAAGTTTCATAGAATATCAAGACTGATCATCAGATTTTAATAGTAGCTTGTGAGTGTGCAGTGATCTCTCCTCCATCTCAAGAAAGCAAAACAAGGGTCTTTGGCCACCAAATTCCAAGTTTGCCTCTTTGTTCTGGAGCTTTTTACCTCTTACTTACAAGGGTCTGAGACTGACCTGGAAGTGATGAACTGCCCATGACCTGGAGGTGATGAACTGCCCATGTGCATTCAGCTGAGACATTGGCCTCTGCTAGGACAGAGGAGCATCTCACCACCCCAGCATGGAGCTGCAGACCTGGCTGGAAAGGCAATTCCCATTTCCCAAGAGGTCTCAAGTTTTGCTATCTTTTGCTCTCACTCACCAATCCTATAATTACTCACCCTACAAATTTAGTAGAAAGTTTCTATCTCAAGATTTTGATAATGAAATTGATTTTAAAAAGACAAATAGGGTAAACCACCAATATTAAAACCAGTCTTCTACCAGCCAGAAACTGTAAATATGATTCATTCTCCTGCCTTGTGTAAGCAACAGCCAGGTGTTGTTTCACAATGAATCTTTTTGTTTTCCTATATGGGCTGTTTAACTTCTGTTTTCATGTCTAGCTGTTGAGAAGAAATGGAAAGTTCAACTTTGAAAATAATTTCTTCTTTTGATCATGACAAGAGGCCAGGGAAGGCCTGTTAGTGGCTGTGTGGATCAGTCCCTGCAACTGTTTAGACTGATCATGTAGCTCCTGCTTGGAGATGGAGAGGATATACTCTAGAAACATAAGAACATCCATGTAAAATAAAATGTTGTTTTTACTGCAATACCTCGTAACGCCTTGGAGGTCTTGGTTGTATTTTGGACAAAATAACTGTTGCAGTGTTCTAAACCAGCAGAAGGGCTAAAATAATCTGCTCAAACTGAAAGGTATATCAGTGACTTTTTGGATCAGTCAGTACTTCTCTGAGTTTTTCCAGATTTACCAAAATACATTTCTTCACACAGAGAAGAGTCTCAGTAATTTTCTGCTCTGTGTCCTGAGTCTCCTGACAGATCTGCTCCAGCATGATAAGACATCCACATTCACTAAGGCAGACATTGCAATTGTAGTAGCAGATATTTTCTTTCATTGCTTAAACTGACTTCCAGCAGGGACAAGCTGTGTTATTGAAAGGTGTTCATATTGATTTTACATTTGGGTCAAGTTTTTAGACCAATATTGACAGTATTTTTTCAGCCACTGTGGCATCTGCCAGAACTGAGGAGGCAGTTGCCTCTTGAGAAAGTAAAGTAACAGAAAGGCAAGTCTTGCAAAGTTGATTGTTTAGGGTAAGTTACAACAATATAACTTACCCTCAGGCAAATCTTAAGGCTATTGCTGGAGTCACTCTGGCAATAAATGGTTCTATGCCACTGGAGCTATGTGAGGGAGCTGAACGACATCACAGAAACCTCTGAGGGATGATGCGGTGTCTGCTTTGTGGGTAAAAAGGTGAAAGATGTGTCCTGGTATGAGCAGTGAGGAGCTGAAACAGAAATGAAAGCCCAATCCCATAAACATCTGCCTTTCAAGTTTCCTGTTTGTTAGACCTTTGGCATAGGAGGATGGGGTTTGGCACACTGCAATGGGATGAGGAAGCAGCAGAGTCTTGCTAGGGAATTGAGCTCCTGGTAGGCAGCACATGTGAGGTCGGGGGTTGTGTTGCAACTGCCTGAAAGTGCCTGTGTTGGGTTAAAAAGGAGTCTGAAGCAGAGGCTGGCTCTATCTACTGTATGTTCAGTGTGACAGGAATGAGCAGGCCATAGTGCAGGACTAAGTCCTTGTGAATTGTGGTCATGGTAACATTGTGACTGTAGGGAGAAATACGAAGTTGAACCTAAATCTGTTTTGTTGGTCAAAATAGGACAGCATCTGTAGTCAGTAGGGTAGATGGAGAAAAAGAATTGCATAGATTTACACAGATGAGAGCTGCTGTAGCTGCTCCAATAAGAAAATGTTTTAAATTAAGAGTTGTCTGGTTTTTTTTTTTTTCTTGAGAGGGTGGTATGGTGCAAATAATAAATGTATTGAGGACTTAAAATGCTGCTTAACAAGTACTTGGAGTCCTGACTATTTTTGATATTCTAGTTGTGCTGCTGCTTTGGAATCCACTCATAAAATAGTTTCATAGGAGCCTCTTTTCATTTTATTTGCCTTTTGAGGTACAATTAGTTCTTAGAAAAAAGTGTTCTGTATTCAGATGTAAATTTACAAATCCAACCTTATTTCTGCCCTTTTGACAAATTAAATCAGTTATCTGTGTCTGCTTGTAGTGAGACAGTGCAAACCATTTTGAAGTCATGCAAAATATGTTTTTATGGAGTTAATTTGATGGAAAGCTGCCAAAAAGTTCTTCTCTGGTTTGAATATGATGTTGTGGAAAACAAACATGAGGAAGAGAAGCTGTGAAAATTGAGATAACCATAGAGCTGCTAGGAGATTGTGGGTAAAACTATACTGATTTACAGAACATTCTAGACACATTTTTAGGATTTAACATGTCCCTACAAATAGAAGGTTACACAGCACTCAATGAAAAATATTTTCCTGACTAGAAGGTTTCATTTATATCTGTGCCAAAATTAAAATAATCTCTGATTTACAGTTCTGCTGGCTGAACAAATTGTTTGGTATGGAAACTTTGACAAGCTTTTCTGGCCTTACTTTTGTCATGAGGCTTCTTTTTCTGTTCCTTGAAAATATACTCCATGCTGAATTGAGCTTTCTTTATTTCTCCTTTGCTTTTGCTATGCTGAGTTTGATCTTTTCAATATGGTTAGATTTCAGCCATTATATCTGCTTTTGTGGCCAAAGAGTTTTCTTCTTTCCAGGAGTAAAGCTTTTCCTACTGTGCTCTAAATAATTTGCCTTTATTTAGCACAACTTCTGGAAGTCTTTTTCTTTTGGGCACCTCCATCTGTTTAAGGTCCTTGCAGTGTAGCTCCTGCTTAAGGCCATCTACTTTTTGTGACTACATTATCCCTGACTGTACCTGATTTGGCACCATTGGTACCATTTAATGCTCCAGATGAGACTTCAAGGGGTCCCAGGTCTTCAGTCTACTAATTACTCTCTTCTTTCTGTGCTCTAACAGGGACACCCTTGGTTAGGACACGCTCATTCAGACTGCTCTGAATGTCATCTATTTGACCCAAACCATCACACTGCCCAGTGCAGAGTCACAGTACAGATCCCTGAATCTCTTCCAAACAAGCTTGAATTCTGTACCTTTTTTTTTTTCTTTTTTTTTNTGGCAGTACTGCTATATTTGCACAGCTGGACATCCACCCTAAATAGCCTGATGTTGTAACAAGGTTAGGACACCCAAGAATGGCTCCATACTGGCACAGTTATCCTCTTCCTGGGTCTGGGATATATTGCCATTGGTGGAACCACAGGGACCTCTGTGCTGATCTCTGCGAGGAGCAAGATCTCTTCAGGAGCATGATCTAATGTGAACATGCTTCTGAACTCCCGGAACCCTTGTCACACCAAGACAAACATGCAGATGCAGACATTTTACACTTTTCATCATTCTCAAAGAGATTTACATTGCCATTAAAAATTTAAATATATGTTTTTCAAAATCCTGACTTGGCAAGATGGTTAAGGACATGCTTAAAATTAACCAAATTGCAATTTATAGCACTTGTGGCATTCACAGCAGGCAAATGTTTCACTTTTAATGGAGAATAATAAACACCTGAATAAATACAATAATGACAAGTAACATACCTCTCCAATGAATATAAAATTAAGTTAATATATGACTTCATCTTCCATCTTACATATTGTTGGGTGTATTCTTAAATATCTGCTGTATTATAGATCTGATAGGTATGAACAATGAATCCTAAAATTTTACATCCCATCACATACATGGGGCACTGTGGGAGCCATATAATTTACATTCATTCGTTTCTTGCAGCAAAGAACATTTGTGGATGTCCCAGGAGACAGCAGTAAGACCCATGTGTTGATGTTAATGAGAGCCTTCCTTCTGTTTCCAATGGCTGGAAGTACTGGCAGTGGAAAGGTGCTGCCCAGATTATATCCCTCAGCATCAGTAGGATTCTGTGGGCACTGTTGCTTCTGTGTTGACTTCTGCAATGGTTAGTCACAAGTCAGACTGGTTTTAGTAAAGTTTCTCTTCTTGAAGTTTGATTTACTAAGTTTTTACAAATACAGTAATGGTTGGGGAATGCGAAAATGCTGTGGTAGAAAAACATTTGGTTACTCTCTATTTACTCTGATGCATCAAGAATTAAGTTAATCAACTTTTGCCAGGGGGAAAGAATGCTTTACTGTTTTAATTTGTTCTTCATATAACTGTGTTACCAATGTGTTGTAGTTTCCTGCCTTTAAGAGACACTCACTCTTATAGGGTTTCACTTCTGGATTTCTGCATAGAAGTATGAGACACCAATTTTAATAAGAACCATCTTAACTGACAAGTCATAGTCTCTCCTCCTATCAGCCAACACCGTTTAGTAAAAGGGTTATGCTCCTAAGTGATTAATTGCAGTCTGGAGAAAGTTTTTACCGTTCTGCAAGACCTAGCTCACAGATATCCCCATATTTATTTTGGTATTGTAACTATCAACATCTGGTCAACCCTGGGAGCATCTTTGTGGTGGTAGGATGAGTGCTATCTTGAGTTCATGTGTTATAATTAACACATCTGGTAATAAGTAAAGCAAAACAAAGAGTCTGGAAGAAATTTTTTGATGCTTAAATTCAATGGCAAAGAATGCCCTTTGCCATTGCTTATCTTCTGCATAGTCTCAGTAATGAGGACAAGGTAATCATGGAACACATTCTGGTGTAATTTGGTCAATGATGTTTGCACACACCTCACTCCTCTGCCTTCTCTATCATTACACTAAATGCACAAAGACAGGACCCTTCAGTACTTCCATGTGCTTCAATACACCACTAAGTGCTCCTTTTTGCTTTCTGTGACAGGTCACTGGGGAACTGTCCAGCAAATGACCACCTTCTAAAATTAAGATGGCTTGGAGATTTCTTTTTTGCTGGTACATCCAAGACCTGTCAGGGAGAAAAGGGAAATATTTGCATTTTTCAGGCTAGGACAAAGCTCACTAATTCAAGGCTAAACAGTAATGAAAAAAGAGAGGAATTCAGAAAAGAGAAAGTTGGCCACAGTGACTATAACAGCACCTGCAGCTGTTCATACCATGTTCAGTACCAGAAAGAAAGTGTCCTGAAGAGCATGGTATTAGCACACGGTAAAGACTTTTAAATACATTTGTATTTGGTGGCAAAACTTCTCTGAGTCTAAATGTGGTTGATACTTTATTCTTGCAATCATTTTATGACTATTAAGACTACCAAGGCATTCTTAAGCCCTTAATTTCGGAATTCTTAAGTCCATTCTTCTTCCTGCCTTTGACAGTACAGGTAGTTCAGTGCTGGCAAAATGAATAAAAAGCCAACTGTCACCATCCATCTGCCATAGGGTGTTTTTTGAAGCACCATTTTCTTGATTTCAGTGTCCTGTGCTGGTCCTTGAATGGCAACTGCCTTGGGAGGGTTGCTACAAAGCACCATGGCATATCAACTCTTGTCTAGACCTTGGAGTAAATTGTTAAAAAGACAGCAGACAAGGTCAGAATATGTTTGAATTCTAGGTGAATGGCATTTTCTAAAGGGACTGTGGTTTGGGAGATGTTACCAGCTGGAACCACTGGGGATTGTTGCACTTATTTTAGGCAAGCACATCTTAGTCTTCAGCCAGACTGCCTAGGCTTAGATAGTACTGAGCAGAATTGGGCTGTTAGTACACATTGTGCTTAGGGACACCTTTTCACCCTGCTAATGTCCACAAGTGATTCCTTCATTCTTGAAAAGTGCAATATTAAATATGTTCCCTGTAAAGCTGAATAAGTGGACCCTATTTTCACAATCTCCTTCTTCACTGGCTCAAAAAAAGTGCAAGTAATTGTTGAAAAGTTAATGTATAGTTATGTAATTTTATGCAGAAAAACTTATTTTCTGTTATGTCAAAATCAGTGATGATTAATTATGCCTCAAAGTGGTCAAATTTCTGGTCTTTCCGGAAACAACTTCTCAGATTGGAGGGAAATATAAGCATCGTTTCCAAAAAAGTGTGAAATTGCATGTGTGTGTATGCCTTCTTTTCTGATCGATTTGTTAATTGATAGTATTTTAATAAAGAAATGGTTCTCACTGCATTTTCATATTGATTAATTAAAAATAACCGGCATGTCACTCACACATGACCCACAGATGTTGTTCTGCCCCTTTGCAAAGCACCAATGTGTTTGTGCACCTGAGTTTGGTGGGCTGGATTAGCCACCAGCTAAGAGTACCATGTGTGGCTGGACCAAGATCCACTACAGCACTGGTTCTATTTAAAACAAAGACACAGACACAAGCTACATAGATGTGTTATGTCATCATTGGATGGCTCATACTATTCTCTGAAAAAATAATGCATCATTATTTATTATGAAAACTAACTGATTTGGTTCTGTGTCAATTTTATTTGCCATCAATACTGTTTTAGTTTTTGGTGGAACCCTGCCAACTTTTCCTGTTCTCTTTGCTCTAACCAAAGCCCTGAAAGCTGACTTTCACAGGCTGTCTGTGATTAGACAGTGGGGTCTCTGTAAGTGTGGTCTCATATGAGCAGCTGTATGTTTTTTCTGTAGAGGGAACTTGTCATTAAAGAACTGAGAAGATGAGTGGGTGGTACCTTGGGCTGTTTTTCTTTTAATTTGGCCCTCATTTACTTTAGACACTACGAAGGAGTCCACATTAGCTGATGGTGCCCACAATTCACTTGTAGTGATGAAGGCGGCTTGACAGCTGCATAAATCACTGCTAGATACTACTGATAAATTACTGCATATGAATTTGTAGAGGACCACCCAAGCACAACTTGGGGGCAGCCTGCAGTCACACTAGGCTTGCACATGAGTACAGTAATGCAAATTTGCTTAACTCTTTCTTAGGACTTTGTATAGTTTTCCTTTTAAGAAAGGTATTGACATTTCTCTACTTGCTTATTTGCTAGACTGGTAAAGTAAATTGCCAGGATCCAGCACCTCCCATCATCTGTAGTTGTGGTATTAAGATTTATTTGTTTGTTCATACAGGAATACCAGTTTGCTTCCTCATTTTGAACTGCACAATCTGGTAGCAGGGAGGAGGAGAGGAGAAGGATGGGAAAAGAGAAATGAGCTTCTAGCTCAGTACAGGTACTTATTGTGTGCTAGAGAGAAAACCTTGGGCAGGGTAAAGTGATCATTAAAAAGCTGCAGTATGCTGCCTGTCTAACAGCAAGGAATTGTATCCTGCCATTTCTAATTGAAGACACAGTGGAGGTCAGGACTTGGTATCGTACCCATCAAAAGGAGTAATATAAGAGCACAGGAGGAGGAACTTATTTCTAGTAGCTGTATGTGCAAATCTCAATGAGGACCTTGGCTGCCTTATTAAAAGCTAGAAAGCTATTGATCCATTGCCACCTGACATGAGTCAAGCCTTGGGAAACATTAATCAATAGCAAGGTTGTATTCCTATCATGAGATATGGGACTAGAATTTGGAAAGCCTGATTCTTATCAGATCTCTTGTGTCACCTGCAGGGCTCTCTAGGAGTGTTGTGTCACTCAGCTACTGGTCTTACAGCTTTCTTAGCAGTGGCCACTGCTAATGGATTCTTGACCTTTTGTCTAATGACTGTGTTATGCAGCTTTACGGTTGGCATGTGTTTTATTAGGGAGTATGTGGGAAATACTAAAGGTGAGAAGGCTGTCTGAAAGCTGTGAAAGTAGGCCTCAGAAATAGAAAGAGCAGAAGAATTTAGAATTAGCTGCAACTGTGAAGCTTGAAAGTGGGAAAAAGTTACAGTAGTACAGCAAGCAAGGACATGAAACAATAGTCTGAGTCTTAGGTTTGGCTAGGGTAGACCTTAGGACTGCAGAGAAATATGCTTACCGAAATAGTAGATAGTTTTAAGCTTAATAATGGAATATTGTGTATTGTTAATAGAAAGTATACCAGCAAGCATTGTTTGAAGCAGGTGTGTGTCTGCTTTCAGTGATTGGCTAGAACAATTGTCTGTAAGCTTTAGCAATAGGCTATTGCCTATAAAGTTTTTAAAATGCCTTGTAACAAAGAAATCTTTGGCCACTGCTGGCAAGATGTGAACTGTGGCCATCTTTCAATTGTCTCAAACCCTGTTATGAGGCTGATGTCACAATAAAGGCTCAAAGAACATCTCCCAGTGGTCCTGTCCTGTTCGTGCAAACCTCCTACAGGAGTATTTTCCTCACTTTAAAGAAATGACAGACTTATGCTACCAGAGTTCATTTTTCTGGTATTCCCATCTCAGTGTGCTTCAATGCTATCATAGAAAAAAATTCCCTGTCTTTCTTTCTAGTATAACATGAATCAGAACACACTTATAACACCATCTGAAACATTTTTCTTTATCTGCTAGTTATTAGTAGAGATAGTAGTATTTTAAAAAGAGATTTCCATATTCTACTCTCAGAGTCTGATCTCTAACCTGAATAGATGTACAGAGAGCCAAACTTCAAAAACATGCATTTTTAAACTTTGCAGCTAATTACATAAGCGTGTGCAAAATTACAATTGATAGCTGGCTTTTTAGTACCAACAGACATTTAAAAAATGGGCAATTGCAAAGGCTGGGTGAATGGTTATGGTAACAGCAACTGTCTCTGTGTGTATATGTGTGTGCCTGCCTGCCGGTGTATCTGTGCACATATCTACATCAAGAGGTGTGTCTCAGTTCCCATGACCTGTCTTGTGAGAAGGAGGGCAAAATCCAAAGAAGAAAAGTATTGTGTAACTTTTATGAGGGAGTCATAAATGGAATTACTCTGGATTTCCTTTTCCTTTAGTGGCCTTTCATTTCTTGGTATACCTGTTTCTGTTCTATCATCTGGAAATTCCCTCTGTGTGTCATGTGGTTTGATTTGACCCGCTTCTGTCATTTGCAAGTCAATTAAAATCTCTGGGATGAGAACCTTCAGCATCAGTGTACCCTACCCCCAAAGTTTCAGTCTCAAGGAAGTGAGCAGCGAGAAAGAAGATAACCTTCAAGAACTGACATGCTTGTTCACACCTGTGGAAAAAAAAATGGAATTTAAGCAAACATTCACACTTGGCTAAAGCTTTTTCCTGTTTAAAAGAAGTCCTTGTGCTTCAGTCAGCCACCAGCAATACTACTTTCTGACTTAGAATCACTCATATATCCATACTGGATACGGTAGATTATTATGTAAAATGCCATTGATGATTAGTAAATGGAAGATCTGTCAATCAGGAGTTTTAATTGCAGGTAAAAACACTGCAGCAGTCTCTACTAACAGTGAACTGAACTGCCAGAGGGCCTTCAATGCAAAGATCATTTAGTGAATGTTTCTTGCCAATAGTCTAATTAGTTTCATGTACCATCAGCTATTTTTCATAATATGCCAAAGCTCAACATCACACCTTTCACAAACATAAAAACACAAGTGGTTTTGATAAATCTAAAATGCCTTCATCAATTTTAACTACTTGCTGCATTCCCACACTCATTTGCATGTTCTGAGAGACTGGCAAATGGGTGCAGCCTTAAAGGATAACAGGAGTGCTAAATAGAGTGGTAACGAGTGCCATACCAGCTCTCAGGTTACATTTATTGACTTGGTACCTCTAAAGTAAGGAAAACCTTTATTAAGGAAAGAAAAAGTCTAAATATATTCTCGTGCACATCTGGTTTGGTTTTATTTCTTTAAAATTAGATTTGTTTTCCTCTTTCACTCACAGGAAATATATTTAGGAACAATGTTCATCTTGGAATGGCATGCAGTGGTATGGCAGGCTGACACTTTTTGAAATCTGTTTACTTTCTACCAGTCAACAGTTGCTAAAATGTTCCTGGAATGAACAGTGTTTTTTATCCGTTGAGTGTTTGGATCTTTGCATCTAAAGATGCAAAGATTATAGTACTTCCTTACACTCAAAATTAAATTGCAAGCATCCTTGATGGCTGGGAGACGCATTAGCAGGCATGGGGGAAGAAAAATCTTAAATGAGCTTGTGAAGAGGAATCTTGTGTTCAAGGCTGCAGCAGTGTTTTCCTGCCTGAGATTTCCTGGAACTCAGCTCAGAGGGACTAGTTGATCCTGTAAGCAGTGATACCAGGCTGTCCCTGTGGAACACTAGGCTCCCATGCTGGTCCCCTTCCTGCTACTGGCTACTCATGCTCTCACACCATCACAAGGAGGCAGTTCTTGGCTTTAGCAGCAAAACTGTTATGGGTTCGGGTGTAAGACCAACGTGGTCCAGAAGATACTTTTACATTGTTTTGTTTCTGGAGTCCCTTGGCTAACACAAAACACCCAGAAAAAACAGCAGTAAATTTTGGGTATTCTCTGCCACTGCATCTGTAAAGAAAATTTTGGCTCTCAGCTACAGAGTAGCCATTCCCTGGGTTCAGAAATTTAGTCACAACATTCCTTGCCAGATGCCACTACAGAGCCTCAGTGGGATAGTGCTAATGGACGAGACCATGAGCTGCACTGTCAGGGGACCATTTATCCAGCCAAAGCACAGGGCTGGTTTCTGTATCTCTTGGGATGGCGGTTCAGCTGTGTTGAACTTATGGCCTTAGGGTTTCACCAGTGACCCAGCTTAGACCCTTGCCTCTCCATGGACACTCTTGCAATCTCTTGAGAAGGCTGCAGGGAGAACATGACCTCAAAGGATAATTGTTGCAGTGGCACAGGTGTGCACTGGTAAGAGTGGGACAGGGACCAAGTGTTTCTGCTCCGTGTTACTGAAACTGCCTATCTCAAGATTTGGCAGTTAGCCCTCCCCATTAGTCACCCCTAAAATGGATTATGCAGGCAAAGCTGGGGTTTGCCAGGCACGAAAGGGAATCAGTTCTACTAATAACAAAAGGGCATTTTCATAATGACTTAAGTTTGAGTGAGAGTTGGCCTTGGGGCTGTGCAAATGCTCCCAAATCTCTGGGTGCTAGATGTGTGCTGTGGAAAGCCTGACTCCATGAGGAGTGTGGGAAAGCTAGTATTCAGTCTAGAAAGCCTGTTTCACAGCTATCCTCAACTGTGTGTTCCTGTATAGGGCATCTGGCCTCTAAGCCATTTCTGACCTGGGTGATGACTGGGAAGGAATTTTTTAGTCAGGAAGAATGGTGTAAGCAACAGTTGTCAAATACTAAGTAGACTAATGAACACTTAAACCAATCATTTGCATTTTGAGTATTTAAAATTATTTATTATTTCATAATACTTGCCCAGTAACTCCTGTGGATAATTCTTTGTCTTCTTGTGATTTACAAGCTGCTGCTAGTGATTCTTCAATGCTTAAAATCTAAGCTATGCTTGTCAGCATTTTTGGGGTTTTTTTGAAAGAGATTATGTTGTACAATATGTCTCTGTCTTTTGTGGTTGGACAATGGTATTTAAATTGATGGAGTCAGGTGTGTTTACCAGCTCGAGTATCGGAGTCCACAAGTATTTCCTAATTTCCACAGAGAAACTGTTAACATCGCCAGAATTCCCTCCAAACAACTCAGTAGCATATCTGAAACAATCAAAGAAAAAGGCACTCACTGAGAATCTAGGGTGAATTATTCCTCTTAATTTGAGATAATGTTTCTGGAAGGCTTTTGAGATCAAGTCTTATGGTTATGCAGAGCCGTCATTGCCTACCAGGATGAGTGTTAGGATCCTTCCAACTGCTTTCTCTTAAATTGCTGTTTAATGGGGCAACCCAGCATCTGCTCTCGTGCATTTCCAGGTGCTTTGTTTTAGGGTGTTCCACTTATTTAAATCCTACATTAGTCAGAAACATTCCCTCACTACAGTACTAAAGCAACAGCCTGATTAACTGAGCAATAATTGGAAATTTTAGCACACACAGAATCTTTACAAAATAACCTATAAAGAACTAGCTGCAGTCCACAGTTGCTACCTTATGGATTGCCCTTGAAAAAATAGAAGGGGAAAACAGCAACCTGTCTCTGATGCCTTGTTTTAGCTATGAAGAAACCAGTAGTTTTTAAATAGCTTTTGCAAAGCTAATGAGAAGGTAACAAAAATTGCAAAGAGATTACAAAGCTGTACAACAGGTTAGATTCATTTAACAGCCTCTTTAATATGGGCTTTCAAAAAAATTTTTTGTACTGAAATTGAAGAAACTAGAAAATTACCATCACCGTCATCTGGCTAAAGACTCTTATTTTCTGCTCTTGTTTTCTTTTAATTAATTTTGGTTTGTGTTTCTTTGTCATTAAGACTCAGCTAATTTCCTGTATCTTGGAGCCAATATCTCCTGACAGGGTGGAAGGAATAAAAAACTCCCACTGTCTTGGTGATATGTTATCTTATGAAAAATCATGCATTACACAAACTTTCTCTGTTCATCTTTCTCAGATGTTTTGAGCTTTGGTAAGGATTAAAAGGAAAAAAAAGACAAAGAAGGATACATGCTTAAATTTAAAATTGTCCTTTGGGAAGGTATGTAGGAAATAAATAGGAAATAAAGCCTTATTCTCCTATCACTTACACTAATGTGACCCCAAAAGAATAACACAAGATTAAAGAGAATAGCATCAATGTAAAACTAGAATGAAAGAGAGAAAAATCGTTCCCCAAATGCTTTAAAATACATGGGGTTTGCAGTCAAATGGATCAGGATTTTCACAGATTTTTCAATATGGCTGCTTCTCACCATGCAACCTGAGCACACAGAAACTTGGAAATTGAAAGATGTAGCCAAGTTCTAGAGCTAAAACTTGTGAATGTAGCACAAGTACAGATGTGAGGTTGGCTGCTGGAGCACAGTTATATCATAACTTTGGAAAAGTTTCAAAGTACAAACACATCATATTTTAAGGAGGTTGCAACAATAGGAGATATCAAACTTTATGGTTTGGATTTATTTCTATTTAATATGTGGTTTTACCAGTGAACTCTTCAAAGCCTGTGTTGGAATTTCAAGTGAAGCACATCATATAATGCTGCAGAAATTACTGGAAGTTCATCAGTTGGCCCTGCCACAAATACACAAATTGTAACTGCTTCCCAAACTGGGATTTTACTTGAGCAAATGGATAGCTTTGAAATACTAGAAATGTCCAAAAGCTGAAAATTGACAAATTTTTTAAATTATTATTTTCTTTACAACTTTCATGTCATGGAAGTTCCTATCAATTTTACTAAAATTTGGCTGAAAATACATTTCAGCCAAATGATGATTTTATATGATCATTCCTGTCTCTGCATGATCAAAACTTCAGTTGTAGCAGGGAGCAAAAAGCAGTACAAATCTTAATAAGGTTTCCACCAAGTCCGGAACTTTCTAACAGAAGATATGGCATCTTAAATGTGTTGATAGCAGTCTCTCACTCTGCTAGGGGAAGAAAGGTCAGGATTCGTAATAGTCCTAAGATAAGAACGCTGGTGAATAAACATCAGCAAGGTGAATTGTAAGTCAGTGTGCCTTGATGTAGACAGATATTTCTGAGGAAAGGTGAACCTTTGAGAGGTGCTGCAGAAAAGTAGTTTGAATTTGTACACAAATCCTGAAACCCTCACAGAACTCCCTGTATGGATTGTCTGTTACTAAGAACTGTACAGGAAAGTTTTCTTGGACACAGTCTTCCTCTAGTGCTGCATAAAGAGTGGTGCCTAATATCTTCCAGATTAAACACAAGTTTGGTGTCCAAAATGTTAGGTCCAAAACCTTTGTGCTATGCAATCTAGAGGAAGCTGGATCATCTTCCAAAGTGGCTAAAGGGATGAAGCCAAAGCTGAGACATCAAAGGCAGGCTTAAATTCTGTTACTTATCTAGGTGAAAAGATGACATTTTATCATGTGAAGTCTTTTGTCCTGAGAATATGTTCTCATACCCTCCTGCAAAGATCTGATTCTTAGCCGAGGAGCACATCCACTGCCAGAAGTCAGACAGCCACCAAGGAGTTCATTACAAAGTTGGAGCTTTCTGCCTTGTGGTAAGAAAGGAACATATTGTTATCATTAGATTATTTTAACAAAGGGAACGTCTGACTCACTTTCATACTGGTGTTATTTGTATTTGCAGATTCCTTGTCCTTAGTGACCTCTGAATTTCAGAAAGCAGCATGGAAAGTAAATTGACTCATTACAGAATAAATGTTTTAACTTAATCTTTTAAGCAAATTAAATTAAGAAAGCAAAAACTGCAATGAGGGTGACGATAGGACTGAGGGAACCCTGAATAAATCTTCAAATTTGAATATCAAAAAGGATACTCAGTAAGAATGACTATAACCATAATTATAATAACAAAAAGGCTTAAGAGATACCTGATATTTCTGGAATGCCTATCTTTGGCTTGAGGTTTTTTGCTATTATTAATATCTCTCGAGTTTTTTTGTTATTATTAATTCATTTATTTCTGGACATGAATGGTAAGAACAGAGAAGAAAGAGGTATTACCTAAGTTATGCCACTAACCCTTGGCCACACAGAGGCTGCTAGTCACAGACAGTAATTCAGGAGAACACTTCTGGTGCCAAACCTTCTGGAAATCTGAGTCAGTTTTCTCAGCAACAAGGAATATCAGCTGAACTTTCTGTTGTGAAAACAACCTCCTTTCCTGTTTTCATGAGACATGCAATGTTAAGGTGGTATATTTGGTCATTTTCTCATTACACTTTGGAGTGCATCCTTTCCCTCAGCAGATGTGGGGATACCAGCCTTTCCTCATGCAGGAGTGTCTACATACGGACTGCTGTGATATGAAAAAGGAGTTGCCACCTGACTTACTTCAACCCCATAAGGGGAAAGGATTTATTTTATAAAATGGCACCATAGCAATCCATTTCTCAGCAAATATCACTCATTAGAAAATAGAAAACCTATTTTATCCTGATTGGAAAACCATCTCTGCCTGGTATACAGGTAAAGAACTATGACTGGTCCCAGCATACCCAAATCTGCCTTCTCTGACTGGCCCAAGTGGTGAAGTGCAGAAACACCTGAGCATATTCATCACTCTCTTGTCCTGTTCAGGCTCTCAGATATCACTAGTGGAGCTTTACAATGCTTGGACTTCATCCTATTACATCTTTCACTCCATGGTGTCTTAAAAAGCAACACAAACCAAACTCATCCTGGTCCTTGAATTTCTTGATACCTGACTCTATACATGTCATGATTGTGGTGATTTTGCCCAGCTTCTCCCTGTGACTTGGTGAATAAGTAAGAAGACAGAATCACCTGTATCACCAAATTTATTGTTATCACCAGTATCAGTCACCTCAGCTAGATGATTGCTCTAGGTCAGATAATTCAGTTCAATAAAAAGACTATGCCACTGATAGATGTCACTCTTGTGTATAAAATATCTATTAAATTTCCAGGTGTTTCCTATTTTTTTGCTGTAAAACCCAACCAACCCACCAACCAACCAACCAACCAAAAAACCAATGAACCAAAAAAACCTCAAAAATCCCCCAACCCAAACCTTAAACCAAACCAAATACCCTCATGCCTTTTCATATTGATCAGACATAATTTTTTAGGGTTTTTATCAAGCATGACATTTATTGAGAATAAATAGTTTGTGGTTGTATTTTAGTAGCATTTTAGCTGCAATGAATAGCCTGGACTTAAATAGTTGCTTGAGAAATGCTCCCAGCTCTACCATTCTTCTTCCCAGAAATACCACCATGCTGGGATATCAATTCAGTGTTGATTGAGAGGGATGAGTGTTGAATCATGCTTTCAAAGCACATTCTATTTCTGATCCATAGGGTAACATAGTACAGTTTTATAAAAAATATTTCATATGCTTAAATAGTGAATTTCTCATTCAATTCCACAGCCCATGTGGCAGAAGAAAAGAAGGACACAGAATCAATCCTTTTTTGCTGAAAGGCCAAGCCACCCTTTAATTAAAACCAGATTTATGAGCAAAGGTGTACATTATCTTCTTTCTCCTCACATAGGATTTCATTATTTCTCAGTGAAACATCTACCAGATTTACCTACTTCCTGTGCCAGGCTATTTATGTGCCTTTAATACTTGGAAGCCTAAAGAAGGAAAAGATTTGTGGAGCTTCATGTTTTCATCATACCAGGCTCCTGATAACAGAAAAGAATGATCTTACTGAAGCCAGAGTATAGGTGAAATGAAGCTACGTTTGGAAACTGCTGTTTGAGGAATGCATTATAAAAGCAAAGTAATGCAGCAAGAATCATCTTATCCAGTGACAAAAGCATATAAAGCTGCAATATGCAAAGTCTGAGCTAAACCTGAGATACTCTAGGATTCAAAAGGCCCTACGTTAGCTCTGATGGAATCACTGTCATCTGATTACACTGAGATTGAGACTTGGGGTTAATGAGTGGCCTGCCTTCTCTGAGGGTACCGTTTAGGATGCTGGTCTGAAAGCTGTCAGCATGTTGCACTCACAGTTCTGTAATCAAACTTATACTAACTTTCTTACGGATGTAAGATATGTCTCTGCCTTTTTTAGCCATACAAGTACTTCATTTTTACTGTGTACGGAGAAAAAAGGGAGAGAAGAGCTCCAAGGTAAATAGGTAGTGAACATGGCTTTCAGAGGTTGTTGAAACTAAAAAAGCCTAAATGATCCTAATCAGATTTAAGAAAATTACATGCAGCAAGAAGCTTATATGAGTAAGCCAATCTTTTGGCTTACTATTCCACTTTTTTTCCACTGTCAGAAATGATGAACAGCAACACAGCACCTTATTTCCTTTCCTCTTTTGTTTAGGAAAATTTCATTGTTGTGAGAAAGGTTTCTTTAGGCCCATCAGAGTAAAACTGCTCTTCAGAATTATTCCATGTGTTTGATACAGTGGATGTGAGAATATGAGGTGCTAAATGAGAGATTGTGCTGTTTTAGGGGGTCAGGCGTTTTCATAAAGTTTTTTCCTTCATGATTGCATCGTGATACTTACCATATGCTTGAGTTCTTGCCATGCAACTGTAAGACTTCTTCTGTAATCCTTTAGCACAGGAAGCAGAGAGTTAATTGATCTATTTGGTAGAAAGTTTAAAAAAAAGTC
>VXBB01017047.1:70738-96614 GCA_013399915.1 Illadopsis cleaveri
TTCAAACCCTTTTTCTCAGGTCCCAGACCCCTCTACCGAGGTCTGTGACCCTCCAGGGCAACCAGAGGAATGCCCTGGACTCCAACAGCTGTCTTCCCCAATCACTCACCTTTTGGCATTTAGAGATGGCCTACTCCTGCACCTTTAAGGTTTTCTTCTTAAGGTGAGTCTAGCTTTCTTGTATCCCTTCGTTATTAAGGATAGCCTCTCTTTTCTTCAATTGTCTTCAAAATGTCACTTTCAGAAGCTTCAACTGGAGTTTGGTGTCCACCTCTCACTGAGACATCAAATGAAGAGCTGATGCAGATCTGTTTGACTCTCCCCTGGCAATGAAAAGATTCATCTGTGCCATCATTGCCTGCTGGCCTATACAATAGACAATTCTCTGGTGTCAAACACCGCCACCTCCTTTTCTTTCAAGCTGCAATTTTGTGCTGCATTTCTTATCTCCACTTCTGAAGGCCATTCATTGCCTTCAGTCTTCCTTACCTGACATACTCCCATAGAAGTCTTAGTCCCTTTTAGCAAATATTCTTATCAGGTAAGATGGGATGCTAAATATATGTGGCTACAGGTGCTATTTAGAGTCATTTGATTTCAGTGGGAGACTGTCTGAGGAATGGGGGTTTTTATGCTCTGCAGACAAGGCATTGAGGCACAGATTATAAGTGATACCGACAATCATGCAGCATATTTGTGACTGAGCTGGGAAAAAGTGCTTCTGATTAAATTATCAGGCAGAAATAAAATGAACAAATAAAACTAGCAGGTTTGCTTCATATGATGCAGGCTCACAGTTAAAGAGTAGAATTCAACATCACAGAGGCTAAAAGTATTAATGGATTCAAAAAAAGATCGGACAGCTTCCTGGGTGAAATCAGGTTTTATAAAATATAAAACCATATGTACAACCTCCAGTTTAGTAATTTTGTAAGCAGTAGGAAACTGGGAACTGGGTTATTGCAGGGAGATAGCTATTCTGGTCTTGCCCTGTTGTCAGCTTCTAGTAGCTATTGTCAAATCTAGGATTCTATTTGTACGTATGCATATGAATAGATATACTTTTATAGATACATACATNTCATACAATGTCATTTAAAAGTTTGCCCAATAATAATTAAATTAAGGCCTGCCTAAGAATTCATAAATTCTAACTGGTGAGTTACATACTTTTTGATGCAGTATATATCCAACAACAGCATCCACACAATGAGTAAAGCAAAGAGCAAGTATCTCCTCATTCAACAGGTCATCTTTGAGTGGTTTTTACTAGAGTAAGAGAGAAGCATTACTCCAGGTGCTCTGTCAGACACTGTGTTTGGTCCTGGATGGAGCCATTGGCCTCCAGTCAGCCTGCAGTGCAGATGGAAATCTCAAAAGCTGATCCACACTATCACTGATGAGACAAACCTCACAGTACAAGGCAGCAGTGCTGGATACAGCTATGGTACTGGCAATTTGAAAGCCTGTATATGGGAGGCTCCACAGTAAATACAGAGTCATGGAGTCATCTTGTTTCGAGACAGGAGATCTGAGACTTTGTCTCATCCTACTATTGATACACAATACATTCTGGTAGGCCCAGTGCAAGGACTTCTGCTCTTCCTGCCCCCCTTAGTCACCAACATTTGTAGATTGTAGCCCTAGCATTTAGCTTGCAATTGCCTCCCACTTGGGAGCACTAGGAAGAAAACTGTTGACCAGACACTGTGCACACTCAGGCCCATGGATGCCTATTACACCAGTTATAATTTGGACCAGAAGATTTAGAAACAAGGTAGTATCTTTTCAGCTTCTGGCACTGGAAAGGTAATTTTGAATTGAAGCTATGTCATAGGATGCAAATAGAATGTGCTAATGAAGTCTGCTGAATTTCAGGAAAAGATGTACATTAAGACCTTATCCTTTTTGCCTGTGTACCAGGCTCCATTTTAGAGAGGCATCCCTTGCCTTGTCCCTGTTTGATGTTGTATTATTTTCACTGTGCTCTAGTGGCTGTGTCCTCTCAGAGTAGCTGCACTGTTTCTACATCCAGGATCAGAAGCATTCACTTGATAAATGTTTGCAATATTGCAATATTTGACACAAATTTTTTGGAACGTATGCTATGAAATGCCTTGTTAATGGAACATGACTCTCTCTCTATGAACATAGCTTAAAGAAATCTCTATAAATTCAACTTGTTCTAAGCTGTTTTACTATGATTGTCAAAACTCTCTGACATGCTTTTCTTTTGGTTGTAGCTTGCTCAGCTCTCTCTTTATGCAGGGTGAAGCTAATGGATGATTACACAAGTTAAAACCAGGCATCCTAGAAGTGGCAGAAAGGAACTCAGTTTTTTTCATTTGTTCTGGTTTACCTCAAGATACCCTTTGGGATGTAATATTTACCTGGTTATTCTTGCTTGCTGAGTCTTTTATTTCCTCAGAAGATCTTTTTTGTTGCTGTTGTTGATGGCATGTCCTAGGCCATAAAAAGAGGTGGAAGATAGTATAGATAGGAGAAGGGTGCTGTGAGTTTGATCTAGCAAAGTTTTCATTGCACTACAATTTCAAGGAGAAGAAAAATCTCTTCCCAAATTAAAGCTTCAGGAAAAACTTAACACAATATAAGAGCAATAGAATTTTCTCATCTCCCCTTCCAAATACTGAATTACAGAATCAATCAGGTTGGAAGATACAACAGTGGTTCTGGTTCAACTACCCCGCTCAGGCAGTCATTCTAGAGCACATTGCACAGTTTTGCATCCAGGTAGTTTTTGAATATCTCCTGTGAGGGAGACTCCAAAACCTCTCTGAGTGACATGTTCCAGTGCCTGGTCACCTGCACAGTAAGGAAGCTCTTCCTCACATTCAGGTGGAACTTCCCGAGCAGCAGTTTATCCCTGTTGCCCCTTGGCACCACCAAGCAGAGACTGGATCCATCCTTTTGACCACCACCCTTTAGATATTTATACACATTAATGAGGACCTCTCTCAGTCATCTATTCTTGAGGCAGAATAGGTTTGGCTCCTTCACCTCTTCCTTCTAAGAGAGGTTCTCCAGACCCTTGAGCAACTCTGTAGCCCTCTGCTGCATCCACTCCAGGAGCATCATGTCTCTCTTGTCCTGAGGAGCCCAGAACTGGACACAGCACTCCAGATGTGCCTCACCTGGGCTGAGTAGAAGGATAGGATCACCCCCCTTGTCCTGCTGGCAGTGTTCTTCCTGATGCACCCCAAGACATCATTGGACTTCTTGGCCACCAGAGCACACTGCTGGCTCATGTTGTCTGCCAGGATCCCCAGGTCCTTCTCCACAGAGCTGCTTTCCAGCAGATCAGCCTCAGCCTGTGCTGATGGCTGGGGTTCTTCCTCCCCAGGTGCAGGACCCTGCATTTGGCCTTGTTGAATTTTAGAAGGTTTATCTCTGCCCATCTCTCTAACCTGTTGAGGTCCCTCTAAAGGACTGCACTCTGGGATATTGGCCACTTGTCTCAACTTTGTGCTGTCACTGCCCTGCTAAGGAGGCATCTGTCTCTTTGTCCAAATCACTGACGAACAACTTAAACACACTGGACCTAGTGTAGGACCCTGGAGAATACCACTACTGACAGGTGCTTAAAAGCCGTTGTTTAAAACAAATTTTTTAAAAAATACAAAAAAGACTGGGGTCCAGGTTTTCCTGTGTTTAATGCACTATTTCTGATCATGTTATTACTGAACTCAGAACAAAAAAATGGTTGATAAAATGGCTAGGTCCCAGCTGAAAGACAAACACTATGCAAACATTGATTCTAAATTGCTGGCTCATTTGAATTATTTAAAACATTTATGTTATTTTTTTAAGGAAATGTACTTTCCACACTGTTTTTAGAGCTAAGTAAAATTATAATCATGGATACCCCTTTGAATGGCTGCAAAACTTGACTGTAACTCTGAAACACCTATCCAGTCTTACTGACTTTACTGGAATTCCTAAACCCCGCTGTCTCTGAAAATCAGACTAAGTACCTAACTATTCTTTGTTATTGTGGGGCACATTATCTTTGTATTTAGGGGATAAAGGCTGATGATGAAAACTGAAGATTTAAGTCAGCATATGGCCACTATTATTGGCATTTGGATGAATTACATTTACATCTTTGCATTTACTTTTTTTTTTTTCCTAAATGAGCACATTTCTCATTCTTGAAGGATTTGTCATTTAAGGTCTTGTAGCTCTTGAAAGCATACTGCATTTGGAAAGGTTTCCTTTAGTAAAGATAGTACAAAAATTAATGATTTCAAGATATTTCCACTAACCTGGTCAAAATATTTTTCACATAGCAGTCTACCACATAATTTTGTATTTTCAAAAGCAAAAGTGACTTTCATGCACTTTCTATATAACCTGGTTTATAAAACAGCCAACCTTTCCCCTCTGTGTAACTTGTCTCGCCTCTAAATTTGAGTATGTTTTGTCTTTGATTTTACAAGCAGAATGTGCATATTTACCCTTCCATACTTCGATTTTTCCCTACTGTACCCCTGATCTACTGTGATTTGACAAATGGTTATTGAATTAGATCACAGTTACTTGCATTTATCTTTTTTTTAAAAACCTATATCAATCTGGGCGAAATTCTCTGTGTGATCAGGTCGCATTTAGGAAACCAGCTGTTAGGCTGTCAAGCTTGTATGTATGTGCTGCAGTGCCATCAGAACACCATTAAGGGTTCAAACTGTTTGCTTTTGTGCCTTTGGTTTTCATGCTTTACAGAGGTGGATGAAGTTTTCCACTCAGAGTCATTTTTTGATACTAGAGCTTCTACCAATCCTAGTTCAATAGCATGAGAATTTCAATAAAGTATAGTATCACATAAGGAATCTGAGTCACCTCCTGTGGGCATGGAGTGTTTTCCCTTCTATGACATTGTGACTAGAGCATTGATCTGTGTCTCTACGTGAAATTCCAGATGGAGACATTTTGGAGATTTTAAATAATCACTTCCAAATTGTTTTCTGTGAGTCCTTCATTGTTGTTTGTCTGTTTTTCTTTTTTGAAGGATCAAAGTAATTCAGCATAAACTGCTCTGCTGCAAAGACAGTAGAAGTGTCACCCTTTTATAGACAACTCCTCATTTTGAGCTTAGTTTCCAGTTCTGCGAGGTACCATATACTTTAAACCCCAGAAGTCTGAAAGGAATCCAGGAGTAGCTTCTGACTGGTGTCTCTATAAATATACTTGGGGTCAGAAGTCCACTGTACAGCATAATTTCCTGGGAATACAGTCCATCTTACTGTCTTCCTGAGACTAATCCTGAATCCTTAAACTCAGACACAGTGAAGATATACTGTTTCCAAAATCCCCTGAGATATTTTACACACCATTTAATCCTTGAGAGATGCTTGATGACAGAAATTAGACTTTGACACACACGACTGTATAAGTCCATACACACAGGGCATTTCTGAAAATGTTACTTTTCACATAGATATATGCAGTAGGAACTCCCTTTGCCTTTTCAGTCTCCTTAATGCTCTAAACCAGTATTTGTCGTGGGGTCAAACTGCAGTCCTCAGTACCACTCGTGCCATTCTCTCTGAACCACAATTTGTCTTCTCGAGCTTGCTTTGTCATTTCCACTGCAAACCCTTTGCCTCAGCCTTGTATGACTGTGGGAGACTGTCTGACTTTCACCCAACTGGTGCTTTATGGCTTTCTTTTTGCAAAACACTTCTTCTGTACAGAATGAAGGGCTATTGCTTTTCCTTTCCTCCTCATCACATATTTCTCTTAGTCCAATGACTATTTACTATCTGTTTCAGGAGCAATGTAATGTATCCTGCAAGGTCCTTGAGAGGCATTAAAATAGATACCAATACCACAACTCCTTTTCAAATCAACAGGGATTGAAAGAAGGAGCATATACATAAGGAAATCCCACAAATCGTCACAGGGAGTAAGTCATGAATGGTTGCCATGCTCTCAAATTGCATTTTCGACAAATCAGACTACTGTTTGAGTAGTCTTTCTTCCTTTCCATTTTCCGGGTCACTCCCAGTTTCCTTTAGCTTCCTTCCTTCCTTCCGTCTCACTCTCCCCTCTCGCTTTCTCAGGTGGAAAATAGGATGTGGCCCCCTCAGTGTGTCTGTCAAACATTTTGGCTCTTCAGATAATCTTTGACCGGACCTGACTGTGTTCCTTTCAGTGAAGCAGAGGATTGATTTCCAGTTAAGCCTTTGGAATCCTAGTGCTCAGGAAGAATAACTCCAAGCACTGCATTTGGGAAAGCTTTATTAACAAGTTGAAAGTGAAAGAAAGGTAATAATTGCATTTAAACAATCAACCAAAGCAAAGCTCACCTCTGGGTTTATAAATTTATAGAGAAGACATAATTACAAGGGGCCTGTGTTGCTACATTGCTTTTGCTTTGAAAACCAGATTGCCACCCCACTCCCACTGGATGGATAATTGGGTCCTCATAGGTCTCTTGAATCAAAGTAGTGTTGCAGTAAAACTTTATTTCTCCAGTGCTCATTAAAAGAGAAGCTGAATGGAAAACTCCCACTTTGGGGATGGGATTAGATAGCCCTAGATTATTCCTCCTCCCATGCCCTTTCAAGGTTTTTTGTTTCTTAATCTGCTCAGCAAGAAAAAGTAAATTGCTAGAAGTGAGATTAGTGAAGAATATTGTCCCAAGGACAATAAGGCTTTATTGCAAGGCTGGTATGAGATCCCTGCTTCAAAAAACCACAAGACTTGGAGGTGTGTGAGCCCTTAATTGCCTACTTCTGATAAACTGGCGGTGAAAAAAAAAAAAAAAGAAAAAAGAAGAAAACCCCCATTCAGCCATGAATTAGCCTGGATCAAGTCCACTTGCTAATCAGAGTTTAATGAGGATGCTGCTGCTCTTAACATATTCAAAATGTTCAAAACTTCCCTGGCTGCAAGGTTATGCAGTTAGTATTTCCTCTCTGCTGTCACTTCTGCACACTGGCTGTCATGAATCTTTAGAGAACGTAATTATATCTGGGACAGGCATGGTGGGGAGGGTGGGAGAGTATGTACCTCAGAAGAGGTGAAAACATAAGGCTAAGAGTTATTCTGCTAATTCATTCCCATACCATCCAAATTGTCTACATCTCAGCTGCTGGAACAAATACCTTGATTGGCTCATTGTTAATCAGACCCATAAAACTGGGATATATAGTTGGATTTCTACTACTGTATCACAGTCAGCGTTTATGTGCCCTTGCTGTTGAGGAATCCATAGGATAGCTGTGTGTGAAGGCCCCAGGCTTCAAGAATCACAGGTCTCACTGTTGGCAGCCACAACTGCCATTTGCTGCTTAAAGTCAATATAGCCACTGTGCCAGAGAACTCAAAGTGTGATGTTAGGAGATGCTTTGACTTTTGTTGGCTATACTGAAGTTAATGAGTTAGCTCACTGCAGTAGCTACATCACTGAAAGCTATGCCTTTGTGTGTGCAGTGGGCTCCAGAGCACTGCCAGAAGGAAGCAGGCACTGGCAGGTATCCTTTTGATCCTCAGTCCTCATTTCCATCTTACTGCTTTAAACTAGATGCTATAAAGACATCAAATTAAAAAAAGAAATCTGAACAAAGAACAAGAGTTCAAGATTTAATACCTTCTAATTATGGGCTTGATTTGGGATGTGGGACTGACCACATGAGGCCATAAAAGTTTTTACATAAACCTTTCTAGTTTCATTAAAAACCAGAGAAATTTCTATCCAGAAGGCAGTATGTGACCCTCATATTGTGAGAAAAGAAGTACCACGTCTTCTGTTGGCCAACACTGTTAGGGCCATATGGTTTGATCAGACACTGCTGATCAGCAAAGATGCTGCTGAGTGCAGTTACATTAGGTCATGTACACACTGTCTTGTGCTCAAAGTTTAGTTTATTTCCAGCCTACTCTCCACAGGCTTATCAATCTTACAAACTGTCTATAAGACTGTGAACTTCATATACTGCAAAGAATGTGTTACACACAGCCTGATCCATCCTACCCTGACTTTATACTGCTGTTGAGTTCAGTGGAACAGCTCATGATTTGCAGTTATCTGAATGAGAGGAAGATCACTTGCAGGAGACCATGAGTGTCTTTCTAACACAAAAAGACTTTTCTTGAGTGTTGTGTAAAAAATTGCATTAATCAAGCTTCCTGTCTGCCTTTGTAGAACTGCTATTCAAGATGGCAGGGAAAGAATGAAATTACTATCATGTGTCATTAATAATTCTTGAGAGGGGGATTGGTGGGGTTTTATTCGTGTTTTTGTTTTTGGTTTTTTGTTGTTGGTTTTTTATTTAGACAGGGTATTTTCATGACTTTTGGCACTGTGGCCTCACAAAAACCAACACTGCTATTGGTAGAGAGAAAGTAATATGTTGAGGCAGATATTTTGCATTTTAAGTTGGAACTATATGTAAAATATACACTAAGTGAAACTGATTCTAAGTTGTCTTACCCTTGACATTCATGCCATCCATTATGTAGTTAGAAGATTTCAAGTACTTTTTTTGCAATGATATCAGATAGAGAGATAAATCAACAAACCAAATTTCCTCTTTTTTTCCCTCTAAAAGCTAAAGGGATAATATCAGGGTTGCAGCAACTTAGTTGTTTATTTGTAAAGCACTAATGTCTAGTGTTAAGGGAGGCAGTATTTATATTGACAAGACATATTTGAAAAATTAAAACTTGCTCAGTAATTAAAAACTGCCTTGGTTAAACAATTTTTATAGCCATTAACATTTTTAATCAAAAGGCACTTTTAATCAGATGGCCATTATCTAAAAGAGAATTTCAAGTCAATATCCCATTATGGTCTCTCTGAAAAAGACATTATCTTCAAAGAACATTTATGCAAGCATGGTCCAATACTAAAGAAATGCAATATAAAAGCAATTTGATGTTATTTGACCCCATCACATATAATGCTTTAGAGTAGCAAGGTAACTGAGAAGAGGGTAGGCAGCATATATTTTATGCTTTGAAGTATAAGATTTTTAGAAACTCTTTGCAAAATCTTTGTAAAACCTGGATTGTTTCTGTAATACTTCTATTCTAGCTGTAAACTTTCATCAGCTTTAATCTTCTACAAGCTGGAATACCAGCATTTCTTGACCTAACTAGTTGCAGCTTCATTTTTTGAGTTTTGACATAGTTGATAATTCAGTTTTCATCCTCTTTCTTCATACTAAGAGGTGCAGCTTATCTGAGAATGTACATAAGAGAAACAGTTTGTGACTAGATATCAAAAGAAAAAAAAAATCTTTATAGATCAGGACCTTTTTAAAACAGCATATATTTCATGCACCATTTAGAAGCAATAATCTTCTTTCCAGCAAGAAGTTATTGTATCTGGTAATTGAGCTTTGATAAAGAGGCCTAAGTAAGCCCAGACAGATAGGAAATATTTGTGTTTAAGAATGCTCAAATGTTATATCTGGATGAAAAATTCTAACTGAAACATTTAGATATTTCCAGAATATTTTTTGACATTTTCAAAATGAAATGTTTTGATTTTTCTGAATCAATTTTTTATCTGCTTTTCATTCTATACATGACTTTGCCATTTTGACATTTTGTTTCAGTTCAGAACAAACCCAAATATTAAAACATCTCTGCAGTAAGAAATTCCAGTTTTGGACCGTGTCTGCTTCTGATAATGAATGACATATAAATTTGTTCAAGATGTTATGAATCTAAAAAGCTGTTCGTATTTTATCCAAATTACAAGGGAAAACTTGCCAATGACTTTCAAAGTCCTTTGCAAGATAATATAGAATCCTTTTGTTCCAGAGTAACCTGCCAGAATAGAAAATATATAATACATAATGTATACAATGATATACAGTATATTTCTAGAAGCTTTAAGCAACAACCATAAAATGAGATTTAGAAGACAAACTATTTGGGCAGTACAGGGTGGTAGTAAGGCCCAGTGCTTATATTAGAGCTAAAAATATTACTAATATTTGTAGAAGGTCAGTGTGTATTTCCAGATCTAAATTATTGTCACATCAATCTAGTCATAGAAGGCTTGAACTTTTCTACGTGTTGCCCAGTTCGGGCTTGATCTTTGTGTCTTTCTGCAGATGTCCTGTTTACTTGGAGACAGATACGTGAGAAGGATGAATGGGGACAATGCAAAGCCATCACGAGAAGCACTGGACCTTATTCCATCTTTATTTGCCCCAGCATCCAGGATTAATTTCCACTGGAGCCAGTGAAACAGAGTTTAGCTCCCAATATGGCTTTTTTGCATCTGTTCTGTGCATGGAGGTGGCACTAGCCACCCTAGCTGAGCATTTGCAATGTACAGCTGGGTGTCCTGCCATGAAAGAAAGAGGAACAGTTGGGACACTATCATTTCAGCAGTTTTGAGCTACAGACTGGAAAAAGCAGATCTGTAGGAAAAATCTGTGTATCAAAGCAGCCACAGGGCTGCTGTCACTATCTGCAGGGGACTGCATCAGCCTGGAATCTGACATGGAAAAGGTAGTGCAAAGAATGCCTGAACTCCTGGGAGGTGCAGGAGGTAATTTAATATCACCCCATTGGCATAGAATAAATGTGAATGAGGGGTAAAAGAGGCCCACAGTTTACAATAGGCTCAGTAATACTGCATGCATTTTGAGCAGGCGCAAAAGAACAGCACAACAAATGCTTCTAGAAGGTTCCTAAAAAGCAGCCTTTCTGCTCAGATAATTTGTCAAGGACTTGGTATGCAGGACTGAAACAACATTTTAAAAGGGAAATTTCCAAGTCACGAACTTCTTCTTTGAAGGAGTTCCCAGTTCCTTCAAAACTGAGAAAGGGTTTGTGTTCATTTCAAGTTTTGGGTGAAAATTTGGGTCAAGTTTCAAGATGGTTTCTCGACCTCTAATTACTATTATTAGCACTTCTAAATGGACCCTTTAGAAAATCCCTTGACTAAGGAGGGCTGGAGTGAGCTAATGAGTATGAGAGTGAGAAGAAGGTCCTTGTTTGAATTTTAAATACTCCAGCTCACTAACTGGGGACTATGGAGAATGCTTCTTTAGTTATGAAGGGAGTTCAGGGGCAGGTGGGAAAGAGAACAATATTTTTTAGACCTGTCACTTTAAAGTGTACCCAACGCTGCTTTGACATGGCACCAAATGAATTTTTAAGCAACAATGAGTAACCTTACCCTCCCTTTAGGCAGTTGCAGGACTTACTTATTTTTGTTTTTAAAAAATGATCTGGGTAAAGTTTTCTGTGGTCTCAAAGATTTAATGAAGAATAACATTCTTTGATGATCCTGGAAATGAACATCTTTTCTTTTCCAAATAAAAATGAAGAGGCGGAGAGCCTCATGCCTACAAGTCTGTTATATGTTAGACCAGCAGAGCTCCCACTAACCGTACTGTTCCAACTGGACACTCTTCCTGTCTTATATTTTTGTTTTCCATTTTTTGAAATAAATTATTTTCTTTACATTGTACTCATTGCATGCATCATTTTTACCCTCAGAACCCATCCTGATTTTTTTTTCTCAGAAGACCTACAGCAGTGGCACTCTTACCCAACATGAAGACTCTTTTTTTGTTGTTTGTTTGGTTTTTTTGCAACAGAAATTTGTTTTAGTGATCACCACCTAAACGCAGTTGACACAAACTCCATTTTTTTTCTGCTAAAAAGGAAGACAGAGAATGCACTTACAAACACACATATTTATTCTTTTTGTCTACAGGACTTGGAAAAATGCTCATGTAAAAATTTATGTGTCCTTCATGAATTTAGAAATTATGTGAACTCATGCATAGACCCATGAAAACTCTGGAGATTGGGCTATACCTAGTATTTCAGAAGGCAATTCCACATTATGAACAACAGAGAATAAAAGAATCTCCAGTAACATATTTCATTTTGTCTGATTTTTGGCCAATTACATTTTCTTTTACAATTCCACATAAACAGTCAATTTCACCCATGGGAAGCTATGCAAAGTTTAAGAAATAATTAACGTCAACCCAAACTTTCCCTGTATAATGTTTTTGCATCCCACCTGGAGAGACAATTGAATCCCACAGTTCCAGGGTGACAGATTAACTGGGTATTGATGTCTGACTTGAAGGAAATTGCACACTCTTTTCCCACCTTACACGTATGCCTCTGAAATCCTGATTGGTATTCTACTGATGACAAAAAGAAGGCCTTATTGTATTTGAAAAAAATTGCTTCTGTCTATTGCAAAGGTTTAGCATCAGTACAAGGCAATTTTGCTCATCTTTTTGTGTTTATAAAGGCTGATGAAAATCTGTTGAAGGTTTTGCATCATAATTTTACAAAATAGTACTGACAAGAATGAGCTTAGTTAACCTAAACTGTCTCAGAAAGGGTCAAAATATGGTGATCTATTTTACGATTGATACACCATTACACTGTATGTTGTGGTCCAGTCCTGCAATGGGCTGAAGGCTATTTGTTTTGTTGTCCCTCTTCAAGGCACAGCCTTTCAGACTGCATAAAACTGAAGAAATGACATACTGCTTTCCTCCCATTCCATAACAGCAGCATCTCTTAGTTACACAGTTTTGCTGACATTGTGATGATATTTTTACTCACCTGGGCAAAGATAGGGTAATAGGATGAGGACTAAGAGGAGAGACTGATTCTTATATTTGCTTTTACAAAATGTTTTATAATACACCGCACAGGGTACCTCTTATTTTTTGTTGTTTGCATTTAAATTGCACTGGAGAAAGAATCTGACTGGTGTAAAAATGAAAGCAGAGTTGAGCATGATTCCACACTGGAAATAGACTTTCATTCCAACTCTCAGCTCTATAGAGATGTCTTTGCTTGCTTCTCCCATTTTCTGGGCAGACTTCACTCTGTGCCTCAGGCAGAGGTAGGCAGCCGTTTTCAACATCTAAAGGACAAGAAGACCTTGAAAGAAGTTCAAGGTGCCATGCTTGCACGCTGGATAAAGATTATGAAAAGATTTGATCAGGGCATGGGGTGGAAACAAGTAAGAAATTTGGCAGCTGCTTTCTAAATGAGCTATAGAGTCAACCACCTGGAGCAAATTTCAACAGCTTCAAAACAGGTTACCTAAATTTATTCCCTCATCTAATCAGGTTTAAATAAAAGCAGATTTCTGTTTCTCCTTCCCTGTTTGCATGACATCTCAAGGTGATACTGACTGTGGCAAGCCAGGCATGTAACAAGGGGGATACATGGGACATATGGAACTCATTTTCATCGGTGATAGACATGTAGCTCTTCTCCTTAGACCCCCCATAACATCAGTAGTTCAAAATTAAGTTGGGCACCAGAAATGGACCACAAAGTAATAGAAGAATTCTCATTAAACATTCAGATTCCTACAAATCCCATATGCACCCAACATGTCTTTTTCTTTGTGAACCTGCACAGATACTTACAAGCCTTCTAGGAAAATGTTTAAGGATCTAGTCAAACCTGACCAACCTCGGGTTTGCCAATGGTGCCTACAGGTTAGAAGAAAGGAAGTGGATGCTTTTTTGTAAATGCTTGTCCAGGTTATAATCTCTGAGGTGGACAGGAGGTCTTGTCATGCCTGGTGCAGAGCCCCCACTCAAGAAACTCTGCTCATGTCCTTGTCACCCCAGCCAAATTCAGAGGCTCTAGAAAGCCCAAGAGCATTCAGAAACAGGTGCATTAATTGGTTAATGAGTTCAGAGCCAAGCACATGTTTGTGCAACTTTCTCACCCTTGAGGAAGCCTGGTTAGAAATGGCTCTGCTATCCTCCTGCATAGAAGGCCAGGCCAGGCCTCAGCTCTTCTGGAGCATGTAAAAATTATGTGAGCCTTGGTTATGTTGATATTTCTCAGATTCTCAGTGCTACTTAGGTACCTAGATATCCCAAGAAACACGACATCTGTTGACAAAAAAGGATAGTTATTAGAAGATCAATACTCAAGGTTCAGCTTTGAAAATCTGACCTAGAATTGTTCTAAAATGAATTTGAATACCCCAAAATACAGACACTTACATCCATGGCTATGCATCAGAGACAGTCATTCTCTTGAGCACAGGTGCTAGTTAGTTCTGAGGTAAAAAAATTAGCCCCTACTTAAGGCTTAAGAGCTTCAGTCCTAAGTGTGCAGACCATCAACCCTGCATCTTACCAGCCTCTCGTTGGAACAGTTTAAAGTGTCAGGCTCTGGGCATAAGGAATAGGCCTGTGCACCTGTTGCTGGTCATCTGTATGCATGCATGCCCTGATTACCTATGCAGATAATTATGTAGAAGCTCTATTATTATCCTATTACATTAAAATCCAGCCTTCAGGGCCTCTGGTGTGCCTCTGCAGGCATGGAGAGGTAGAAAAGCCACTATAAAATCATACTTTAGAAATAGGTTTTTAGAACTGAGATGTGGAATATACACAATGATTTAGATTAGAAAGAAAGAAAGCAAGGAAGAAAAAAATGATAAGAACGAGTGAAAAAATATGGTAAAAGAAAGAAATATTGCCTATGTGGATGTTGCTTTCAGAAACAAGAGACATCTGTTTGGGAAATGAAATCTGTCCAAAGAAGTGAGGAGGGGGCAGGGGAAAAGATGAAACACTGCCAATGAAACAGAAGAAAATCTCAAACTTTCCCACAGAAGTCTTAGTCAAACCAACACAGAGACAGAGGAGTTAAGAATGAGGGATTTGTTTCCAAAAAGGAGCCAAGACAAAGATTTCCAGACAGAAAAAATAGTGTCATTAAAACTGCAGCAGTCAGGAATGATGGAAACCAGTATCATTCAGCAGGTCTGGTTACATTTCTGTTACTTTTCACTTTTTATGTGGAGTGCTTTAGCAGGCCCCAAGTGTTGAAGTTATCTTTTCTCAAGATCATCTTATCATCTTCAGTGGTCATCCCTCCTGTGAGGCAGATCCTGCCTCCGCTTTGTCTGATTTGTGCAGCTCCCAAGGCACAACAAAAAAGCAGCAGAAAACTGCTAGCTCTGACCCCAGAATGCTGTTCTTCTGTGGTACTGTCACCATATAGGCCTCTCCCCAGTTATCCACAGTGAGAACTTGTCTTAAGAGGTTGATGTTTTCAGGCTCTATTCTTCCCTAGCAATCCCAGACTGTCAAAGCCACCCTGTGGAAAAATGTCAGACAGCATAAAATCGATCAGCCTCCAGTTAATTTGTGTGATGTGAGACACCCTGGTTTCTGTACCAGCATGGGAGCAGTTATGTAGTAACAACACCCTTATCCCCAGTCCACATAAATTGTGCCAAATGCAGTCCAGCTTCAGAGTCAGAATCCACAGGTTACTAATAAGGTAGAAACAGTAAATTCGAAGTTTGGTGCCTAACAAACATCCTCTGGATTTTTGTTTCTACTATGTAGCCACCTCACAGTTGTATTGACAGAAAGCTGCCATAATGAATCTCTAGCACTGTGCTCTTTGGTTATCCTGATGTTGCTTTTAGGGCTAAGGATTTTATAGACATTCCTGTGAAAACACCACCTGCTGTGGGGTTGCTTTCTTCTTCGTAGATCCACAATCTGGCTCCTTCTTTTTGACTGAATTATTAGGCTTCAAAGAAGAAATGCACAGTAGAGTATAAAGAGCCAGGAATCATAGTGACTGAGAAAGCAATTCGTATTACAGATGCATGGTAATACCTTTCTTTATTAAGAGAAATGGTGCTTAGGAGAACATATTTTTTTAGGAGTAGGCTGGTTTTTAACATCCTTCCTAAAATAACCCAAGAAGAATGCAAAGGCTCTATGACTTTAGCTTTTTATTTTGTATAATTTGAGGTGCCTAACAATTCAAAATAGACATTGTCATCATCACAAAGCATATAAAATGTGGGTGGTGAAGACTGCAGAGGGTTCTCAGTCCTGATTCAGACTCCATTGTTGACCAGAACAGAATCTGGCAGGAATAAAACTTTCTGAACTTCTTGGAAAATTAAATCTCAAATCATAAGTAACACTAGGGAAAAAACCAACCAAACAAGCAAACAAAAAACAATGGCAAATGAGAAAAATATGGGAAAAATTCCAGTGTCTATCCCTGCTCATGGCATTCCCACTTGCAAAACCATTTTTCATTCTTTTCAGCAGAGAAACATTTATAGTGTATGAAGCTTACATTAATCATGAAAATAACTAAGGGGTTTTTTAATATAAGGCACAAAACACAAATAGAGATTTTTTTCTTCCATCGGTTCTTAGCAAAAATCATAACAGAATATCCAAATCTGTCACTGTAAGAATAAGCTATTATTATTATCATTGCATTTTTAACATTAGTCCAAACAAGCTGCATAAACTAGCATTCTGATTTAACCCACATCAAGGATGATATTCAGGATCCAGGACCCAAATGTCATTCCTGACACTTTTCAACTCTTTTCAAGCGCTGCCTGGCTGTAAGTGGTAATCTGATCTGACATCTATTTATAACGTGCCATATTGTGAGTATCTCTGCTCCAGAGATAACACTCTGGAATCATAACACTACCTAGATCTCATGTATCACTTTTCTTCCTTAGAAGACCTTTGGCAAGAACCATGCATATTTGGTGCATTTTAGTCAGTTACATGTTTGAAACTGCAAAGCAGCCATATGCACTGAATTATTGATGGCAAGATCACGTATTTTTAGTTTTACAGAAATAGTAGCCAAACTGTTGTCTGTTTTGCAGTCTGCAGCATTAATCCTGCACTTTCTCCCCTTTTTTTTTCCATTTGAGGCAGAGGATTATTAGGGCTCACTTAGGTTGTGTTGTCCAAAGCAAACTCAACTGTTTGGTGTTTTCATTAGGGAAGGATACATGCTTGGAAGAAGAGATGTCATCCAGAGATACCTGGACAAGCTCAAGAACTGGCGCCATTGGGAATTTCATGAGGTCTAACAAGACCAAGTACAAGGTACTACACCTGGGCTGGGGCAACCCCCAGTACCAGCACAGGCTGGGGGATGAACAGATGAAGAGCAGCTCTGGGGGAAGCACTTGGGGGTGCTGGTGGGTGAGAGGCTGAACATGACCCAGCCATGGGCACTCCCAGCCCAGAAGGCCAANCAGCCCAGAAAGGCAAACATGTCCTCGGCTACATCCAAATCAGCATGGGCAGCAGGGGAGGAAGGGAATTCTGTCCCTCTGCTCTGCTCTGCTCTGGTGAGAGCCCACCTGGAACCTTGCATCCAGCAAGGACATCAGTCTGTTGGAGTGATCCAGAGAAGGGTTACTGAGATGATTAGAAGTATGGAGGACTCCTTCAGTGAGGAAAAAACTGGGATTGTTCATCCTGGAGAAGAGATGGCTTTGGGTTAACCTAACTGGGACCTTCCAGTACCTGCAGGGAGCCTACAAGAAAGATGGAGAGAGACTTTTTTACAAGAGCATATAGTGATGGTACAAGGGGAAATGGCTTCAAACTAGAAGAGAGTAGGCTTAAATTAGGTGTCAAGAAGAAATGCCTAACTGTGAGAGTTAATTCTTAACTGTGAGGTAAGGCACAGGAGCAGATTGCCCAAATTTGTGGGTGTCCCATGTGGAGCATGGGGAGGTGTTTAAGGCTGGATGAAACTCTGAGCAACCTGGTCTAGTGGAAGATGTCTCTAACATGATAGAGGGGTCCATGATCTTTAAGGTCTCTTCCAACCAAAACCATTCTGTGATTCTATGGTACACTGATCTCTTCACTTATCTTGGCCTTGTTCGAATGTTTTGTTGGCATTATAAACCCTAAACTTCTGAAGATTTACTTGTTAACACATGCCAAAGCTCATAGGGCCATGAATATGGATAAGGAGCTTTCAGTTCAAAATCTGCATAAACAGGATAATTGCTGATTAATAATTATGGCCAAGGTCCACCTAAGCAAAGAGCTTGAAAGCAAAGCCATTGGGTGGCTCAAAAGCAAGCCCTTGAGGTAGTCAAAGGTATACTTTGAGAAAAATAGAAAGAACTTCTAAATACATAAAACTAAAAAAAGAAAAAAGAAAACAGAACTATATCTTGTCTGGTTATAATGCTCAAATATTGAATGCAAAAATTGTTTTCAAAATACATACAGAGATTAACCATGCCTTGCTCCACTTGCTGTCTAGGATTCACAACGACCCAAAAAAGTCAGGCAGGGAGAGTTAAGGTGGTGAAATGAAACTGAACAGTGCCTAACTTTGTTGTGCTACCTAAAGGAGAGAGTATTTCTCAAGATGAGTTTGATGAATTGGAAGTTTGACACTATGGGAAAAGTGGACTCTTCACTTTCTGGTTTTTAGTTCAAATGAACTGCTGACCTCAGGGTCCAAGTTTCAAAGAAAGCTGAAGACAGGCTTAGGCCTGCTGCTATGGCAAATTCCAAAATACCCAATTACTGACCTCAGGAGGAGTCAGCATTCCTAAGATTAGAGTCACTGGGAGTTTACTTCACAAACTCACTTCTAATAATATACTATAGTGCAGACACCATTAACCTGCCTTTTTCAGTTAGCAAATAAGATATGTCTGAAGGCAAAATAGTTATTAACAGCCAGTGGTAGGAGTTACATCTCTAATTGGAAACAGCAACATCTGCAGGGGAGTGTAATAAAAGCACATAACAAGTGAGTGTGTTAGTAGATTACAGGGACTCCAGGTAATTGTTCCATATGATAGCTCTGAAGCAGAAACAATGAATATTTCAGGACTTCATAGGTCTAGACTAATTGTGGTCACTGAAGAGTGTCCCAAGGATTAACTCTGTTCTTACTAGCCAATTCGACCACCATTAAACTGGCAGACATCCCAGATTTCCTTATTATTTGCACTGCATTTCAATGTTTACATCATTTTGTAGCTACTGTTCAGTAACAGAGCCCATTCACATCAGTTGCTTGACGTAGAGCTATTGTGTCCTAGCTGTCAGTTATTCTAAAACATCTTTAGGCCTAAGTTATTCTAATATCAGTGCCCTGCTGCTTCTATATACAAAACTCTTCCACTGCTTTTATAATTAAATGCACAAAGCAAAAGCCTGAAAACTGAGCACCTGCTGAGCACCCACAAACTCCTGGTGAAGACTATCAGTATTACAGATATAGAAGCTGAGATATTTAAACATATGGGAAATGTTCTTTGTTATTCTCCATGTCTGAGGTCATATTTTGCCTTATGGATCAAGCTGCACTTCACACAATTGGAAGAGATTTCTAGACCTCTTATAGAATTTTTCCTAATTTCTCATTTTACCTTTTACTCAGCCTTCTATGAGTCTTTTCTGTGCACTTACTTCAGATGACTGAGGAAAGTGTGGTGTTTACAGTTCTTCTGTGTACTATTCTAGTGTTTGTCTGAATTTTGGAGCTGAATTTTATTTTGTGGATGCAGTGTTAGGTTTTATATTATGCCTTTCCACATGTTGGCTGTTCTGTGGCACAGGACTTCTCAAGAAGGACAGCAAACATATAGTTTTGTCATTTGTTGCCAATGTGTATTTGGCTCTGTTTCTAGAAACAGCAGTACAATAGATAAGCAAGCATGTTCTTTTAGACTTTTTGCCTGTTACTGTCTGGAACCAGATTATATGTCAAGCACCTTTTAATTAATTTCTATGCAAACTCTGTGAAGGGAACAGCCCACAAAAAAATCTATTCCCATGTTCAGATAAGGGGAAAAAAGCATCAACTTCCTTGACCCTGAAGATGGCAGATGGTCACATTCTGAAGTTTTATAGAATAATGCCTCTGTCCATGAACTTCTTAAACAGGCAGTCTGTGTATGTTGCAGCTGATACATCCAGGGGCCCTTTCACTTCTTATTACCACCTTCTTATTTCTTAAACCTTAAACAAGGTTTGTTTCAGTAGGACTTCCACAGCCACCACAGTGACATGCTAGTCATTCACAATTTAGAAAGTGAGGTGGTGAAGCAGCTCAAGGTGTACAAGGACTACCAGCCAACACAAGGAGCAGATAAACTGCCTTCTGCTTCTTCATATATCTGCTCTGAGCTTTGTATAGATAATAATGTCCTTTTACTAGATGTACCACTTAAACTTTCAAGCTGTAAAAGGAAAGACAAACCCCTTAGATGGTTTGACAAGCAGATGAAATACTTATTAAGCCTCCAAATGTTCCAGCTTCACTTTCAAGAAGCTTTGGCCAAGGCTGGTTTGTGATATGGGGCTGTTTGTGGAGCTGGTTGAGATATTCCCAGTGGGGCTAATCCCACTGCACCTTTCAAATGCCTTTGCCACAATCTATGGCTCTGGTCATACTTCTTTGTGTTTCCAGGAAAACATAGTAGCAACTGCTGGAAAAGGGAGGCAGTGATGTGCACGGTATCCTGAACGTCAGCTCTTAAAGTTGTGAGTTTTCTCAAAACTTTGTAATATGGGTGCTTTTCTTTGTTTTTCTTCTCTGGTTATAGCCAAATCCCCTTCCCCAGGATAGGTCAGAGGAGTTGGAAACAGAGGGTCAGATCTACTGCTCTGCTACTGGTGAACTGTGGCAGAAATCAGCCACTCATTTAATTTGTAAACATTAAAAAAGTCAACAACAATTTCTTTCAAATCTACAGCCTGCCCTAAGCATGTAATGTAGTCAAATTAAAACCCTAATAAAGTATCTATGAAATGAAAACCAAACATGTCCATCTTTTGTAGTTCCAGCTTCCCCTAATAGAAAATGGCTGTATTTCAATCAGCTACATGTCCAAACTGTGGTTGTTCTCACAAGTCTGATTTCTTCCCTTAAATGGGATCCATCCGAGAATGTGACACTGTTGTTTCTCTTTCTGCAGACCTACATGACAGTCAGAAACAGCACACAAATGAGCTCAGTCTTGCAACTGTGGTCCTTGGAGACACTGAGCCCTTGAAGAACAAGATGAAGATGTTCAGATATTTGTAGAGGCCAGCAGTGCTGTGTTGCTCAGGACAGCTTTGGCAGCCAGGGATAATGGTGCAGCGCAGCATTTTGACGTGCCAGCAACACTGAAAGCAGCTGTGAAGAGCAAAGTCCCTCTAAGCCACAGAGTGGTGTAGAGAGCTGCAAGCAGGATTCACAGCTGAGCACAGAGTCCTGAGTGCCATGTCCTTAAATGGGAGAAGCCAGGCTGACTCCTTGGCATCTCCCACCTAGTTATCTGCTATTACAGACACTTGGCATGACACAGCAGAAGAGTGAATAGTTACTGGGCCCTAGTGACACTCTATTTAATATTTCTTTTAACTCTCTTTGCATTAATCAGGCAGTTTAAGTGGACCCTGATTCATATTTATTTGAATTGAGTCTCTCTGGAGCTGTTTGTTTGCTCCCCTGGGAAGTTTTTACACATCAGAGACAAAGCTGTATCTTATTATAGCTTCATCTGACCATGAAAGATTAAATACTGGAATAACTGATGGTTATTCAGATGTAAATAAAGAGATTGATTCTCCTGACTTCTGCCTCACCTTCTCTCACCTTTCCCCACAAAGCATCAGTATAGGGTTGGTTGCTAGAAAATATTGCCAGAACTTACCTCAGTGTCTTGTGTTTCTGTAAGTTCATGCTGCAATGTTGCATGCATTGCAGAGCAAGGTGCCAGGATTTTCCAGCTTTGCCAACTTTTTTTACTCAGCCTTCCAATGTCACTAATTTCCTTCCCAGGCTTTGACATATACACTGATACGACCAAGGAAATTCTTTTTTCAACTGTTTACTGTGTGAATTGAGCATAGTTAAGCCGTGTTGTGTGTACCCTTCCCTGTGTTTCTACAAGGGTAAGTCAATGATTTTTTGTAGCAGATGAAAGTCGCCATGATAATTTTAAACAAGTATTAGCTATTCATGATAGTTAAATATTCCCCATGGTATTGATAGCAACAGCTGGTGTTCACAGATGTGGCTTCTTTTTTCCTTTTATTGCATTTTCCGTGTGGAACAATGTTCCTGTCTGAACAGTCTCTTGCACCTAGTATTTCCTAAAAACTGTATCTGTGTCACTCTGTGCTTTAGACCTTCCTCAAGACATCAGGAATTTTTCCTCTTCTAGCATATCTGGGGAAGGGTGTGGATTTTAGACTGCCTCAATGTGGCCTTTTCCTGTGCTATTACCTTTCCTGGGGGCTGACATTTTTGTTCTGTCTACTGACTTGTTGCATACATATAGACTGATCCTGATGGTACTGGTGGGCACTTGGCTAGTAGTTGCAGCTTGCTGCTGCATGCAATGATGTGGAATATAGCTGTCAAGTCCTGTGACACTGTCTGTCCCAGGCCTGGTTTCCTCTGTAGCAGGTATTCCAGGCCTGCATGCAATTTCACCACAGCCCCACAAAGGGATTATTCCCTTTTGGGAGTCAGAGAATTGTCACAACCTTAGTGAGAGGTCAGTTTGGGCAGCAGCTCTGGACAGAGAAACAGTATAACATCTCACACAGTTATTTGAAGATGAGCAGCTGGAGAGAGACAAGAGGTTCTGCTTCACCCCTCCCAAGTGGTTCTGCCCCTGTGAGCTGGGCAGAGACCCCCAGGAGCCCACCTGCCCCCATGGCCCTTGGACACGCTGTGCTTCTGCCCAAGGGGCTGTGCTGTGCCAGCCGTGGGCCTGTCCTTTATACTGGCGCTGCTAAGCAGAGTGTGAGGAGATGTGCTCCAAGAGAAGGATGGCAGAAATCAGCTGCCATGGCAACAACGCTACACTTTTCTACCGCAACTGCTCCCGCTGACCTGGTCAATCAGCATTAGAGTTTTAAGAACACTCTGTTACCAATAGTTTGCTCTAGCATTCTTGTATCAGCAGCTTTTCAGAGACTGGAAATGTTTGGATATTAATACTTTAAGCTACTTTTAAAATTATGAATACAGAAAAAATGCAGACACTTTTGTTACAGCTTAGCTTAAGCCAGCCTAGGTTCTTATTTTCTTCCAGGCCAAAAAAAATTTTAATCAGCTCTTCCTGAACCTGGCAAGAAAATGTCCCTCTGGCTGAAGGACAAAGAGTGAACACACTATATAGGCCAGAGAGAGGCTTTCCTCAGGCTTTAATGGTCTGAAAACTGGGGTGTCTTTTGCCGTGTTTTGGCATTGTTGGGAGTCCCCTCCCTACTGCGTGATCAAATGAGCGAGGGCAACCATGATAAGGTTATTTGAGCTTAGGCTGTCAAAGCTGTCAATATGCTTAGGCTGTCAGAGCACCCCCTGAGGTGTGGCCAGGATCCAGATGCTTGAGCTATCACTTTTGCAGTTTCATTGTTTAGGCCCTTCTACACAGCCTGCCTGATTTTCAAGTGCTGCTCCACAAGTACTCCTGGGCTGCTTTAAAAACAACTCAGCACTCAGCACCTTGAAAATCCAACCTTGATTTCATATATAGAACAAAAATGCCGATAACCTGCTCCATTTTGACTGGGAAAGGTGGGAATGGACCCGCCATTAAAAGAGGCAAATTAAAGTATGAGAATGTAACTCATTAGATGAGTTGGAGATGAACAAGCAACAATGGCTAATGAAACTCAAGATGGTTAAGTGCAGAAGTGATGTTCCACTTAAAGGCTGCTAATGTACTGCTCCTTTACATGCTCAGATATGCTGAGTCCTCTGACTTTAAAAATCCTGATGGAGAGACTTTAGATTGATTTGAGTTACTGGGAATGATGATTCATTAAAACCACAATTCCAGTGTAGAGCCCTGCTACTCCTGCTTGTGCAGCAGTATTTTGGGTTTGATATTGTCCAAGTCATTATTTTTGCTTATTAGAAAGCCATAGTGTTTTACAGACACTTGATCTGTTTCTTAGGAATCACTGAAGGAACCATGCTCTCCACACCAGGAATTTGGAGGCCAGGTGGGATGGGGATGGCAGGGAGGGAGAGGAGGAGGAGNCAGTTAACAAGTGGATTAACCAGTTATTGCACATCAGATGAACTGTGGTAATCAATCCTGTGTTCATGTTAGTCCAGCACAAACTAAATCTAAAGACATCAGCTGACTTTTTGGCTAAGGCCACACACATGGCCTTGAATCTGCCATTAGAACACAAATACTGTCCCTTATGGTCAGTCAGTCTGATTGTCAGCCAGGATACAGACAATCATGCTCAGCATAAAGAAGAAATCTGAGGGCATGGAACAGGTATCAAATGTGTGATACAGAGGAGTTAAGGGACAGAACAAATTTAAGATTACAAACTAGAGCTGCAGTTAAATAGAGGAGAGTCCATCTCTAAAGAGACAGTAGCAAGACATAAGGGTAAATCCATAGGGAGTGTCAGATCAAATAGCTGAACTTCCTTCATGTTCTTACCCTAGGCTGCCCAGAACATATTAGGAGAATAGAGAACTGTTGGGCTGGGTGTGGGCTGACAGATATACTTCCAATACTTAAGATGTAGGCACGAATACTTCCAATATTTAAGATGTAGGTATCACTGCTTCAATTATGTCTCATTGCTTTCAGTTTGCCTGCATGACTTGAAAAGGGGAGACCAGGTGATGTCTTGCAATATGTGGAGCTGTCTGTCACTCATGGTATGTTGGAAAGAGTAGTTTCTGCAGTTATCAAGAAGCTTCCAAATGGGTAACAAAGCTGCTCTTTTTCCCTCTGATCAAATACAGCAACAACAACAACAACAACAATAATAATAATAATAATAAATTTCAATCCCTACAAGACCTTTCTCCCTCAATTTTTGTTCTAGATTTTCAGACTTATCTAGACTGAAAACTCGTGGGTTTTTTCCTGTTGCCTGATCAGTGGTAAACTTCAGTCTGAGTAACTTATTTAATTTTTTTTACATATATTAGGAGAATAGTAGAAAAGGAAAGAATTTTAAAAAAGGATCGCTAAGAAAATTCACTGGCTGGTTCCAGTTCTGGCCACTTGCACTGTACACACAGTGCAAAACCAAGATGCAACCTCAGCTAACAGGACATCTGGCTAGAACTTCAGGTCTTTTATAGTTACATGCTTTATATTGCACAGGGAAGTAAGGATATAAAAAATTAACCTATCCAAGTTTAATTTTTCTTGCTTTCTTTTCATGAAGGAAGGTAGAAATAGGGATGTCAGAGTGACAAGGTATTTTTTTTAATCAGCTGAGCAGATAATCCTGGTGTAAATCTGCATTGCTGTGGGGCTGTATGAACATCATGCTAAAATACTTTATGCCCTGATAGAAAACAAGTAGGAAATGAAATGATAAGTCTACTGTAAAATCTAAAATGTAAACTACACAAAAAAAGAAACACAAAATCCCACAATGCATAAAATTTATGATCAGGTGGTGTTTAATTCAAACCATCTTGACAATTCATATGAAATTTCAGGTCAGATTCAAGACAGAAGGTTGAGAAACTAGAATGTAATGCCATTTTTGTACTCTCTGCTTATACCTCAGTGGGCAACAAAGAGCAGAATTCAGCCCTAAGGGGCTAAAATATGTATATTTTTCAAACTCAAGCCTTTGTTCTGTTATTTTTTGACATGGTGTGGGGTGTTTTTTTGGAAGTAGGGCAAAAAAAAAGTTTCTAATAAAGTAGGACATACACTTGTTTTATTTTTGTTACCTATTTGAATACAAAACAAAGACAGATCGAAACTCTAAGTAACATTTGTGTTTTAAAAGGAATTATTCCTGACAATTTTAATGACAAGTTTCAGCTTGATGTGATTTAAAATGGGCAAATTACAAAGCCCTAAAAGAAATGGGTTTTATAATGGAAATGCTGACAGACCCTTAACTACGGTAGCGTTGCTGGGCGCCACTCTAATAAAAGGTGGCAAAGATCCAGAAGTATTCACAGCTGCATGTCTAAACTTTATTAAGTATCTGACTATAGTTTGCAGGTCTTCAACCAGATCATAACTCACTTAATTCTGACACATTCCAGTTTATAATTAGTGTTGTACTAATATGTTCCTAACTGGTACCAGCATATTCCT
>VXBB01017047.1:99726-152559 GCA_013399915.1 Illadopsis cleaveri
GCCCTCCTTTTTTTTCTGATTCAAGGCCACAGGCACAACATGCAGCTGCTTAACACTCAGCCCAACATAAACCTTATAGCCTTCAATTAAATTACAGACAAATGTTTGACTCACATTCAGACAAGTATGAACATACATGGAGATGACAACAGGTGATAATTCTGCAATTTTCGAAAGAAAGCAAAGGAAGGAAAGAGTAAGGAGACGGAAAACAAACGAGATTAAAGGAAAACAGTTGCAGCTCTATATTTAAAGAGATTTTTGGCACAGATTGTGGAAGAGCTGACTTGTGTTAATATATTTTTCCATTTTTCAAATTACTGCTTCTAGAAATTGAAACAACCTGACAAGTCAAAAATATGTTACCTACCTGCCCAATATTTGTACACAGAGGCTTAAGTGTTTGCTGCTGGTAGGGTTTGGGTTAATTTCATTTCTACATTAGCAAGAATGAAAAAAACCACGCTCTTTTTGGCCTCATAGTTTGTTCAAGAGTCCAACTGTTAATCTATAATCACTGGTCTTAAGGGAGTGAACTATGGACCTACCATATCCATGGCTGTGTCAAGCTTCATGTTGAAAGGAGAGAGAATGATTTCTATTATTATAAAAATTTCAGTGGATCAGGCTCAGAAACATCAGGCATTATTTTTAGGTAAAAATGAATTATCTTAAAATTTACTAAAAATTATTAGTTACTTTATGAGTTGAAATAGCTTTTGGACTATTTTAAAGCTGTTTTTAAGGAGACTTAGTGCAAGACTCAGGTCTGGATCAGATCTGAAATAATCTTAGTGAGATCACAAAAGCACTTTAAAAATTGGGCTGTTTGGTCTGGAGAAGAGAAGACTCTGGAGAGACCTTTCAGCAGCCTTCTAGTACCTTAAGAGGACTTAGAAAAGAAGATAGAGAAACTTTTATATGAACGGATAGGGAGAGGACGAGGGACAATTGTTTTAAAGAGAAAGAGGACAGATTTAGATGAGATATTTGGAAGAAATTCTTTGCTCAGAGACTGGTGAAGCCCAGGAACATGTTGTCCAGAGAGTATGGATGCCCCATCTCTGGAAATGTTCAAGGCCAGGCTGGATGAGACCCTGAGCAACTCAATCTAGTGAGTGACATCCCTATCCAGGGAAGGGGGGTTGGAAATAGGTGATCTTTATGGTCCCTTAAAAATCAAACCACCCTATGATTCTATGATTCTAATACATACTTTATCTCTGCCCACTGCTCTCTCTCAACAGTTGTTTGCCATTTTGCTCTTTTGAGTTCTTTCCATTAGTTTTTATAGCTTACAAGTCTGACTTAATTTCTGAAATGTTCCATTCTGCATGTTCAGGGCTTTGAAACCTTCATGCACATGATACAATGTTCCCCTCTGTAAATAAGATTTAGATTATTTTTGTGTCTTTCTTTTCTTAATGGAAATTAAGATTCATGCAAAAGCCTTTGAATCTTCAGGAAATGCATGTCCTGGAGTTATTTATCTCCTCTGAAATAGAAAATTAACTGCATAGGACTGAGTTGCTTTAATCACTGGCCTTTGTGTAAAAGGCAGGGAGACATATTGATTGAGTAAAATGCTACTTGGCAATCATTTTGTCTTCAGTCACAGATTAAATAGTTTCATGTGTATCATTTTTCAATCTATCATTAGTATTTCTCTCCTTCATCTTTCTTTGTCTTTCCTGATTTCATTTCAATTTTCTGTTGCTGGAGACTTTGAAGGGAGAGCCAAAATGACTATCATCTAGAGTTATCAGTTCTGTGAGCAAAAGTACTCTCCCAGCTCTTCTTGGTGATTTTTATTTCCTTTTCTGGCACTGTGTTCTCTGCACACACATGCACAATGTGGTGTGTGTCCAAGACCTCTGCAAGTGGAATCCCATGTCTGTGGATGTAAAAGCAGAACTTTCTTCTGCTCTAAATGATCTGGGTTTCATCTTTAACTTTTGCCAAGATGATGATACAACAAGCAACTATGCACATGGAGAGAGTGCAAAAGACTTCAAGACTGATCTTGAAGATGAGGAAAGATCCTTTATTCTTATATTTCATTTACTTTGAGCTCTTTGTTTTAAATAAGGTTGCAAAATTTCTTAACATTCAAATCATGGCATCTGGTCTGTGCTTGTCTGAACTTTCACTGAATTTTCTTCAGTTCAAGCCAAGAAGATTGGTCCCAGAGCTGTTACCACAACTGCTGATACTTGGTGATGAATTTGCTGAATCATGAAGGAAAAAAAACAAGAAGAGAGGAACTCAAGCATTCATTTCTGCAAAGATATTTGTGACTTGAGGTCACCAAGCCTTTGACTGTGCTGTACCCACCCCTTTAGAAAATACACATTTTCAAGGGAAAACCCCAACTTGTGTCCGTATCCATGACCTGCTGGAGGGGCAGAGGTGCTGCTCTGCTCTGCAAGACAGCATGGAGATGAAAGCAGTAGAACTGAGCTGTGCAGGCAAGGAGAGGTTTATTATATTTAAACATGAAGAAACTGAGAGTGAGACTACTAAATGACAGAAGCAGGCCCTTCACCTGCCTCCTGAGGGCCTCCACAAACTATTTCTCTATGACTGTTTTGTCTTTCCAGGATCATGTAGCTCTCACCACCATCACCACCACCACATTCCCCTGTCCCAGAGTGATGTACTGGGAATGTGTCAGTACTCAAGAGGGACCCCAGAGCTCCTAGGACAGTGCTGTCACTCTGCCCTGGCAATCTCTGCCCTGGACTGAGTGGGGCCATTTGGTCCACCATGCCCATAAACTCTTTGCAGTGTTGCTTCTTTACCACTGCTTTAATGAAAGTGAGCTCAGCTTAAGAAAATATACTGTATTGAATTGTAAAACTTTATTGTGTGCCATGATTAAATAATTTTCAAGAATTTAGTCATGTGGAGTTTTGTTTTCCTGCTTAACACTATTGGTAACCAAAGCCAGTTTCTTATCCAGACCACATGGTATAATAGTCATAAGAAAAGAAAACCCTCTAAACCTTTGTAATCTAAAATTATACTTGAAAAGCATTATCATATATCTTATTTAAAGTGGGGTAAAATGCTGTGTGGTTTTTTTTTTAGGCAACTTAAAAATCTTCCATTCACATTCATTTCTGACGCAGCAGAATCCAAAAAGCTGAGAAAAAGCAGATGTTGTCCAAATGGGACTAATTTACCCAGACTGTTATTTTAAAACATAGGGAATGCAAATACAGCATTTAAAATTGGTCATGCCTCTGGCAATATCTTTTGCTGAAGCTATATTAACAATTTTAGGACAATAGCAATCACAGTACGCAGGGTTAAACTTCCCCACCCTCTCTGAGTTGGAGTTCCTCCTGTCGCCAGACAGCTTACACTTCTGTAATTATACAATTAAGCATTTGTGCACTTTCAGGTCCTCTCAACTTCATCTCTGAGCATCAAACCTACAGCATTCTGAGCTAGCCAAACGTGGTCTATTTCATGGTCTGTTTCTTCACCTTATTTCTTCAGTCTGTATAAAGATACATAATCACAGTTGATCTGTGGAGGTGTTGACTCTTTTGACATCAAAAGTAGTCTTTGCCATTTTTTTGTCTAAACTTTTTGTGGAAGAGCAAACTTTTATTGAGTTTGTGCTACCAGGGTTATCAGAATGTTCAAAATACATAGAGAGATTGTGCCTGCAGCGTACTTTCATGCCACAAAGAGACATTTAATTCAGCTAATATATTGAACACATCAGACCTTAACTATATGTATTACTCCTCTACTTTTTACTGCAGAGTTTATCAAAAACACATTAAAAAGCACCACAAGAGCTGACAGCTATAGCAAAGCAGGTAACAGGGAAAGCCAAGGCAGTTGGTCAGGGACACTGAAGGATGTATTATGAACAGCTGCAGTTTGTACTCACCACGTCCATCACACCTGTGCATGGCTGTCTGTATCCTTAATCATAGAATAACAGAGTATTCTGAGGGACCCACAAGGATCATCAAGTCCAGGTCTTAAGTGAATGGCCCATATGGGAATGAACCCACAACCCACAAGTGTTTTTAGCACTTGGTCTAACCAACTGAGCTAATCCCAATATTTACTGCTGGTGCCCGTCCCTCCCAGTGCCATCCCCACCACTACCACCCTCCCCACAACCCTCACTTTCACACAGAGGTTCATGACTTCCATGGGAAGAGAGTAAACTACAGAGCGGCCACAGGAGTAAGAAGCAAAAATGAAAGAATGGGGTTTGACAGGCTGAGTCTGTGGTGGTAGGAAAAGGAGAAATGGAAATATTTGCCAACCCAAGGAGATCCCATCCAGGGCAGTGATCACAGAATTAGCTAAGCCAGCAAGTCCCTTGCAGGAAGCACGCAAACCATATACTTTAAGTAGCATTAGGCATCTGACCTAATTACACAAAATTACCCTGTGCCTGGGAAGTGCCTACATCTCTCTCTGTTGACTCTTTAAGGAATGCAGTGTTGATCCTCTGAATCATACCTAAGTGAGATGTCCAAATTTGATGGTGTGAATAAGCCTCTAGGAGTAATAAATAAAACTGTGCACAGCTTAGTACTGGCAGGAAGTATGTTTTGATAGTAGTCATGTTTACAATTCCCAACTGAATAAGCATTACTCTTAGATATGACATTGTTATGAGAAGACTTACAGTCTGTAATTTCGGTATCTCTTTCTACAAATGCTGTAAAGTTCACATAGCATTTCAGCTGCTTCCCTAACTTCCTCAGACAGTTGTATTTGCAAGGCCAGAGTCTGGAAAAAGTGTTTCTTTATGCTGTCACCCTGCACACCAGGAGTTCAATTCTGATTAAAGACAGTTAATGTTTCCATTTTTAATTCTCAGTTTGAGGCAATGAAAGGTCATCTGACCTTCAGGAAGAAGGTTTAATGTTCCCTGAAGGCCAGGCTCCATTACTGCATCTAAGGATGAATATCCCAAATCACTACTCTTGTTTGAGCTTTTTCTTCTACTTGAGCCATGATTATAAAAAATGAAATGTGCTCTTAGTTTAGTGGCCTTTTATAGGATATAGCATTTTCAGGGTTCTTTCCTGGTTGCTCTTGTGCGCTACTACTGTGTTGCTTTCAATCCTACTCTGATCGACTATCTTACCTGCAATACTTACCTCTGACATGACACATAGGGCCAGAAAAAAAGCAGTTTGAAAGCTGCAGAAAGCATAACTTATCTGTAGATCATTTGGTAAATGAAAACAGAAATGGAGAGAATATTCTTCAGAAGGGAAAAAAAAAGCCACTTGTGAGTAATGGGATTTGAAGATGTTAAAGGTTTCTTGCTTGCTTAAAAAGCACTGCTCTTGCCTTTTCCCTTGTCTGGATTGACTAATTGCCTTGGCATCTAGCTAGCAGTAAGGGTGCAGTTTTTGTGTTCCAACCTTTGCTCCCTTCCCGGTTAAATCATAAAAATACAAGACCGAAGGCATGCTTGCCTACAGTATGTATATTGCAGCTGTTTTTCTTCTGTGATCTACCTTCTGTATATCATATGCTATCTATAGAACTCCATATGTTGTGTAGTTGTCTTCTGTGCAAAAAGAAGTGCTGTGCAGTGGAAGAATAGTGTTAAATCCTTTCAGTACCCACTTAATGTACAAAGAGCATCCTCCAAGATTTGGACACTAGCAATATAGAGAGAAATAGATATGCTACCTTTCTTTCTCTTGGTCATAGTGTATTGTTGGAGCTGAGAGGGACTAGTCCATTAAAGCCTCTTTTTCCCCCTTGAACTATTCACAAAGGAGTAAGGGTGCTTTGATACATAAAATTTGAGCTGGGACAGGTCTTAATTCCTTCCTGCTGTTACATGCACTTCTTTATGTTACAGTATGACTACTGAGTCAGGTTTGCAGAGCACAGGTAGACTTCTTGGTCACATCACTAAATGTAGAAATCTTAAGTGGCACATCTGGGTTCATCTTCTGTAAAAAAAAACCAAAACAAAACAAAAGACGTGCAATAATATGGAGCAAAGCCTGCTTTATGTGCTCCAGGAATCTACAAGGATAGATTCCATAGAGTAGCAGACAGACAGAAGGAGAGAGAGGGAGAGAGAGATAGGCATGCAAGCAGGCAGACATTAGGAAATCTGTTCTTGACCTTCATATGCCAAAGAAATTATTTTTGTTTGAGGTGGGGGAAAGTCAACCCTTTAAGGGAAAACAGAAGAGGGGAGAGAGGTAATAAGGAAATGAGTCAGACATAAAGAATTGTTGGCAAATACAGGCACTTCCTAGTAAAGGAGGACAGTTTTCAGCTGATCTAATGTTAAAAACCACATATAATATGTGCCTGGTTTTTATTTAGTCCCTCTTGTAGCTAGAAATATTAGAGTTTAATAAATGGGAAAAAAAATGGGAAGGAAGACCCTTTTCTCTCTCTTCCCTGCTTCCCCAAATCACACAGGGGAGCAAGCTGAAAATCTGAAACAGTGTTTCAATTTGGGAGTTAGGCTTTTTTTTTTTTTTNAAAATTTTGAACGTTGTTTTATTTTGGGGGGATGGTTTTTTTTTTTTTTTTTTTTTTTTTTTTTTTTTTTTTTTTTTTTTTGCCTCCCCAGATAGGTGCTTTGAGAAGTTGTTTCACTGTAACCATTTTAAAAGGTAAAATATGTTATTTCTTCACAGAGGTGTTCCTAATCAGATTGAATTAACTTGTGTAACTGTATAAATACAGTGATGATAACTGATATTTTATTTTAGATGTTATTAACCAAGGCACACTGAACTGCTCTAGATTTATTGATAAATCCCTGAGGTCTTTCTTGCTCCAGAATCTGCTGGGTCTGAAAGTGCCAAACAGCTCTTTACAATTCTTCCATGCACTCAAATTGCAGTTTGTAGAGCTGGTCAGTGCCTTATCCAGATCGTAAACATTAAACCTGACCAGTATAGGGTATAAGCCAGTGGCTTATCACTATTGCTAAATCAAAGTTATAGTTAGGAACAGCAGAAACACTGGGGGCACGTGCAATTCAAGTAGAAACACCTATAGTAAAAATGAAGAAGGAGGCATTTTTCTACCTTGGAAACAAACTATGAGGGAAAAATAGGAGCCTCTGTACTCACAGGAGTATACAATTGCTGTCAAGGGTAACCAAAGTTAAGCAAATGAGTGACAGGTGTGGAAGATCCATAGTTTGTGAGAGAAGATGAGCTGTAGAAACACTGATTAATACATTAACACAACATTAATATGTTGCCATAAGCCCTTGTTGAGAATTCAGCATCTTCAGCCACTAGACATTTGAAGTCCTGCTTTTTCCTGTGAGATACTGACTGAATATATTAGACTGAACTTACACTTTTCAGTCTGCAGATCAGAAATTGGGAAGGCACCTCCATGCCTTGTCTCCGAAGGTACAGAGGTGCTATACACCTGAAAGGCAGAGCACCGTCTCTGACAACGTCACTAGAATTTAAACAGTTATACAACAAGGTGATTTTTATTAGTCTCATTATCAATCCCTGCATCCCCATTCCCTTGTGAGGTGGGAGGGGATTATTTCCTTATTAAATATATATATATATATACTTGATTTTTAGTGCCATATCAATTGTAGCAACTCGTCCACATCATTTTAACAATGATGTTTACAGCAGTCCCTTGGCTAGTTTGAGAGGCAGAGAAGGAAATTGTAGTGTATAGGTCCTGTCTGCCCTTCAATGACATCTGTTTCATAGGAAGTCAGACTAGGCTAGCCTGTATTTGATCCTTTTTGCTTTGATCTACTAGTATATAACTTAGACATTGTCTTCTTTCTTAGTTATAGCTGTGAGGATGTATTGTGCCCAAATGAGGAAAACTATGCATAAAGAAATTTTTAAACTTCTTTCCTTGATGGCACAAATGTCTCTGTGCAAGGATTGTCAGGGGCTAAGGGGAGACATTTTTATCACACCTCATGGTTGAAGCACTGTGATTGTGGTGAATGAGTCTAGTTACATTCTTTATTCCATATGGTTCTGCCATAGGTGTTTCAATACACTTTCCAATATACATTTGCAATATAGATGTCCCTCTTAAACAGAAACAGTGTTGATCCTCAGTTTTGTTTTGGATATTAGACAGAATGAGGGCAAAACCAGCCAAGCAGCAGCCTCTCCCACTGTCCTGGATGTTGCTAAGATGCACCTAAAGGATAACAACTCTCTAAGGATACCTCTACATGGAAGTATCCTCATGGAAACATCCTCAATGGAGGAAACCCACAGCCACCACCTAATTCCACTGCAACTCAGTATAAGAAAAGCCAGTATTACTGATTGCTCCTACTGGCTGCTAGTAGTCAGCCCAGAAAGCCTCAATGCCCGAAACAAAATTTAACGAGAGATTAACTTTGACATTGCTCAAAATTTATATTTTGTATTACAAACATGTTTCAAAATGGAAAAGAGCATTTGCAGATATATATATGACAACTCAGCTCTGTGCTTTCTGTGAGTTACAACTTAGCCATTCTGCTTGGTTCCATTCCTTCTATTCAGTGATTATAATAAACTTTGGCCACTAAACCTTCTAGAGAAATTACTCCAGGCACAACTAGTTAATTGATTCATTTACTGGTTGTCTGAAAGCATGCAGCACTAGAAATTCCTCCCATTCATCCCTCTTTGTCTCTGACAGGATATACAATGAAACCACTAGACAAACTATCAGAAGTTCATTCACTCTATTGTCTTTGTAAGCAAGTTTGGTGGTGGAAAAAGAGGTGAAGCAAAAGACTACCACCAATAGAAAGATTCCTTCAGCCTTTACAAGTAACCTTACGCTGACGAGATTCATCAGACCTGTGACACAGATAGTAGTCTCTCTAGATGAAATAACAATCCCCAAAAACCTTTAAAACATTTTAGGAAACATGAGGTTCATTTAGTTACTTCAGATGTGCTCCAAAGCATTTCAGTGACCAGAGAGAAACAAACTTGTAGTGTGCTTCTTTCAGCTTTATGTTATCTGTCATCATCTAGGGTATTCCTTGATCTACCATCTTGAATAATTTTGTAGATGGAGACTGTATTAATATTAACAGGATTTCTGAGCACAGATGAGGGATACTGATGTTGGTGTCTTCCTATAAAGCTTCAGCTAAAATCCTTGATTAACTAGTATTACCTAGGGCTTTCAAAAAGAATCACAGGTGCTTGACCTGTAAGGTCAAGGTACATTATGTCTAAAACCAGATATACTGGAGAAAAGAATCAACCAGCATATGCATTTTCAACCTAGGTGCACATTAACTAGAATTAATTGCAGACCATCATTTGAGAGAGTTTTGTTTTCAGTCATACTTTTGTAGGCTAACTGAGGAGGGCAGATCTAAAAAAATCTTAAGAGTCATTTGTTCGAAAAGTACATTTGGCCCCATTTATTAACTGTCAGAAGATCTGGGCTTTGTCTCCTATTGCTATATTTAGGGATTTATTTTCAAGAACAATTACATTGTCAACATCTAAATTGAAATTTGTTGAAATATAGGTATTACTGTTCCATTTTCACTGAGAGTTTGTGTCTCCATGGAGGCACATGGCTAACCTGATGTGGGGGTTACACAGAATGATCTCAGCTTTTGTAGCTGAAGTCCTGGTGAGCTGTGGAATTCTGTGGAATTACTAGGACACTGGCAGCTGGCACCGCAATGAAATCGTCACAGGGTAGGTAGAGATTATGTTATCTCACTGGGTCTTACTTTTATGTCTTTGTTTAAGCACAGACACTGTATTCAGAACTGACCTGGTGCATGCCTGAGCGGCAACTACTTTCCCCATCCTTGCTTTCTTGAGCAGTGGTAACTGAGCATTGTCTGAGGTGGATAAGCAGCCTTGTGGACCCTTCTTCTGTGAGTATGTTGCTGTAACAAGCACTCATGGAGTGTTAGGCTGAAAGAAGTTCAAGCCTCATTCTCATCAAGCAGCTGCCAGCAGACCAGTAGCTCCATTAATTTCAGACCATTTACTTGGTAAAATAAGGTGGTCCATATCTGGCCTGTTTAGTCATGTTTTTAAGGCTAAGCAGTGACTGCCTTGGAATGGAAAGTGTTACTGTTAAAGATCTCCTTATAAAAGTGAGCAGGACAGCCAATCAGATATGTGGCATTTCCATGGGATTCTGGCTTTAGGGCTGCCTATCAAATGGATCATTAATGAGTCAGGTTCTGGCAAAAGCACAGGAAAGCCTCAGGAGAAAAAGGGGGAGATGAGCTGGCATTTATGGTGTTAGTGTCACTACTTCTAGCCATAAGCTTCACAAAGTGTAAAAGGGCAAACAGCCAACTAAAAGTAGAAGGCATTCTTGAGTAACTTCCCCAGAAACTTTGACAATGAAGGGCTCTTTGCCAAAGATCATTGTGGCAGAATGAGACCTATCTGCTCAAGGTCCTTCTCTGCTTGAGTTTTATTCCTCAAAATGGCAAAGAAAGCTACACCAGCCATATAGCATAACCCCATAGCAGCTGTCTCATCCACTTCAGCTCTCCTCCCATGCCCAGGAGATAGAGGCTGGAGCCAAAGACACACACATTTGCCTACTCAGGTGACAGTCTTTTACCAAGGGTAAGTTAATAAATTAAGGTAGAAAACAACAAAAAAAGACCAAAAGACAAAGGCCAGAAGCATCATGAACTTTTTTCCCGCCCAAAATAAAAGAAGTAGGGAAGGATATTGATGAAGGAAAGAATGTGAAAGACTAGCATAAGGAGGAACAGGAGAAGGGAAAGATGACTTGAGGGTGATGTGGTGGAGAGTAAAGAAAAGAGAGCGAGAAAGAAAAGACACCATTGCAATATCTTGCTGAAAATTAAATGAAGCAAAATCAGTATCTCAATTTTACATTTATTATCATGCTTGATTCTTGATGGAATAATGGATACAAAGGAAATGTTCACTATACAGACAGGAAAGTGCTAAATTCATTCTTTTCAGTTAAGATCTTAAAAAATCCAGCAACACTGTCTAAAGGCATTTTTTTCTCCTTGGAACTAATCACAGAATTTTCTTGTTAGTTTGAATATAAATTATTCCTACATGCACAGCAGTAAGTTTCAGAGCAAGGTAAGTGTAGAAACATTTGGAAAAAATATTCCTTAGATGATACAAGGAAATACTAGTATCTTAACAGATCTCTTAGCAGAGATTCTTTCTCTGCTAAATAAGTAATGCTTCATCAATCTCTAATAACTTCTAATGATGTAATTACTACTACAGAGAAGTGACAATGTCAATGTTGGAGAACATTTGCCTTTTATACATCTTTATTTATTGCAAGGTATTCTATGACTAGTAGCCCTTTCTGCAAAGGATTTAAGGACAGTGCCATCTTGACTATGAGGCACTCTGAAGAAGTCTTTTCCTTTTGACAAGCTTGTGGGGCAGTAAAACTGACCTGAAACTCCATCTGATTTCATGACCTTCTCTCTAGGATGAAAGTTCAAGTAATCTAGATTTTCTACTGTCAAAGGCAACATGAAAACGGGGAACCAAATCCTTATAATCTCTGTATCAGTTGCTGAAGTGTTGGACATTGTCACATCTCAAAATCATCTTTGGATTCTCACATCCATATGTTACTTTTCTGTCTTGACATCATGATCATGTTGTTGTATCATTTTTATAGTTTTTCTAGAGAAACAAAACCACCCCAGAAGTTGGTATGTTTGCTGCTACAGTTTCCAAAGAAGTTCACATCAATCATAAGCACATAAATGATGTTAAAGGTAAAGATGCTAAAGAACTCATAATTTATCATGAACATAGAATTAATTTTGTCTCATATACCAGAGTCTGCTGAAGCATCTTTTACTGTTATACCACCTGTCCATTTCCAGTGACACAGCTGGAGAATAGGAGATGACAAGTAGGCCCCTAAAAAGGGGACTCAGATATTGATGTTTTTCTTGTGTACCATATGATAGAAAAAGAAGTTAGTAATCCTGGAAGAATGAAGGATATATTTCATCTTTGTGTGGTTTTGGCTCAAGTAGTTGCACCATGCAGCGTACTCAAAATTATCTCTTCTAGTTTTGGTTTCAGCAAAAAATGAAAATAATTACCATGGGGGACTTTCTTCCGACTTTCTGCCCTGAAGAGCAGCTTCCAAGAAACAGCTCTGAAAGGTTCCTCACCTTGGGGCACAAATTAATTAGTAATTTTACCTCCCTTACTCATTCCCATACTTTCTAAATGTGTATTTATACATGTTCACTCAAATAATATGATTGTCTGAACAACACACTCTCAGGAAACCAGCCTAAAAAGAATAACTTTAATTTTTTTGCTACACCTGAGAAGATATTTTTAAGAATTTAAAGATGTTTCACAGTTAGGTTAATGGAAAATATTACTCAAAAGTTGAAAGTAATTTTAAACTGTCTCAGTAATGAGCTGATCATAAGTTTCACTAACGTTTTCTTTCTTTTGTTGAGTCATCTGATTGCACTTGATTTCTTTTGAATTTTGGTCTTTTCCAGTTTGTGTTATACATCTTTCCAATAGTACTATATGAAACACTAACCAAGAACAAGCTTTATTATGAAGATTTTCTGTGACTAGGACATCAGCAAGCCAAAGACTTTCAAAATAAGACTCTACAGAAAAGAGGCTGCCCTGTTGACACGTTATTGAGAGATGTCTTTCTTGAAAACCCCATCACAGCTAAGTGAACGACGATCTCACACCTTTAAGCTGAACAGTTGGAGACTTTGCCTCTGTTACTTAGAGCTGCAGAGTGTTTGGATGTTTGGAAATACCACACACATTCACATAACCAAGAGAAGAACAAGCAGATGCAAAGGATGGGGAAAAGCATTTACAGTGTTTGTTAGCCTAGAAGCTTTCTGACGCACCTCAGAATCTTTTCTTCAGTCACCTTTTCGAGGTATGCCTGGATGAGGTGATGTACACAATGAGATGCTTCTCCATTTCCAGGCTTACGTGCCAGCTGCAGCAGCAAACTGAGGAGCTCTGTTTTTCTAGAAAAACACAAGCAATGTTTCATTGGTGTGAGAAAGGCACAGTTATACTGCTTTCAGTGCAGCTTGAATGATTTACATTGGCTCCAGAAAGTCTTGCACAATGAACTCACATTCTCGTTGCAACAGAGCAGCACAAAATGTGAGAAGAGATTGGGGGTTTTGTGTCCCCATAACCATAGTTATAAGTGGTTCTTCATGAGAAGAAAGGTCCTGTTTCAGGAACAATTTATGATTTCTGAACAATTTATGAGCATACATTTCTGAACAGGAAATTGGTTCAAGACACAAGTTATCACTGGCAGACCTCATTTATATGCAGCAAAAATAGCACCTACAGCTTTCCTGAGATTGGCCTGTGCTCAACATGCCTTCACTGATTACATGTGTTGCCTGCAGCTCTGTTTTGATTGCACACCCTCTATCCCCAAGGTCTCTTGCAGGAGAGGGTTACACAGAACATGTTGTTCCATAGGAACCTCCTTTTGACAAGGAATCTGTCTTCACTGTCGTGTCTGTCATACCAGACATAAATCAGTGTCAATATACCACTCCAAAAATAGTCTGGGCCTGCTTTACCTTCAGGCGCTCTTAGACAGTTGGCACAAACTGCCTCTGTCCCAAGACCCAGAGAGAGGCAGGTGCTCCTTCTGCTCTGCTGAATTCATGGACATTTGTCAGCTGAAAAAGAAAGTTCCATGGAGAAGCAAGTTTTTCCTGCATTTGACCCTGGAGGCTTTTTTTTCCTTTTCCTTTTTGGCTTTGTGCATCTTATCTGTGGCTCTTTATGCCCTCCCAGTCTAACTAATTGATTCCTTTCTCTTGTGACGCTTTTCTAATTGGATTGTAATAAATTATACCCTGCTGTTTAAGAATGTTTCAAATATTGTTTTAACTTGTCCAATGCAAAGAATTGAGAACTAGAGGCTGAATCATAAAGCATCAGAGAATTTTGCTGGTATTAAACAGACACTTAATAATAATTCTGCTGTCACTTACATCTACATAAATCCAGTATGACTCCACTGGCTTCAAGTACTTTCTCAGCATTTACACCAGCCTGAGTGATGGCAGATTTTAACTCTTCATTCCTGTGGTGAGATAGATGAACTCCAGGCCAAGATACACAGTCTGTGTTGGGAAAGCAGTGAGTAATGCTACACATTAATTTGAAGAGACTAAATTAAAAACACTGATGGTTGCCTGAGGATGCTGTATTCATAAAGAGGGTGGCTAAGAAGTACCCCTTTTCCCAGTATTGCAACGAATCTTTGTAATGGATAATAGCAGAAATTTTTACATATATTTCCTGAAGTTGGTAAAGTATTATTTCCTGTACTAACATGATTCAAATAGTAAAAACAGGCTGCCAGGAAAGACCAGACTTTTCTCAAGAGAGCAATTGTTTTCCCTATCATCGTGAGTCAATCTGGTCTCTGGACTGCTCCAGTCTCCTCTCACTGCAGCAGACTGGCCAACTGCGTCAAATTATGTGTCAAGGCTTTTGGCAGTGCAACCAATTTCCCACAGAACACCACACAGAGAATTGCACTCTTCATTTAAGTCACTGACTGGACTGGAACCATTGAACGCTTTTATACAAGATAGAAAAGCTTGTGTTTCAGCTGTTATTTTTGCATGAGGACTTCTTTTTTCATTATTGTTGCCACATACCACTGGCAGTTATACAGATTAAAAACAGTGCTTTAATCTACACAGCTTCTTGACAGTACTGTCCACACATCCTAGGAATGAACATTTTTACTCAACTGCTTCACAACTTCATTTAAATAAAAAGTCCTAGAAAGTAGATGTGATGTTCTATACTGCTTTACCTGCAACAAGAATGTGAGATCATTCATTTCATATGCCTATTTAAAATCCTGGACATGAATCATTATGACTGACCCATATAGGAGGGTCAAAAGTCTGTTTTCTTTCCCTCTCTAAAATGCCAAGAGAAGTGCAGGTTAACAGTGACTCATGTTAATGTTAGCTGAGGTGGTTGAACCTTGGGAATCCAAAGAATGACTGCTGTTCCATACACTAATTGGAGATCCATTATAAAGGGTGTCTTCAAGTGAGAAATGTACAGGCTGGCACCTCTGGCATCCTGGAAGATGTTCTTGGTGGCACATGCCAGAAATCAGGTCTCAGCTATGGAAACCCGACCACAAGATGGATTGCTGCAGCAGACCCAGACCTCTTCTCTGCATGGACCCAGAAGTGCAGAAAGTTTGGGTGTCAGTGGTTTAGAACTGGCACCCTGTAGTGCTAAGAGCAGAGCTCTGTCCACAAGGAATACATTTTCAGCTTTTTTTCTGGTCCCTGTAGTTCATGCTTCTTTGCTTTAATTTAGGATATGTGTAAAAGTGCACACATACTGTTGATATATCTGGTACAACTTTAGATAGAGTGTGGGGGTTTGCTCTGGAGCCACAAGGAAAAATTCAACAAGTTTCTAAGCATTTCCTGGCTAAATTTGGTCCACCAAGATTTGCAGCAGTGCCTACATGATACAGATGTGTTTTTGGGAAGGTCTCTAATTTTGTCTTGCATAATATTCAGGTCTGTATTTCTAGTTACTGTGGCTAATTTAGGAAGATCCTCTGCTTTTCTGTCCACTTTATGTACATCTTGGAAAATAAATGGAAACAGGCATGACTCAAACAATAAAAATTTCTAAATAAGGAAAAGACAGATAGGCGCTTTTGGAACTTTTAAATGAAAACCTGATACAGGAAGAAGAAATGAGTCCAGCAAATAAACTTCCTATGCACTGAAAGATCAAATAGAACCAAAAGCTGAGCAGTTAATATAACACATATTTATCGCCTAGGCTGCAGAATAACAGCACTCTCCTTGCAGGCAGAACAATCAGGAAGAGTCTGAAAAACTTATCACTCAATGCTTTATGGTTTTTTCCTCCATTGTTCCCATTGATATGTAGCCAAATCTTCAAGTCTTGACTTATATTATAGTCACTCCCTGCCAAGATAAAATTGACACTAGGCCTATATTGTCACTAGTGCTAGAGCATACAAAATATTAAGGCTGGTGTTCTCAGAGCTATTGTTTGTCAATAGAGAATTGCATGGCCTTTTGAAGTAACTCAACATCTTGTTTACAGCAAAGTTCAAAAGACAGTCATGCCCCTAAATTACACTGGTTTGAAAATACTGCTCTAGAAGAACTAAAGTGAAGTCACAGGAGCTTAGCCAGAGAAAAGCAGGGTTTCGGATGGGAGACCTATAGAAAGCTTTTAGTTCATGAGCTAAAGTGAAGTTTCTGTGACTACCAACCTGCCTCATGCCCTGGCTTGTGTCTGACAGCTGTGCAGCGCTGTGTCTCATGTATCACGGCCAGAGATCTCGGCAGAAGCTGTGCTGACAGTCCTGCCTGCAGTGCCCAGGGCTAAGTGCATGTCATTCCTCTCCCATGGCAGAGCTGGCTGCACTGCCTGGTCAGTCATCAAAACTTGCTCCAGTTAGTAAACACAGCCAGGGAGATTTGTGAGATTCACAGCAAAGTGTATATCAATGTTACTCCTCCATTTTAATGAGCACACTCCAAATATGGCAGATGTTACTCTAACAGCTCCTGAGCTTCTTGCAATGTCATGCACAGAGCCGGGCCTTACTGGAAGGAAATATGAATTCCCAAGTCAGCCTTTTTGTTTCTGGAAGCCAAGGCAATGTAATAGTCACCCTTTTGATATTCGTAAATAAGTTAGCACGGCATTTTCACTGTTGGAATTAACTGATTCCGGTACCTAATTCCAGTGATAGAGAACTATTCTTTCGTGGCCTAATTAGAATATTGAAATACTGTACATACCCTCCACTAAGGCTCATGTATGTCTGTGTGAACATTCTTTCTTTAAAAAACAAAACCAAAGCATCAATATCACACATGGGCTTATGTGTTGGTTAAAGACAGTGGAAAACTTGTGTATGTCCTACCATGAAGGTATTTTCTGTGAATTGGGCCGTAAGATTGCAATTCTAAGCAGCCACACAATTAATTCTTCAGTTATGCAGTCCAATTAGGACAAATGCTTCTTTTCTAGTTTAATTAGAGATGGGTAAGCTCATTTGAGCTTATTTGTATAAAATATGTGCTCATTAAACAAGGCCTGGATTTTGTTCAGCTTGTTAGAAATGTTGTAAAAAAAGAGCTTTCTCACACTGGCTTTAGCCTTTTTAACCCTTTAAAGACCACAAATCTGACAGTCTGTTACCCTCAACGCACGGTACACTTGTTTCTCCCAGAAAAAGGGTGATTGCACAAATATTCCTACTACAGTAGGAATATTTGTAAACTCCAAGCTGCCATGCAGATGTTTATCTGCCGCCATCAGATATCACTTATTATGACACCCCTCCCTGGGGGCTAATGCAATTTATAAAGGGTTTGTAGGGTTTGGGAATCTTTTTTCAGAGGCCTCTGGCAGCTGAATGAACAAGAAAATTTGTGACTGACACATAGCCTGTCTGCCGACAGAAGAGCAGGGACTTATGAACCAATATGTGGATACTTCTGTGGGGAATGAAGTAGAAAAATTTACATGAAAACTATGCAGTATGAAGCCACATAGGGAACAAAGTCAGTTGAAATGTCCCAAGGAAAGGCAATGCCGACGATTTGAACATAGTCTTGCCTCCTTTCCTCCTCTTATGTTAATTATTTCTTTTGTGAGCTCATCCATTCGACAGAGAGTAGTTCATGGAAGTGAAAGCACTTGTGTGAATCTCATGCTGAAAAATGCCTAAAAGCAGGACATCATTCATTCAAACTATAGCTTCAGAAAATCAAGCACTCCATCCTTGTGATCAGGGCAGATTTTCTCCAGACATGCTCCTTCAGCCTTGGGTCTTTGAAGCAGAAGGGAGGAAACACTGAGCCACCTTCCGGCTACCTGTGGGCACAGAGAAATGAAGCCTTACCAGATACAACTGAAAGCACCCAAACCTTGGCAGAAGTCCTGGCACAGAGGCAACGTCAGAGTAGGAATCTCCCAGATGGCTAGAAAAGGCACAAGGACAAGCTGTCAAAAACTAAAGGCTAATTTATCCCTCTTGGAGCCACACATTACCCAACACTATCAGCAAAATGGACAGATGCAAACTACAGGCACACACAAAGTGGTAGATGGCAGGCTTGGCCAAATGAGCTCTGGGGCATGACACAGCTATCTTACAAATGCAAATCCACCCCTTTTCTCCTGCACGTGAGGCAGATTAAGCATGCAACAAGTGTGCATTCAAATATTGTGTGCACAAACACAGCTCTTGCCCTTTGAAATCCTAGCCCTGAAAGCCTCTAGTTTCTGCTGTAATGCTCAGAGCCTTGGTTTCAGAGGCATAGAAGGAGGAGAAAGCATAAGTGTGGTTCCTAGGTGATTTCTACAGCGCAGAAAATAGCCTGTAGACTAAACAAAGCTTGGATTTGGGATTTGGAGCCCATTGTTCAAAGGCTGAAGGAAAATGGCATGGCTCTGCAGATGTGACTGTCTTGGCCTAAGAGCAGCCTGCAGCCATTTGCAGGTTCACAAAATTTCTGAATCAGAGTGAAAATGTAGCATCTACACAAGATGAAGCTCTAGGTTATGCATTTGGGACCACATTAAAAGTCTACTGAACTTAATGGAAACCTGGGCTTCAGAGACCATATGATATCATAGCAATGAGACACGACTCAGACTTGCAAGCAGAGGTTTTGGCTTTCTCTGGGGCTCAGTGCTGAGCTTCTTATTGTCTCATCACCCACATTCTCAGGATTGCTTTGTAAGTGATATATAGACGCTGCAATTTTCGTGATTTTATTTAATTCCTGGAGATTTACAATGACATAATGGTATTTATGACCTTGTATTTTCACAGGTGGTATGTCGTCATCTCTTAGCCTGAACAGTTGCTTCATTACAGTTAAATGGGATGAGGTGGAGGAGAAATGCCAGTTTTGAGCTGGGACCTACGAGGGCTTGTCATGTATTAGAAAAAAAACAAAATACAGACCTTTTTTCAGCCACATATCAGAGGAAAATAACAGCATGATTTCGTTTCAAGGGTATATGCTGGTCCCAAGATAAATTTTTAATTTCAGAGGGAGAATTCCAAAGTGGTTGGTCAAAATGCAAAGGGGCGACCTTCTTAATGCGTAACCTGAAGAGCTAAGCAGAGCTATTTCCGCTTTTCTCTCTCACCCTCTTGACAGGCAACTTGTAGCAAAAACTACTGACAGAGAACTTGTAGCAAACAGAAACACTAAAAGAGATGACGATGACCTAAGAAGTGGAGGTCTCAGCGACAGTCATAGAACGGGAAGCTTTTCTGGAAGAAAGCAAGATGAAATTTTCTCTTATATCTGCAAATGAATGATACTTTCCCACAAAGGAAATATTTTTTTCTACTCTAATTTTCTGCTGTGGGGGCAAATTGAATTATAGGGGTTATTTTACTGGCATTGTGTTTGCTGTGTTTGTCCCATGAAGCTGGACTTCAAATACTTTGCAACAGATTAATAAAATACAAAGCAAAAAAAAAAAAAAAAGGAGGAAGTACATCAATAGAGAGATGTCTCCTGTTATCTAGGAGACTTTTAGAAATTTTTATTTATTGGTAAGGTACTTTATAGAGATCCATCTAGTGTCAGTGTTATCATGATTGCTAAACATAAGTCTGAGCAATTTCAGCTGGAGTTCCTCTGACTTCTTTCTGAACACTGGCAAGTCATTGTGATTTTATTTCAAACCAGACCTGTGTGTCAGAGAAGTGACTGGCCTAATTCCCAGCTCCCATGTATCTTTGTCCTCATTTTATCTCAAATTTCATTGTAACAGTCAATATCCTTGGAAAAGCTAGAATAAAAATGTGTAAAATGTTTACTTCTGGTTTTCAGGTGGAATAAGATACTTTATCTCCTATAAGTTATAATGAAGTGTACCCATACTTTTTTTCCGTAACCACAATCCCATGAACTGAGAGGCGGAGGACACGGTTCTTCTAGTTGACACTTGCCCAAATATGCTAAATTTGCCTCAAGCAATTGCCTTCTGGGTAAAAAATTCTTTGAGCACTCACACAGCCCAGAGAGAGCATGAACAACTGTCATTATGCCAAGTACTTGGAACAGGAGCTATGCTGTGTGTCACATTAAGGAACATTTACAATTGCAAGAGGTTAAAGGTGGAAAGGGAGTGTGGATGATAGAGATACCTCTGGAATTTGGCTGACAGAACACAGGGAAGGCTGAGACATCTGTAAGAAGCTAAGAAAAGCACCCAAAGTGAGAAATCTTGCAGGATGAAGAGTATGTTTGCCTACACCTGCTGGATTTTCTGCATGCCCTAATAGATCTGAGATTGAAGGGAATATTTTTCATTAGAGACAAAGCGCACAGACTCTGACATCCCCATCATTGCACTAAACAAAGAGGAATGAAACTGCTATGTCCATGAAACTATTAATGAGGTTCTGATAACGGCAGCCAAACCTGAGTTACTGTCAAGGGAATTTTCAGGTACAGCTATTTCTTTTGGGAAGTATGTCAAGGAGGAGGCACAGCTCTTTTCTTGGCTTCAAACAGCAGGACTCTCCCTCAGCAGAGATTCTTCATGAATCTAATCAGCCTTATGATATGGTGGATAAACCTTTCATAACTAAAAGAAGGAATAAAATTAGATGGCGGAAACTAATAATCATTTTTTACAATGGAAGCTGGTCATCAATGGAGCCAACAAGAGTTTCAGATCTAGAAAAGGGAGTGAAATATATCAGAATCTCCAGATTTTGTCTGTCGTTTAGGAAGCAGAGATAAAGCTTGATAAAAAAGAATGATAGAAAGGCCTCATAAGACTAAGACATAAAGTAAGAAAATGGCAGATAAAATTCAGTGTAGATAACTGTAAACTGCATGTCAGTGAAAAAAGTTCCAGTTTAACATATACTTTGAGCAGCTTTGGTGGGACTGTTTTTCTATGGAAATAGGATCTTGGTTTTCACAGGAAAAAAAACCTCAACTACTGTTCTATACTGCTTAAAATGATAATTTTGTGTGCTTGGAATTATTTGAGAAAAAAATAGCATAGTAGAAAATGTCACAACCTCTGTTCTTCCACACCTTGAGTATAGTGTAGCTCCTTAAGGACATAGAAGAAATAGAAAAGGCAAAGAGAAAAAAAACCAAGAGTGGTCAAATGCTTTTGTTGAAGAAAGAATTAAACTAGAGCTCTATTTCTTTGTTGTTGTTAGTAGTTCCTAATAAGGCAATCAGTGCAATGTGAAATAAATAACAAGGAAAAAGTATTCATAATTTCCTCTGTAGTAGGAACCAGGGCACATCAAATGAGATGAGTGCAGAAAACAAAACACAGAATACCTCTGCAGGGTGTTCCATAGAGATGGCATCAAGGCAGAGGGCATATTAAGTGTGCAAGATTTCAAGAAAGAATTGCACAAATTCATAGAAGAAAAATCTGATAGGAGGCTATTGCTTACAAATGCCCAGGAATTACTGAACTGCTTGTCATTGGATATTAGGAAGGTAGTCAAGAGAAATATGTCTCTTTCCTTAACACCTGGCATCGGACATTGCTGGAGACAGGATGTTAGACAAGGTCAGCCTTTAGTTTGATTTTTTTTTTCTAAGTTTTTGGTCACCTTTCTGTTTGCAACATACAACAAACTATCCCTTTGGCACTTCTATGACACAGCTGCANGAAATCCATTCTTATCCTTGAGCTTCAATAGGGCCATTCCTCAAACTAAGCTGGCATGGGGTTGACTTCAGGTATAGCAGTCACTGACTTCTGTTTGACTTAAAACCATGTATCTGCTTAAGAAATTTTCTGAAAAAGGACAGAAAAGAATTATTACTTTGCTGAATGCAGACTATCACATTTATGTCTTTTAACTGCAAGAAACCATACCACCAGGCAGTCAGAAATATATATGGAAGCTAATAACTCTTCTAAAAATTTTAACCAATACTGTCTCTGTTTTGTGTTTCAGAATAAGTTTTTTTCTTTCCAATTAGCAAGTGCTGGCAGAATTCCTTATAAACAACATCATATTTATTTTTTTAATTTTTATTTATTGTGGACAGACAGGTGCAGGCCAAGAATATGTCTCACTTTACATAGCTGGATAGTTCTTATCTGGTTCCTGAATTAGAGGAAATATTTCATCACAGGAAAAATCTTTATCCACACTAAAACTTACAGAAAGATAATGGCAAATCTGCATACTGACAGTCTGGGTGAAGTAAGTAACTCAATCTTGCAAACAGACATGATCATATTTCTAGACTGTTCTATTATTTGTTTTTGTCACTCATCTCAGTTAATTATCTTCTTTTCAATACCAGTGTTAAGCCTTTGAAGAGATGATTACTTTACGCAAAGGATCCAAAATTATGAAAAATAACTGTGAAGCAGGGAAATATACTGGTGATTGATTCTGCAACTTTGAGAGCAGTTACTACTCTCCGGAAACTGGACTGCTTTGAGGAGTTAAAACAGAAAAGTCAGGAGTTATAGGCAGTTTGCCCAAGAGAAATATGAGATCCTCCTGTTTGTAGGTGACAAACATTTCATGGAAAGCCAAATTCTCAAATTTCCCTCCATAGTTTCATGGCATAAGATGGCTGTACAAGGCTGCTCCTCAGCCTGTCTGAGTAGGGTAAATAAGCCAGCCTCAGTAAAGTTTTCAACGCAGAATAAAATGTTGAGCCAGAGGACATGGTTTAGCCTGTGAACTACTTATTGCTTCTTTCTTGAATGGATACTACAACAAAGTAGGCCTGTCTTTGGGTTTATGACAGTGGAGCAGAAGAGGCTGCATGTTCTTTCAGCCTCTTTCGCATCTCTGAAATCTAGTTTCCCCTCATGCCATCCTAAGAGACAAGCGAGTGAAGTTATTCCAGTTTTGAAACATTTATTTGAAATCTTAAGCAGACTGCTAAGCTCACAGGCCAGCATGCTGCTGGCAGCATGGGATCTCTTCTGGGTTCTCATCACAACATCTTCTGCCAAGAACAGAGTTCAGACAGCCTGACAGCCTCTAGACACTTCTCTGGAGATCTAGTCAAACCTTCCCACGAATGCAAAGTGGCTACAGGCAGTCCACATATTTATGAGCCAGAGGAAGAAAGCAGGGATGAGAAATTTAATATCTCATTGTAAAAAGCAAAAGCCTGGAACTTCAAGTATGCTTCCATTCTGAGGATTATATTACAATGGAGTTGTCTATGTCTCTATATAACCATGGCATTCAGGACTTTTCTCCAGTTTAATCAGGGTATAGCCATGTCCCCTGCATGTCCCCTGTGTCTCATGTTTTCAGACACATTCTTTGTTCTTTTGGTTGGAAGACCACAGCATTGTACTAGGACTCATTGAGGTTTTCTGTTCTCCAAATATGTGCCTGAGGCAGACCTTCCAAACTTTTCGCTCTCATGGGAGGACTTACCATGTCTTAACTGTGAAGATATCTGCCTTGTCCCTGCATGTCCTAGCCACTTGTCATTGCATTGTTCAAACTACAGAGCTATAGTACTACAGAGACCTGTATTCCCTCTGGGAATGTGAAATGAATGCCAGCAGGCAGGTAAGTACCTTCTAGGACTCTCCTGGCTTAGCAGTTATTGTGGGGCAGCAGAGAACAAAGGATCCTGACACAACACACACATGTTATCTCTTTTATGCTTCATTACAAGTTACATTAGACAAAATAGATCAACAAAAATAAATCAACATCTCCCCATATTTGTTGGAAAACCTGGGACACAGTCTATTTTCAGTTCAACTCTGTAAGTGTCTCTATCTCCCAACTCCCTCAGGGAGATGAGTTTGGATTTTTATTTCCAGAACACCTACCCACCTTGCATGAGCCTGGACCCAATTACCCCATTACAGAAAAGCAGGGTCCTTATGATATGAGGCCATGCAGTTCCCCCAGTCAGAAAGCCAGGTTGTTACGAAACTTCTCAAGAAGGGTTCTTAAGGGCCACTGCTGGAGTGAGAAGATCTGCTGAGATGTAAGCTTTGAGTCCCTTGCCTTGTGACTCTGTCCATTTGTGACAGGGGTATCCAGGCTTCTTGGTCCACTCTTGCTGGAAAGCACAGGATCAACATCCTTGTCATACCTGAGGCTATGAATCTGAAATAATGATAGAGGTGTCCATAGTGACTGTGGTTTGGTCATGAGGATGAGCTCTTCACTGACTCTTCTGTGTGTGTGCTCTGCAGAGCCATACAAGTGTCTCCCATCTATTATACTGGCCTTGCTAAACCAGTCATCAAGTAGCTGTCATGCTTACACTCAGTTACACTGTGTTTACACTCACTTGCACACGTGTACAACACAGTACCATGCCATGTGAAGAATCCTGCCCCTTCTTTTTGCTCTTCAGTTTTCTCTTCCACTGTTTCAGATCTGAGCCTTTCATATCTGAGCCTTTCATAACTGAGCCCCGTCTTTGCCTTCCCATCCAGCTTCCCTTCTTTGACACTTAAAACCCGTGGCACAGTACATTTCAGGTGGAGAGGAGTTTATGGTATTGAGTATGCAACAAGGTTGTGCAAAATAATTGCAGCCTCCTCATCAATTTCAAACATGTTATGACTGAGTCTTTTCATCTGATTGTTTCTGTGGCGTTGGAAAAGCCTAAGATATGAGCTCAGCATCTGCAGTTCCACATTATTCTTTCTAAAAATTATTATTATTTTATTGGCTAGTGTAGTGAGAGACTATTAGTGTACTAGTGCAGTGAGCAGAAGTGCCTGTTTGGTTTCACCAAGCTTCTCGAACAGATGTTTTCCAATTGTGAGAGGATCTGACCTTTATATAAATTAAGATCTTTTTTATGTTGTGCCCAAGCACTGGAAGTAACAGCATAGTTAGTGACGGTTTTCATAACTTGAAAGGTAAATTTCTAACTGGATTGAATAGTAGTTGTATTTGTACTTATATTGTTTAAATTAAAATGCAGGTCTATTGACTGGTCTTAGTCCATTTGCCACCAAGTGTTGTTCTGAGCATCTTCGAAGCAGTAAAATGAGACATCTCAATTGATGGGAGAAAAGTGGTTAGTAGAAGCAGAATACCAGAGACCCACTAAATCACTAATCAGTTATTATACTGACTTTGTCAGACCATAAATTGCAGCTATTGCATTTCCCCATAAACAGACTTCCCTACTCTGATACTGAGGAATGACATCTGGGACATGTTTGAAATATCACAAAATGAGTTACACATATAATTTCTTCCAGATCATTCAGAGAGATAAACTAGAGTAGATGAGGGAAGGGATGAAACCAAGGATGGCTTTGGTCCTGTGTTTCCCATACTTTCTATTGCTTTTTGTCTCTTTTGGGAGACTCTGTACGCCAGCAAGTTTCTCTGATTATTTACTTCCATTGCACTCAAGTGCACAATTAATTATGGGCAAATTTCCTTCTCCTTCTTCTAGCAAAAGAAAAGACATGTTGAAGTTCTGGCTCTGATGATATTTACTGTGTTTACTGAGCATCAGAAGGGGATGACTGGATATTCACTTTCTGACAGTGAGATCTACGTCCAAGCATCTTCCTCTTCTTGCTTTCTCTTTTCTCAAGGCTGCCCTCTGGCCACACAATTTTTCTACCCCTCTCTAGTGAGATTGCTTCCTTACTTCCAGATATGAGCCAAAATCTCTCCTGACAATCTTGAAGCAATTGCAAAGTACTGGATTAAGATTGTTTCCTTATAACAATGAAATTAAAATGCTACTTACAGTGATACAGATGTGAAGACCTTTTAAACCTGTGACATGGTTTTTAAAACCTTGTGCTTTAAATCCTGATTCCAGTGCTTGGGCTTCAGTTTTGAAATACAAATTGCTCATGTATTAAAGGGCAAATAGAAACAAAAGAGTAGTGCTACGCAAATTTGGCTGTGAAGCCATTATTTGTTCACACGGTCATTTTCTCTTGCTTCTACCTATACAGAACCTTTAGCTTTCAGTTTTGCTTTGTCCTTTATGTTGAGCAAGCCAAAAGTCACTGTGCAGTTCAGATACAACCACAAAAAAGTTCACAAAGGTTTGAAATTCAAATTTTGTAAGGTCTCCAGCCGAATACCATAAGTAGCTTTCCACATACAGAGACACTGGTCACGACTTTGCTTTGTAGATTTGCAAACCTGTGACTAATCAAAATTTATTTATGGAGTGCATGGCAAAACCTGAAGCCAGATGTGTTTTGCGTCATTGAGACTTTATTGGGTACATTTAGTGGGAAAGCACATTTCTTTTTTATTCTCTTCATTGGGCAATGTTTGCACACAAAAATTCCTTAAGCAACCCACAAATTGCCTTTAAAATATTAATTTACTTTGTAGCTGAGCACTTGAAAGTTACAAGTATGAGCTTATCAAGCTGTGTGACACAGCTTTGCATAGACACATTTAAGGGTCTACACTGAGGGTACTCCATGCAGTCACATAAGAAATCTGGTGATAACTAGATGTTCATAATAGGGAAACAATGAGAGAACGCACTAGTATGTTGTTTTCTTGTACTTTGTCATCACGGAGATACTCATCTGGAAAAAAAAAAAAAGACAGTAAAAATTGATTTTCATCATTAGATAGGCTTAATTCATATCAGCTAAAGAAGAGCAATGTATTCTGAAGCTCAGTTAGAAATGTGCACATATATTTTTAAAAGCATAATCCCAAGCATACAGGAGCTAATGCATTTTGTATCATCCTGAATTAATTGTAAATGGACTGATTTTTAGAAAAATACATATTTGAAAACCCACAAAGCAGTTCTTTTTTCCATACAGTAGGTAAATCCATAATTTTTCAAAATTCAGCACACACCATGGGGTGATTTCACTGCGAAACTATGGTTTTATTATATTTCTGAAATTCCTGTAGCCAGGATTAACCAGAGACAGTTTAATATCATACCTGACAGATACAGGAACACAAAAAGCATTTATCAGTTATGTCAGAAGCCACTGAATGGCATTTGTACTTCATTCTTTTATTCTTCAGTGTTTTGTCTGAAGAACTGACCTTCTCAGTTTAGAGACACCCCACCAACCACAGTAACACACAGATGTTGAATTGCTTATATTATTTAAAACATTGCAGCCTATTGTGCCTAGAGAGCAGAGCTGCACACTTATATGCAGAGACCTGAATCAAGGACCTGCTGTTTCCTCGGTTTCATGCGCCAATAAAATCTAGGGGTTTTTTTCAAGCTTGTGATAAGCTCAGCTGCTGTACAGGTCTTTGAAGGAATAAAGGGATCATAGCTGAAGCATGGTATGAGTCTGTTTCATCCAGCACTACCAAAACAGGAGCTCAGGTTTGGTCTTATCCTTGTGCATTGATCAATACCTTATGCCAACATATTAACCCCTTAACCATCACAGAAGGAAGCAATATGATAGCAAAAAAAAATCTCCAGCAATTTCCTTAGTTTCTCAAAACAAACAAACAAACAAAAATACGAAATGAAAGAAAATTCTTGACCCCTACACCCTCTCATTTCAGAACGGAAATATTTTATACCGCAAGTACTATATATAAAGCAAACACTACAAGAAGAGCAAATCTCTGTGTTGCACCTGTGATCATTTTATAAAGAACCTGGTTGAGCCCAAATGAGGTGGAGTAAAGGGAGAAGTTAAAAATCTGTTTCACCTGTGGAATCTACTTATAATTATGAAAGCATTATGAAAGCATTAAATTGTGTCAGAGCTGTGTTGTAGGATTTCTTTTAGGGAATATAGGATTTGAGAAGACTTTGCTTAATTAAGGTTTTATTAAGAATATATTTGTTAATGGCATTATTCTTTCCAAGTCAGCTGTTTTAAAAAGCTCTTCTCTCTCTGATGAATAGCATGGGGCTAGTAATACCTTTTCAAAAGTTCAGTTTATTTGTTGGATATTATATATCTGAGAGTCTTTTCCTATAGAATTTTTTCTGTTTTATATCAGTCTCTTTTTCTTATACTCTGTTTCTTGCTGATAAGTTTACACAAAGTGAACAGAATTTCACAGCCAAAAAGTGATTTCTGCTATTTTATATAGGATGGTATGTTGATTTATCTCCCCCCACAGACCCCCCAGGGATCTTTGACTAACTCAGGTATTAGGGAGACCTTGGGGGGAAAACTATCATGGGTAACAGGACAAAGGATATCAGAACAGGCTCTTACCACAGATGGTGCTTTGCAGAGATGGTTTATTCAGGCCTCCTTGGGGGTGACAGGCGCAGGAGGCAGGAGCGAGTGGCCAGGGCAAGAGGCAGTAAGAGGCCGAGGCAGGAAGGGCATAGGGGTTTTATCCCCTCTCTGAGATAGATAAGTTTTGGCCCTCAGCCAATCCAGGTTTAGGGGGGAAGGACCATGGGAGGAAAGGACCATGTGGCTATCTGTTACAGGGGTTCTGGGCAAACCCATTCCCCCTAGAGGATACAACAGTATGTCTCCAAAGCGTTGGTCATTATGTTTTTGTCTATACAAAATATACTTAACTAGCTGAATTTTCTCCTATTCGTTCACATAGAAGACAATGCTATAGCAAAAATGGCACTAATGTTTACTTTTTCCATTATATTGTAATTTTCAGAAGAGTTAAGGACAATGATAAATAATGTATCTTGGAAATATTCATGGCACACAGTTTTTCTAATTAAAAATTGTACATCTTAGAAATATTCTTAGCTCTTCCAATGCAATTCCTCTAAAACTATATATAACTCTCACATTTTGACCTGGTGATCAGAAAGCACCTGATGTTGTACCTGGGCATCAAGTCCACTCGAGATCCTGTAACATCTTCATGAACTTCTGGGGACAAAAGTGAGCATTCTCAACTGATGCCATTTATGTTTTGTCTTTTTTCTTTTATATGTTCTCTGTATTCTTCACACATAGATTTGTAGCTCTGTAGCCTATGACTAGTTTTCCCAGTACTTTTCCATGGCCTTTCCTTACGCAGAAAGACAAAACAAATCCCAGAGATCCAAGCCCCAGGAGGTACAAGGCTCTGTGCTACCTTGGCTCTTCCTGGGAACCAAGGCTGAGAACAACTCTTGGAGACACATTCTCATAGACAAAGTACAGCCAATGCTGACAGGGGGCTCCAGAGAAGGGGCTTGACCTGGGAGAAAATTGCATCACCACTTGTCCTCCTAATTGGTGCTTTTTATCAATTATGCTAGTTTCCTAAACCTTATAAGATATACTCTCCCCTGGCAGGGTGGGTGGGCTTTTGTGGACATCTTTCTATAACTGCCTCTGAAGGCCTTCAAATAAAGATCCCCTCCTTACTGAAATTATCTCAAGTTTCATTTCTAGGCTGGGCAAAAGGCAACACAAACAGCCATGAAGAAAGAGATGTATATGTAAATGATCTTCTTCATTTAAGCTGGAGTTTGGGCTTCACTATTCCCAGTATCACTTACAAGGTTGATAAAAATCACAAAGCTAAAAATAGTAAGATTTCTGCCAAATAATTTTTAGACAAGAACACAGCACAGTGAAAGTGTTTTCCTGAAAGAGTGCAGGCGTGTTATACTCAGTATTCTCAGTACTCAGTGTTCTATTGAGTATTTCTCTTTGTCTGTAATCAAGCTGAGGAAAGAAGGAAGGAAAGCTCATCAGGGACTTAGCATGAGTTATCTGGAACAAATATTTCTTTTTTGTTTCCCACTTATATTGTAGTGGCCTTCCCTCTCTATGAAGAAAATACACCATAGGTGTCCTACTGGCTGGGGGTTTTTGAAAGGAGCAGCATGTTTCTTGGCTTAATATGCTTCACGTCATGTACTGATTGTGTTGCAGGAGAGCCTTCTGGAAAGCAGAAATAATCCCAAAGCAAAACTAGTCACTGCTTTATTCAAGAGAGAAAGAGGCAAGTTTCTAGAGAACATGCAGGTTTCTATCAGACAATCAGAAAAAAATATTGTTGTTTTTCTGCATATACCTACCCACATGCAGATAGAATCTGTCAGTTTTGTTCTGTATGGATGAGCTCCCTATAGCTTTGCAAAATTTTTCTAGTTTATCAAACAAACTACAAAGGAAAATACTGTGGAGAAAGGTTAGAGCCTGGAAAACCTTGTGAAAATTTGATTGTTCTACACCTCTCTTCCCTTCTGGACCCTTGTCCTCTTGTGTGACTGCAGGCACAAGGGGAAACTGCATAGCTCTTGCTTGAATGGGAAAATGGGGAAGCACATGCGTGTCTGACATTGCAAGGCTACCAGGAGACCAAGCTAAGTGCACTGAAACCTTCCTCAAAATCAACCAAAGGAGAGAAGAAATGGACTGCAGCCACAAAAAGATAACACCCCTTCAATTATTTACTTTTTAAAAATGTTTGCTGCTGAAGTGCAGCTTTACAAAGTGGATACCTGCTTGACAATGTCACCCTGCTCCTGCTCTATTATGCCTCATTTCTGAAAAAGTGACATTTACAATGTAATTATTTTAAATTATTTGGATTTTTTGATGTCTAAATGTGAACATTTTCAGAAGACCTTTTTTCATTAAAATATAAAAACCAAATAAATGCAATATATTTTGGGCATTAGATCAGAAGACTTTAGTTAGGTCTTTTTTTCCATGTCACCTCCTAAGAAAAGTCCACATTAAATTGCATAGTTTGCATGGCAAAATAAGTACAGCTTTTCATCACCAGTGGTTCTCAGAGAAAGCTTAGTTTTCTAGTGGAACACACAATCTTCTGCTGGATTCAGCTCTGAAACCAATCTAGATGTTTCTCCACTAAGTAATTGTGAACACAAGGTATATTCTTCTGTTGCCCTTGAAAAAACTCCCTGAATGACCTCTGGAGGAATTTGGGCAGAAGATTGCTTTCAGATTTGTGACAGATTGGTGTGTTTCTGAAGTATTGTGTGAGTGTGCCTGCATTGTGTGTATGTGTGTGTGTGTGTGTGTGCAAGCATAGATACAAAAAATCCTCATGGTCAAACATCAGTCAAATGGAATATAGTCTGTGTTTTGGCTTCGATTGGCAAAGAGGAAATTAAATGCTTCAAAGGATTATTAGGACACTCTAAAAATTGAAACATTTAAACAATAGGAAAAACATGAAGCAGGGCAAGAAGATGAAAGAGAAAGGCATACATGTAAAACCAAACCCAACAGATAAGTCCTGCTTTCAGACTTCCAGTAAACTTCTACTGACTGCTGGCAAACTTGGTCTTGACTGACTGCCAAATATGACCATTGTAAGACACGCAAGATTTTATAACCCAAGAAACACCTCAGATTAATTATTTAGCACTTTTCTCAAGTTCCCCCTTTCTCCTTCTAGTGTTTGCCTTAATATATTTCGTATATAAGGACACTTTTGTCCTACATAATCCCTTCTCTTTCTAATTTTCATAATAGAGGGATTTGATTCAAAACCCACAGTTAAGTTAGGAAAGAGCTAGAAGCTGCAGCTTCTGGGAAAGAGGAGTACTCTGCCGTCCAAGAAGAAGCAGGGTCAGTTTGTTTTTTCCTGGCTACTACAGAGCAATTTTTGTTTAGTTAGCAAGGAGATGATACATCTGACCTTCCCCTCTCCTTTCTTTTAAATGGTGGTGAAGGTAATCTGGATCTCTTTAAGATGTCTAAAGGATCTTTGGCTAAGATCCTGTATCCTTAAAAATGACTCCAAAAGTTACTCTAGAACCTCTGGGATGACACGTTTTAGCAAGCATGGACAAGGCTGAGTATGCTCTCACTAAGCAGCAGGTAGCTGATAAGAAACTCAAGTCTCTGCCCTCAAACTGGGTTAACACTTGCCTAGGTAAAGCCCTGACCTGCCAGAAAATGCTCAGAAGACAGACTGCTATGTTCTAGAGACTCTGAAAAAAGGCCCTGTTTTGGGGGGTTTGGGGTGTGGTGTTTGCTTGTTTGTTTGTTTGTTTGAGGGGAGGTTTGGGGTTTGTTTGGTTTTTTTTTTGTTTTGGTTTGGTTTGGTTTGGTTTTTTTGTTTGTTTGTTTTTTGTTGTTGTTGTTGTTGTCGTTGGTTTTTTTTTCTTTTTTTTGAGGGGGCAGGGAGTGTGGGGAGTGTGGGGGGTGGTTGTTCAGACCTTTCCTCTGAACTGCTATGACTCCTTTGAGGATGGTGTATGATTTTAGCTCATACTTGTGCTAAACAGCCCTCAGTAGCCTAATTTATAAGATAGGCCTGGAGAGGCCTAAAAGAATCATTATGATTAACTGGAACGACTCTTGACTTTCATCAAAAGAGAATATCTCTTTACATGTGTTCCAAACATCTTCCCAAATTAGCTACATTCAGTACACTTCAGGTTCTTCAGAACATTACTGCATACTGGTTCATGTTATTGTTCTTAGTTTAGCATGTTTTTCATGCCTTTTTACAGCTGGTTGAATTATTTTTCTTGGAAACTAGGAAATATTTCTTATGTGGATGGTTCATTCTAAAAATGAACCTATATGATAGTAAACATAATATTTTGCATATTTTTTCTGGATGACTTAACAAAAAGTTAGCCTTCAAGTTATTGATACATTATTTATGTCAACTATTATGTTTATTTTCTATTCATAGTTCTCAAAACACCTTGTTTTTATGGTTTTTGCAATTTCATTTTCTCAAACTTGAAAACAACTGAAACAGATCATGGCAGGATACTTATAACTACCAACCTTTCCTGAAGACAAATACAGCTCCAGTTCCTTCTCCTCAAACAGAAATTTCTTCACTTGCAAATAGCAAATTGCTCTAGGGAATAAAATGTTCCAGCCAATTACCCAATTTTGCACTCTTTTGCTTAAAAGACAATGAGACCGCAATCAAACAACAAAGTTTAGACCCTGTCCGCAGTCATTTTAGAAATGTAAGCTATTCAAGCAGTTGAGAATTTTTGATCTGTTTCTACAATAAGGAAGGATTTTTTTTTTTTACCATGGATTTTATGAGGAATTACTCCCTTCATCCAGTCTCCTGTGCCCAGGTGTGGAGAATGAACTCTTAAATACTGAGTTTTTCTACCACACGTACCCCTGTTCCCACCTTTGGTGCGCATTGTGCTACCACCACACTTTCCTTGTCACTGAGTCAGTGATGTCAGCAACTGTGCCAGATGACTGGGACCATAGGGTACATTTTTACTACTTGAAGCAGATGCTCTTCTTTATTTAACATTGATTAAAAATCAATCTGTCTTCTAAGTCTTCCCATCTGCAAAACACATAGGCTCAGGAACTGTGTCTGGGATTTTGATTAAGTACATGTTTTCCTCTCCTCTTCTTTTAAAGGTATGAATGAAACATGAGGAAAATGACACCCAAACTTCTGTGGTGTGTGAAGATTTTAAAATAGTCAGCCAACTTTTTTCTTTCTTTTTTTCCTCTTCAGCCATAGTAGATAATTTCTTACATCTGGGTTTCCATAGAAACAGGAAGTTGATGAGTCAAACGTCCATGGGGGTTGCCTTTATGGATATTTCAAAGCTGTTGGCAAGAATGAGGTAAATCACCTCAAACCTCAGCTTTTGAGGTTTGGTGAAGAATGCACTACTGAAAAGGCTTCAGAGAACTTTGGAGGAAGTTCTCTGGCAGGAAAATAGTAATTGAAATAATCGAGTGATCTATAGTTAGAGTTGCCTGAAGTCCACTCTAACTGCAATTATCTGTCCTTAACCACGTCCACTTTACAGAAAATACCCACCTCCCTCAGTGACTTCATTAATGACCTGGAAAAATAATGTGGAGAGCATAATTTATCTTCCAAGATCATCACAATTTTGAGACAATTATTCTTATCTTCCTGAAAGGGAAGAGACAGTTTGAAGAGAGAGTGCAATTTCTGCTATGCTGTNATTTTCCTGAGTGAGTGCTAGCCTAGCTGAAGGATGGAAAACTGCATGAAATAAACTGGAATTTTGTTATAGGCCCAGGGCAGGTAGAACCTTAAAAATCCAGTCACAAATGCATTTCCCATGAACAGTTCTCTTACTCCATGCAACCAGTCCTATGCATGTATTACAACATAATTAAAAGTCAATTAAAAACAGCTTCCCCAGCAGTTTACTTGACACTTGCATTGTAAAAACAGGAAACTGAATGGCATAGTAAAGAATACTCAGTACAAAAGTTAACACAAACTAACTAATTTAGGAAAAAATTGTCATGTACAGAATTGTGGTATTTTACAGCAAAAATCACCTATTTATTACTCATAGTTAAATTCTATGTCTAAATAACAGGTAAAATAGTAAGATTATGTTTAGTTTGAGTAGTTTTATCTTTGAAGATCCTAGTAAAGGATGTTTCATATGAGCTATTGCAACAAAACTGACATTCAATAGAGAAAAAAGAAGAGTAGAATAATCCAGTTGTGCCATTAGAGATGATCAAAGTTTGGAGATTCATTATTTCATCCACAGACTTGGTAAAATACACTTTGTAGACATCAAATCCCAGGTCTGATACACAAAGTTCTAGCATCAGCACATGAAAACAATGAACCGTATGGCTTCATCTTTCTTTCCCTTTTTCCAACAAATGTAGAGAAGTTGGAAGGCTGGGTTAATAAGAGTCAGACATATCAATTAATTTAGGAGGAAGCTGTTTGCAATTAAAATATGAAAAATCCCAAACGGTGGATGTTTTTGTGTTTAGTTAAAAACAGAAGAGAGGTGGAAACCCAGCTTGATTTGTCTTTCATTCTTCTTTTTAAATTATCTAACTTTTTTTAAGGTATTTGAATCATGTCTTATTCTTTTTATTATTTGAGCTTTTTGGGTTTTTTCTCTTTTGTGCAACAGCATTATAAATTATGGGAAAACACTCCTTTTGTAAAACTGCAATATAATGTAAAATTATAAAAATGTATTATACAGTTCAAATAAAAGAACCAAGCATGAAATCAGTGGAGAACCTGTCCACAGACATGTTTTCCCATATGAATGCAACAGATAAAAAATGTAATAAATTCATTCATCTACACCCACTTTAAATATCTAAGCTGATCAGCAGTTTCACTGATGTGCGGCCAGACTTTGAAGTCTATCTTAGCTCTCTGGAATTCGACCAGCCACTTTCCAGACCATATAATACATTGCAGATCTTTCCACGTTATGTATTCCAGATGGCCATATTCTTTGTGCATTTTGCTTTTCTTATTTAGGTTACTGGGGTGATTTGGGAATACAACTTGCATGCTACAAAGTGACAACTGACATATCCTTATGCTATCATACTGCTTAGCTACTGATGATGGACTTTAATGAATGTTTATGAAGTTTGGGGTTGTTGTTTTTTCTCCCTTCTTTCAATCACTTTTATGCCCCTGGATAATGAGAAACCAAATGTGACAGATTCTTCATGCATCACACGTAAGGCTTGAGTTTCAGATGTGCAAGCACCCACAACTCTACATGAAATTAATCATAGCTGGAAAAACTTAGCACCTTTTGTAGATCAAGCCTCTGGTGAATGCAGGTTTTTCCTAGGATTTCCACAATAAGAAAAGCAGTCCATAGATTGAATTGGCTGAGGCCATCAAGCTTACTTTAGGGACTAGATTATCTGTATCATTGCAATCTTCTGCCTAAGGTTGAATTCAATCATTCTCACAGGCATCAGCAAGATCTTATCCACTGCCACCCAGAAAATAGCAGATAAGCAGCCAAGTAATATAAGGATCTTGGTCTCCTGAAAGGATCTGAGAACATTGTACACCTTGGGAGATATATCTATGTCATTTGTCACTCAGACCTCTAGAGGAATCTTCATCATCCACTTCATATTATCTGTCTTACTACATAGACCTGGAACAATGCTTACGTTTCCTAAGGCTACATTATTTTCATCTCCCTGCCCTCATTTTGCACTCATCTCTCATTCCTTCCTTGAATCTGACAAGTCTGGAGAAGAACAAAGAAAAAAAAATAATAAAAGAAGGAAAAAAAAAAGGCACAGACAACTATGAACAGCCTTAAAGTAACACAGATTTGAAACCTACAAAAACTTAGGTACAAGCACAGACAAAACTGCCAAATGTTGGCAAAATCAGGGGTTATTAGAGAAAAATGTTGTGGAATAACATCTAAAACACAATGCTACAAGTCTTGTTCAGTAAAGAGATGAAAATTTCATCACTGTAGAAAACTTCTGTGCTTTTCACGTAATGCCTCACACAATATCTCTCTTCAAAAAAAAGATATTTCTGCTGTAAGAGCTAGATAATTGAAATAGCTTGGTTTGTGTTGGTACTCAGTTAATGCCATCTGGAAACAGAGATGTGGCCAGAAAAACTGGGTTTTTTTTCAAAAGGATATTTATTCTTTGTGCCATCTACTATGTCCACCAAAGCTTGTACCAGCACTGAAGAAGCACAGTGCGCACACTTGAAATGGGATAAGAGCAGATTTGTCAGGGATACTAGAACCCATGCTCTTTTCTATTTTCCATTGTGTTAACTGTTTACTTTGCAATATGCATTCTTACATCAAAAATTTCATTACTGCCCCCTATCCTACAAAAAACTATGGCCTTTTAAACTTCAAATGGATGAAAACTGAACATCTAAATTATTATGTTCCTGGCACAACAAATGTCATTTAGATTGTAAAGACAAAAGTAATGGGAAACAAACTCCCCTATATATGACACCACAGTGAAATCTCTACTTCCCTCTGGCCTGTGGCTATTGTCCAGCCCCAAAAATTGCACTGTCTGGTATAGGTTATTTGTGACTATAGCCTGATGCTCTTTACTGAGATGGGAGTAACACATTACCTCCTAACATGATTTTCTGTCTCCTGCTGGAGAGATTTCCCAGCACTATCTCAGATACCTTGTGGCTGCTCTCTTGGCCTCCTGGTGTTACTGTGAGAACCAAGTGCCCACCGGGGCTCTAGTTTCTAGGAAAATTCTGTGGAAAGGTGTTGGCATCAGGAAGGTTATTGTCCCCCAGAAGTAATGAGACTGCTTGACTATTTATCCTATGGTTTTCTGGGGTGTCCAGGCACCCTCCCACGCTCTCTAAAAAAGCTTTTTTTCAGCTCTCCATGTGCTCCTCTGGTACATACCAGAGGACAGAGATGTTACAACTCTACTTGTAGAGGGATAGCATGGCTAGAAAGTGAAATGGCAATCAAATTTTACCCCAGACACTGGCTTTTGTGCACAGATATTACACAATTGTTTCCTTAGCCATTGTATTTGCAAATAAGTTCTTCTGTATTTATTCATGTTTCTTCTTTAGCTCTTTTTATTTTCACTGTATTCAAAAGGAACACTTCAAACTAGAGCAAATTCGGAACTCTCTTAATGTGGTGATAAAAAACCAAAGCCCTTCCCAGTACATTTCAGTGGTTGGTGGGGTTTTTGCCAGCACCTGTGACTGACCAGCTGCTAGCAAGGAAAAAAATCCATGAAGCTGAAGAGTGCTTATTCCATGTTCGCTGACAAACCTTTACACTCAGAATAACAAAGTTCAGCCTCCAAAGAGAGAAAATCTTTTTTTTTTCTGTGTTTGCTCACCAAACAGGAAACAAGGCTATTTTCATATGTGCCACCAGGTAAACCATCTACTGAAATACAGCCTCCTACTTTAGAAGAGGAAATTGTTGCATAAATCTCCAAAAATCTTCTTGCTCCCTTGTTGGAGTTAATGTTAATTTTTTAATTTAATGTTCAAGAGAAGTGGCTTTTAAGCATAGCCCTGTTCTAAGTCAGTTTCTCAGTTCAACGTTTTGGGAATGAAAAAAATTATTCAGTACATTTTTGTATTCCAATAAACTGCTTCTTATCCCTACTATTGTGAGAAAAGGTATTGGGAGATTGGTACCGAGCTCAGCTCCTGCAGATCTTACGCTGCTTATGCTCCTATTTTTAATATCATTATGTCCCCAAGGTGCTTCAACACACAATTGCAATTGGAATGGAGATCCTTACACCTGCTGCGAGTTTGTTTTTTCAGCCTAATGCAGCTGCCACTGTCCCATATACAGCTCTCAACTAAAGTAGGGAAGTGGGCAGGATCCAGTGGTTCACACAGATACACCATGGGAGCAAAAAAGAAAAAAAAAACCAACAGTACAAATTACTTCAGTTTGATTTGCTTATACACATTTTTGCGTTACTACCATGAGAATAGCCAAGTCAAGGATATATTCAGAGGTCTGAGTGATGAGGCATAATTGTTGACAGGGTTACATCTCTCCCATTGTACAGCTGATTGAAGCAAAACCAGTTAGCTCATCAAACCCATGAGCTCTGCCTCCTCACCTGGCCTGTGAGTGCTGTCTTCAACCCAGGCAAGCCAGCACCCATCCACAGCTATGTGGCTGTCAAGCCTTGACCACCCCTGCAGGGACCAGAGGACAGGAACTGCACCACCTCTCTCAATCAATGTCATTCCTACTAGGGACTCAGACTCTCATCTTGGTGATGTCCCTGGAAAGGCAATGAAGGTTACTCTGAAACACAACACAAAGAAAAATTTCTCTAGGTCATGTAAGAAGTTTCTATTGCAAATTTCTCACATCCATCTTGTTGTACTGTCTCTTTAAATAATGCATTTCTTTAGTAGCTGGAGTGGCCCTCAGTTCTGAAGCATCAGCTGCTTTTGGAAAAGAGTTTTATATATAGTACTCTGAGTCAGAAAGGATTGAATTCCCCTTCATTGCGGACGTCACTTCTATGTCATTCCCCTTATTCCAAGACAGTGTAAACTGTGATGGGAAAAGCTACTCTGTTAAAATTATGTTGACCTTATTGTGTCCTGTAACAATTATCCTTTAGCTGCACTTTACCTTCAGTAAAGTTGTTCAGCCACCAGATGCTGGGAAATAACAGCTGGCACAGTATTAAGGGCCATTCCAGTTATTAGGGTCTGATTTCAATCCTAGTTAAATATCTTCCAAAATTTCTGTATTTTTCCAGTGAAAACAGTATAAGTTACCTGGCAACGAAATGTGATTTTTGTACAGTTGGTATTTCATTTACTACTTATGCTGAAAGGCATCAAGGAGAAACAGTACTAAAACTGAGAGTTTATGCATTTATTTAAAATCTGTGACAAGGTCTTTGTTTTGTTGTTGACAAAGTTTCCAGGATCCCAAAAAGTACATAAAAGTAGGACTCATGACATGCATCCATTGCACAGAGTTAAAGAAGTTAACCCTTGCTCAGCTGCCTTGAAAATACCTGAAGGTCTGCTCCTCTGAAAGGTTTTTGTACAGAAANACTGCTTCTTATCCCTACTATTGTGAGAAAAGGTATTGGGAGATTGGTACCGAGCTCAGCTCCTGCAGATCTTACGCTGCTTATGCTCCTATTTTTAATATCATTATGTCCCCAAGGTGCTTCAACACACAATTGCAATTGGAATGGAGATCCTTACACCTGCTGCGAGTTTGTTTTTTCAGCCTAATGCAGCTGCCACTGTCCCATATACAGCTCTCAACTAAAGTAGGGAAGTGGGCAGGATCCAGTGGTTCACACAGATACACCATGGGAGCAAAAAAGAAAAAAAAAACCAACAGTACAAATTACTTCAGTTTGATTTGCTTATACACATTTTTGCGTTACTACCATGAGAATAGCCAAGTCAAGGATANTCAAGAGTCAGGCATCCAGTGTAATAGGGAAATTACTAATCAGTTCTCTGCAGTCAAAGATTATTTTCCAGTCATAAACACCTTATTGNGTACAAATTACTTCAGTTTGATTTGCTTATACACATTTTTGCGTTACTACCATGAGAATAGCCAAGTCAAGGATATATTCAGAGGTCTGAGTGATGAGGCATAATTGTTGACAGGGTTACATCTCTCCCATTGTACAGCTGATTGAAGCAAAACCAGTTAGCTCATCAAACCCATGAGCTCTGCCTCCTCACCTGGCCTGTGAGTGCTGTCTTCAACCCAGGCAAGCCAGCACCCATCCACAGCTATGTGGCTGTCAAGCCTTGACCACCCCTGCAGGGACCAGAGGACAGGAACTGCACCACCTCTCTCAATCAATGTCATTCCTACTAGGGACTCAGACTCTCATCTTGGTGATGTCCCTGGAAAGGCAATGAAGGTTACTCTGAAACACAACACAAAGAAAAATTTCTCTAGGTCATGTAAGAAGTTTCTATTGCAAATTTCTCACATCCATCTTGTTGTACTGTCTCTTTAAATAATGCATTTCTTTAGTAGCTGGAGTGGCCCTCAGTTCTGAAGCATCAGCTGCTTTTGGAAAAGAGTTTTATATATAGTACTCTGAGTCAGAAAGGATTGAATTCCCCTTCATTGCGGACGTCACTTCTATGTCATTCCCCTTATTCCAAGACAGTGTAAACTGTGATGGGAAAAGCTACTCTGTTAAAATTATGTTGACCTTATTGTGTCCTGTAACAATTATCCTTTAGCTGCACTTTACCTTCAGTAAAGTTGTTCAGCCACCAGATGCTGGGAAATAACAGCTGGCACAGTATTAAGGGCCATTCCAGTTATTAGGGTCTGATTTCAATCCTAGTTAAATATCTTCCAAAATTTCTGTATTTTTCCAGTGAAAACAGTATAAGTTACCTGGCAACGAAATGTGATTTTTGTACAGTTGGTATTTCATTTACTACTTATGCTGAAAGGCATCAAGGAGAAACAGTACTAAAACTGAGAGTTTATGCATTTATTTAAAATCTGTGACAAGGTCTTTGTTTTGTTGTTGACAAAGTTTCCAGGATCCCAAAAAGTACATAAAAGTAGGACTCATGACATGCATCCATTGCACAGAGTTAAAGAAGTTAACCCTTGCTCAGCTGCCTTGAAAATACCTGAAGGTCTGCTCCTCTGAAAGGTTTTTGTACAGAAAAGCTTAGATGTTGTTCATCATTTTGAAAAACAGATTTCACAAGGCATCTCTACTAGAAACAAAATAACACCAAGATTTTGCCATCTTTTTTCTCAAACCATAAACTCTAAGACAAGAAGAATTTTATGAAGGGCCTGTACATGTGTGTGTCTCTTCTCCTATGCACCTCTGCCCACCTTAGACCTTCAGCTCTGCAAACCCTTAGCCCTGTGTTTGACAGTGGCATAATAGTTCAGCATCTTCATGTTCAGTCTCTCTGTTCAGTCTCTCTCTGCAGTATCTGCAGATCCCTGGTTTTCCACCTAGAGAGCAGGGGAGCTGCATGGCAGTCTGTGGATGTGGGGATAGGGATGAAACACAGATGTAACTTCACCTGTGTACCCACAGCAGATCTGTGAACCCCAGAGTCTCCTCCAGCACTGGCTGCAAATGTGTAGGTAGGTTAGAGTTTTCTTAATTCAAGTATCCTTGCTTGAACATTTCCATTATTACTGATAGGCTTCCTGCTGCGTATTAAAGAATAAGCCCGTGTGGTCATAGTGACATATGCATGCCCTCAGTAAGCCCACAGCCCTACTGACTGTACTTTCAGAGGCATCCTAATGCACATGAGAAGACCTGTTGCTCCAGACAGTACTGTCTCTAGAAATTCCAGCGTGAGATTGGAACACAGGCCTGGTCTAAGGGTAGTGTGTCTTGCTGTTTAAGAGCAGAAGCAATGCCACAACCATGAAGAAGGGAAGGAGGCATANATCTTTTTTCTTTCCGTATCACAGTTCCATTGATGATACTGCTCAAATTTCAAATCAATGTATGTCAAAAATGCACACATTTTAGAAAAAGCAGAATTCATATCTTATTTATATATTCTTTTCTGAATCCTGTGTCCATGATAAGTAAGGACTGAAGGTTGTCAGGCATCTGGGGACAGGAAACATTAGCAGGTTTTTTTTTTTCCTGTTGTAGTAAGAGGCTGAAAGGTTGCAATGGCTCTTTCTAAAACCAGAAAAAAATATTTAATATCCAAGATTAAAAACCAAATTAGCTGAATTCAATGTGTTTTACTATCAGGTGACATGTAGAGGTACAATGACAATAATGACACTGTATTAACACCAATGATGTCTTTGGGGTATGACCAAAGACATGTCCCCATAGGAGCAGAACAACAGTTCTCCTTGAGACACACTGCATTACAAGAATACTTGCCACAATTTTGAAAATGGAAATAATTCCAGAGAAAAGGAATAATTTCTACCTATGCCTTAGAAAGCTCTAGCCTCTGGTATTGATTTCTGTGTTTCAGCCTGTGTTACAGATGAAACATTTCAAGGACTCTGCTAAATGCTGGTAACCTGTCTACAGCTTCAGGACAATTTTCAAGATGTTTATCCATAAGGGACAGTGCTATTTTGGAGGAGAGTTTGTGAGCTTGGACACTTTGGAGCCATTCCTCTTCTTTCCCAGCATCACCAGGGGGTGAGACAGGCTATATACCCCTGCCTTGTCTTCTCAGTGTTCACATACAGATTACAGATACTGTACACAAATTTCTCCTATTCTTGTTTGAGGCCTTGCTGGTACTACCTACCTTCTCACCTCCTCTGACAGCAAGTTCCAGAAGTTCACTGCGTGCTCTGTAAATGAATACTTTTTAATCTGACTTAAGGTGATCCATGAATGTCATGGAGTGTCCTCTAGCTCTAGCAGTGTGAGATTGACTAGAAAGGATCCTCACATCCAAGTTATTCATTACCTTTATGATTTTGTAGATGTGTCATATCATAGCCCAGCTCTATCCTTTCTGCATCAGCGTCACAGTTCTCCTAAACCCTTCTGCTAAGACTACTGCTCTGCCAACCTAAGCATTTTGCTTTCCCTTGTGTGTGCTTTCCAAATACATTACACCCCTCTCAGGCTTCAGAGAGAGGCTCTGCATGCAGCTCTACAAGGTTTTATTAGGTGGCAAAACAATGTCCTCTGCCATTAGGATCCTTCCTGTTGATGCCAACTATATTTTTGGATTTTTTTGGTAGGTGGCAGGGTTTACTGAACTAAAGTAGAGGAGGGATGAAGGTTGTACCCAGAGACTTGAGGGCTTTGGCTGCAGAGGATTAGCAGAGAGAGTGTTCAGGGAGGGAGCAGAGAGCTGATGAGAGTCATGGTTGGTGTGTCTGAGGACATAAATAAATAGTGGATTATGTCAAGTGCTTGTGTATGGTGAAGTGACAGCTTTGAGAGAGAGAAGAAACCAGTACTAACTTTTGTTCTGAGTTCTGATTGCCCAAAAAATGGTAAGTAATTGCTTTGCATTCTCTTCTGAAGAGGAACAGTGGCCTAGACAAAGGGTTGCTGCTCAATAGCTGTGTTTTTCTGTGGATAGCATTTATTGGCTTCAGATTGAAATGTTTAAAGGTGAAAATTAGAAGAGAAAAATAAATGCTTAGATCTTTAAACTTGGATTTGGTTTTGTTTTTCTTCAGCAGTGAGACAACACATGTTTTTCAGCACATCACTCAGCTGGTCAGCTGGCTCACTTGCTTAGGGTGAGTTTTCAGTGTCTGGCAGTGTCCTGATGTATGACCTGTTAGTGGTCAGAGATCAGAGACTTGGTGCTCATGCTGTGAGATCACTCACAATCAGATTTCCTCGCTCCTTAGAAGAGCCCCAGTCATCACTTCTCCATGCCTCCGAGATGATATGGCATGAAAGCAGACCATCAGAAAACCCCTGAGCTCCCATTCAAACCACCTAAGTGCACTTTTTGTAAAAGCAGATTTCTGTTAAAAACCATGTATCCTATATAACAGCAAAACACTTCTAGCAGAACTACTGAAATGCTGATTACAATTGTATTTCCTTCAGGAATGTCCTTTTAGCTTGAATTTCTTCATGAGCCTTCAAGAAATCAGTGGGATTCAGTTACACTTTGCTATGGACCTAACAATGTTTGTTAAATCTTGTGGTTACATAAAGAACAATTCATATTCTCATTTATCATTCACATATTTTTAAAATCTATTTCTCATCAAAACCCCTCCATAACAGGTGCACTCCAGGAAAGGTAGCAAATAATCTGGCATGATTAATGTAGTGAAGATCTGACACTTCCAGCCATTCTTTTCAAGTGCTGTTGGCACTAGTTAATACCTTTTCTCTGGATGATTTCCTAGTTTTCTATAGACAAGAAAAACATTTCAATGACACCCACAGCTCCAAACCACTACTTAGCACATAATGAACTAATTTAAACCAAGTCAATTTGATTCCAATTTTCTGCCATGCAGAACAGATGCTTTTTGCCAGGGCCAAAAGCCGTACATAAAGAACAGTAGCATGTGAGCACATTCCTAACTCTAGGTGTAAATCAAGCCTACAAAGTACGACATTTCAAACAACATTTAGTATAAAGTAAGAAAATATATGAAGTTACAGGCTTAATAACTCTGTGTTTGCCATTTCATTCCAGATCACTTCCCAAATGTAAAATTGTGGTTTTTGTAAAGTTTAGTTTGCTTGTTTGTTTTGGTGATTAAAAGAAGATTCAGTAGCTGCTTATTTTTTTAGTAGTGAAAGCATGGCTTTGTACTAAAATATTTGTGACAATCTGATGAAACTATCAATGTCCACATGACTAGGCTGTTGAAATTTAACCTTTAACAAACTACTGAGTAAAAATAGCACCTTTTTTTTAACCTCATTGCATCTTCCTCTGAAGCAGCTTAAACTGAGGCAATAATGACTGCAGCACATAAGACAACTTTTCTTATTATCTGGGACCCTACAAAAGCTGTAAATCGTTGGAGCAATATATGCATTAATGTATCCGCGTTTCTAGCTTTTGTATACTTTTTATCACCACAGGGCATCAAAGGCAGGGTTTAGATCTCCTAACAAAGTCAAAATGCACAATAGTATCTCTCTAATACTGCCACGTGTGGCTAACAATAGGACTGTAATAACAAGGTCCTAATTTAGAAGTCAAGGTTCCATGTTGTTAAGTCATGGATTACACAGAACACTCTCTAACACAACTGCATGGCTTAGCAAAAAGCAAGTGCTAGCTTAGGAGAACATTTGACAGTTTCAAGTCATTGATGATGCACAAGGGTGCTCTCTTTGCTGCACTTTTGAGGAGACATATATATATCTTCTGCTACTATGGAAGATAGGGCTGTATCTTAACAAGGCCTTTGCTAAAATAAAAATGTTCTGGTTCCCAGGAAGGAAGAAGAGATAATTGGCTGCTAGGCACATTTTGTTTAAGCAAATACAGCAGAAAAGTTTGTCACCAGTTTGAGGATAGGTGAGAAGTGATTGCCTGAAGTGTTGGTGGAATATTTTCTATGTTGTGTTTTTGTATTTTTTATTTATCCATTGGCAGGTTCACTTGCTTTTATTGTCCAGTTGTTATCTTTAAGCTGTTACTGAATGCAGTCTCTAAGTGAATTCAGAGCCAAGGAGTTGGCAAAGCCACACAGAGCAAAAGTCTGAGATGGGAGGAGCTGAGCATGCTTGTCATTTTGCAAGGTCATCTAGATAAAGGAAATAAATGAAGAATCTTCCTAGGAAAAAAATTAAGCATCTTTAAATGCAGTCATATCTAGAATGATCTACAATCATCCTGTGTGCATAGAGTGTGAACCCTGATGGGCAGAAGTGCAGAAAATCACACATTTACAGGTAACAACCTAATGTACATCAGTGAACCTGACATCTGTGTACCCAGTAAGTAATCAAATTCTAGAGCACAATATGAGTAGTACTGTAGAGAAACATTCACAAGAGATGTGTTTCAAGAGTTTTGTTTCAGAGTAGCTCTGATCTGGTTTGTGCTAAATGTCCATTAGCAATAGGAATAACAGTCAATGTGCTGCTAAGTGATGTTCTCTGGTTTAGTTTAACTGTAAGGGAATCTATTTTTTGTGCCCTGAAACCAGTCAGTGATCTGAAACTCCATGTGCTGGAGTGATTGGGAAAATTCCTTAAAGGCACTCTCTTAACCAGACCAAAAAACTAATATTATCTAGTGGAACTAGGGCAGCAGCTCCTTCTGTGGGCCAGAAGTTCATGCTGCTGCAAATAAGAATTAATGAGAATAATGAGAGGTCATGAACTGCACATCACTGATGACCTCCTCACTGCTTTGGTTCCATGTTAATGTAGTTCAGTGACAGATACTGACAAACCCAAAAATCATTCATCAGCATGTGCTTAGTATGTAATGCATATGTTAAATAAAAATAAATGCTATTTAACATGGATTTCATGTACTCTGACACCAATTGTTTCTGAAAACAGCTTTGTACCTGTATGGAAGTCCAGGTTGGAGAATATCAGGTGATTTAAGAAGGGAAATCAGACACATTTGTTATTTGTGGAACAGGTGTTGAGGGCAGTCATTTCTCTTCAGTTACCACTACTTGTGCTAAACCTCAAACTCTTCCAAAGGCTGAAAATCATACAGTGCATTAGAAATGCAGGAAAAGGTGAGCTGGAGACATAGGCAGAGTGATCAGGCTGGCTGGGTATCGGTGTCTAGTCTACATATGACTGAACTGTCCACTGGGTGTGCCTCTTTCCACCCCTGTGACCAGCAGAAGACACAGCCATCATTTAGCTGTAGCTCCAGCCAGATTAGCTAAGGAGGTATAGCACATTCCTCAGCTCCCACATCGGGGAGCTTGCCGAAAACTGGGATGTTTTGGACTTTTTTCAGCATTCCAAATGAAACAATGAAGGTAATTATTCCTTTGCTTTTTAAAATGATTCTGAATTTGTATCCAATTACAAGAAGTACCTGGAGGGTTTCCCATGGTTGCTTGTTTTGTCTTTTTTTTTTTAATTCCTTCAAAAGTCTTTCAGCATAGCACAGTTGTTACAATACATCCCTGAGGGATCAGCCTTGCAATCCCAGCTCTGGCAAGGGTCCCACAGGCTCTAACAAGTGCTCAGCTTGAGTCTATGTTACTGACTGGGCCCTTGGTGGACAATTAATTTGGAAAACGGGAGTATACTGTATCTAATGGTCTTTTTACTGAAAAAAAATCTTCCTGTTTCTTGAAACTGTTCAATCTGTATTAAATTCACCTGAGAGACGGTTTGTGTGTCAAATATTTCACCTGATGTTCTTTAAATTATTACAAATGATAATACATGGTATTTTGATATTTTATGTTTCTAAAAAGTATGAAAACTCATAAGAAAGTGCTTAATTTCAAGGAAAGAATTTTGTTTCTGATTCAACTGATCTAATTTTTCATTTTGCTGGAGTTAAGCAAAAACCTTTTTAAAACACCCACCTAACAAGGAATCCCCTCCTTGCCTTTACATTTGTACTCCTTAGACTGACCAACATCAGTCTTTAAAAACCTGCAGGTGTGAATGACTTCATTCTGAGTTCCACCTATTTCCCAAGTATCTGGCGGCTGATGATGGATTTGTCACCATTAGCAGATCATAGAGCACAAGAATTTCAGCAACTGGTCCAATAAATTACAGGATTACAGACTCATTTAAGTCAGAAAAGACCCCTGAGATCAACAAGTCCAAAAAACAAAGAAGTGGTGCATCAAACTTGATCTGATGAATCATCACCTCTGCAGGTGACTCCTCCACAAGAAATTTATTTCTTTTTCAGTATTTCATAGGTTTCCGAAGAGAAAGCTTTTTACTGGAATATATCTTGTAACACTTTATCTTATCTAATGTTAATGGGTCTCATGCCAGAAAATCCAAAAGTTTCTCTTTTTTTTTAACCTGAAAGGTGCATCCCCAGAAAAGGCCACATAAATAATGTGTTGTCAGTACCTAATAACATACAGCTCTGTCACACTGTCAAACGGGAAGAGTCTTACACACAGACTAAAAGTTTAGCTAACTGGTCTATCAGGAGAGGCATCAGGAAAGAAGGCTGTAACTACTGAATACCTCATTCTCTGGCTCCAGCTCACAGGGGACATTTGCCCCAGGGTAGGCTGCTCTGTGTGACAGAGGCTGCTGAAGAACCAGCAAGGGTGATGGCACTGGAAGACACACTCCTGAGTCAGAGCCTGGACAGGGTGTGAGATGTAGGGAGGCACTTTGAGATCTTACAATGAATGTACAGCTTGATGCAGTTTTTCTTTTGTTGCTCAAACATAGCCACTTGACTGGGAAAGTTTTGATGCAACCTTTTGTTTCAAAGATCAGGATTTTTGTCCTATCTCACTGAAAAATATGACCACAAAAATACCAGAGCGTTGCTTCAGCACACAATAGGGTTCCAAACTTTTTATCTTACTAGTTTGATATTTTGCTAAGGGATGAAAAAGGCTCAATATTTTTTCATATAATAAACTATATACACCCATTTTTCTTTCTGGAGTCCAGAAAGAAAGAACCAAAGAAAAAATGTTGGCTGATAATATGAGGTTAGATGTTCTGTTTTCAAGAGAATTAAACAGTCTTGAACATTTTATCATAGATTTTTAGAAGTCTGCAACTGCACTAAAAAATGACAAAGACAGCAGACATGGAGGGTAAGGAACTGTAGATATCAGAGGTCACAAACACAGATAAATAAAATACCAGTTAAACATCTTGAAAGGCCAAGATGAAATTCCAAGAATATAACTCTGACGTTGAAGTATTTCCTTCTTGAAAATAATGGGACATCTTTGCTTCTAACTGCATACAAATGCAGGAGTGCAATCTATATAAAATATTATATGTCAGAGCTAGCATTACATAAATCACAACCATCTCACTTCAGTCAGTTTTAAACCACAAAAAAAAAGCCTTAAGTCTATTTTGAAATATAATACCTTGAACTGAGCCAAGCTTATTGCTAATGCATTTATTAATAATCCTGTCTCCCTGCATATTTGTGAACATTTAGAGCCTCAGTGTTCCAGCTGGGTTGCTTCACGTTGACTAGAAATATGTCAGATTGTATAGTCTGTGATTGGATACAAACCTTTCACATGCATGTTTTCATTTGAACTCAGATAAGGATCACCCTTTTACAAAAAACAAAATGTATGTGATTCAGTACTATATATTCCGAATTGCTCACCTTGGCTTAGTATTCACTGGAAGCAACTGAAGTATCACATTAATTTTTGCAGCTGCCTTTGCAACCTTCTACCTATTTAGTGTGTAACTTTTAGGTGCACTTTTGATTTTCCAGAAACAAACAAACAAACAAAAAATGCAGCTAGCAGCACAAACTCAGAAAGGTTTTGTACTTTCCAAGTCAGAGGTGGCAGAGTTTAAATATGCACATGACACTGAAGTCAGAAATACCTTTTCCCTTAAAGGAAAGCTATACACACAAATGTCAAGTACATGTTAATTCTCCTGTGACTCAGATCAGACTGGCTCTCCTCAGCATGCTTTAGCCTGACAAGTCTTGCCAGTTCTGTTTCCTAATGAACCCCTCTATTCAGGGTGGGCATGTGACACTTGTAGAATGTGGCATGTTATTTTCGATTGTGGATAGATGTCCACGCACCCTCCAAGAAGCCTTATCCTCCTCACTTCAGTCTGGGTACATTTGCCTTCCATCTTTGTCTCCATTCTCCTAACTTTATTTCTATGCTCCAAATCTGCTACACTTCTTAGCAAACACTCTGTGCTCTCCCTTACTTTTTGGGGCTGAGACTGTGACTTTGGATGTATCAGGAAAATCATCATGATTAATGCACTTTATTGTTCCTTATTGGTGTCAGCAGAATAAGCAGAAGCAAGAGAAAATTAAGGAAGATGCAAATCTAGGATCTTATTTTTCTTTATTTGCTGCTGTGCCTCTGGAACAAAATCATCAGAGATGGAGAGGAATAAGATACTGCACCAGGGGTTCTCAAACCCTTTCCTGGGCAGGAGCAAGGAGATGAGTAGAAAGCCCAGTCCAGACGACCCTCTGGGGATGGTGAAGCCATGCACTGCAGTACTTGCAGTTGTACTTGCTGCTCTGGCTGCCCAGCCCAGGTGGGGAAGTCCCTTGCTGGCAGAACTGGATGTGAGAATTTGCTGGCTTTGCTCAGTCTCACAGCAAAGCTGCTCTGACCTGTGACCTTCCCTTGCCAGCAGAACAGATTTAGGCACTGCTGACTCGTGCAGCTTTGCATCTGAAGGGCTCTTCATCATTAGTGTTGGGCAAGTAAATATTGGAAAAGGAGCAGCATAAGAGCACCACATTTCTTGGCTGAGTAGAGCTGACTGCACTGCCCTTTGGGCCCTTTGTCCATGAATGGAAGATATTGCTTCTGTCTGTGCCAGTAAAGCTAAACCTGTGCTGAAGGCATCTTCCCTCTTCCCTCATTTCATAACCAACATCTTGTGAGCATCGGCAGGTATGAATCAATGTGATGTGCCATCCTCAAAACAAACTTAAAAGCCAGCCTAATTCAGGAGAAATCTTCCTGCAATGCTGTAGGATACACAGCTCTTCTATGACTTCTGCTTCATTTTATTGGCACATAGGTCTAAAACTTTCCTTTGTCTGAATTGAGCTTATTTGCAGGTCCAGTCCTGGATTCCATCTCAATTTTGTTTAGCAGCCAAAACTCTTACTTCTGTTGAGAGCTGTTCTGTTTCAGATGGAACATGTTGGACCTTACTGCTTTTACTCCAGTCAAGCATTGTTTAAGTTACAAAAGGCTCCCTCAGATCTTTGCTCACCCAACTGTTCTGACACAGTGAATTTTTACTTTTAAACCTTTAGAAAAAACATTCAGCTAATCTTCTGGGCTCTGGTTCAGGAAAGAAACCTCCTAATGTTAAACATATGCCTTGGAATTGTCATTTAAAGCAAGGGATCTGAAATGCATGTTTCTACTGAGGACTGCAATTAAATGTTGTCCTAGATAGGATTGCATTCTAGATTTGGGCATTAAATGAGGATGTCCAGGACAAACAATAGGTACTTTTTAGATTTGCATTAGCTTTACACCACCTACTATTTGCAGCAGTTTGGGTCCAAACACAAGTGCACACATACAGTGGAAGCTAAGCAGTGCTTATACATGAAGGAAAGCAGTGTTGACTGCAAGGTAGCCAAAGGTATGGCTTCACCTCGCTTTTTGCAGAGAGATTAATAGATTTTGGGCCTTAGTTCTTTAAGACCTTTAGTGTTCTTTTGGGAGACCTAAGTCCTTTCAACTGCATTTAAGGGCATTCAGTGCTTTGCAGGATTAGTTCCAGCTACACCATTTTGAAAAATCTCTTTGATTCTTGGTCATGATATGCGAAGTTTGTGGCATCATTTTTACCATTTTTATTCATGCATAGAGCACAGTCACCTCAAGCACATTCATATGTCTAAAACTGAGATGAAAACACATATTCTGGGGTTAAGCAGACATTCCAATTATTTATATTTTGTAGATCCAGCTTTGCAGACAGACCTTTAGAACACATTTTTGGGCTGCAAACAAGTGATGAGGGCAGTGTTTGCTGTGTACTACCTGTAGCAGTGGGTGCATGTGTTAGAGAGTTGGAGGGGTCAAATCACTGGCTGGTATCACCTTTCTCAAAGACANTCACTGGCTGGTATCACCTTTCTCAAAGACAGGAGAGGTTTCCAGAGCCCTTTAACGGGAGGCATTTGTCACATGATATCTCCTATGGTCTTCCAAGTGTCAGCTGTAACATAACACTTTTCAACTAAGACAATAAATTGGCTTAAATTTAGCAGGAAAAAGGCACCTGACTCTACACCAGGTCTGATAAGCAATAAACAAAACATAACCATGAGGGGAAAAAAAAAAAAAAAAAAAAAAAAAAAAAAAAAAAAGCCCTACATAGGGAAGGGGAGGAGGGCCAGGGGCGTGAACTTTGTAAAAGCTTTTCTGACGTCCATTTTTTTTTTTTTTTTTCCCCCCCCCGCCGTTTTCTCGTCAGGTGTGCTGATGGAAACCTCGGGTACGAAGCTCCGATAATTGCCCGGATTCCTGAGCCCTCCGTCCTTCAGCGGGGCCAATAAGGAAGACAGAGAAAAGAGAGGCCGAGATCTGCCTGCCTGCCTGGAATGCAGCCTGAGCTGAAAGCTGACACCAGCTCGCTGGAAAAGACTTGCGAGCAAAGGCTGTCTCCAAGACAACAGAGTATTTTCCCTGTGATGCATTTACACAGCGGGGTTAAAGTTCTGTGAAAGCAACAGCTGTTGTAAAAACATTGTATTAAATATGCTTAGAACTGTAAAACGAGTGCTCCTCATGTTGCGCTTTGCTCAAGAGAAATGTGGAAACCTGTGGTATGTCTGAGGGAGAGTTTCTGCTCTCTCAGAGACTGTTTTATTAATGTCGTGCTCCATTTTCAACCTTTTCCTGCTGAGATAGCTTCTTCTTCAGACCATTTTTCTCTAAAGCTGAGTTTCAAGTTAAAAGCTAATGACTAAAGCATGACTGGGTCTACTCCTTTCTTTTACCCATTTAAACTATGTCTCTTGCTTGGAAACTTAACTTGCACTATATCTGCTCTTGCGTTTGGATGTACGCTACTGCAAATGAAGCTTGCTTATCGTGGTGCTACCCATACATGAGGCCCAGCTATCATTTGAGTTCAGACTCATCAACACTAATATTTTTCCATCACTAGAGAGCAATCTCCTGCAATGGTCTCCTGTTACTAACTTTGCTAACCTCTGGGGAGAAACTTTCCGCATGTATAGCAGATAAAATATTACCAGCTTCAAAAATCAGAGGCTCGCAAAAACAACAGACTGCTTCAGAGCTATTCTCTCCTCTCATTTTGTAATTCTTAGAGGCTCTTTGAACAGTTACATAGTTTTCAAGTCAAGAGGCAAAGAGGTAGAGGTTGAAAGAGACTCACCCAATGCAACCCTCTTCATGTGAGAATGCAAGGACACAATGGCATGGCTACACAGGTGCCCTGATGCACTGATAGGACATCTGTAGTTTTGATCTTTTCCATGCAAACTTTGTAAAAGTTGTAAAAGTCTGCAGTGAGGCAAGACCTCTCCTCTCCTCTCCTC
>VXBB01017048.1:0-86283 GCA_013399915.1 Illadopsis cleaveri
AAAGCAACCAGGCAGCAGAAACAAAAACAGAGGATACCTTACTATACCCCAAACAACCCAGAGGATACCTTACTATCAAGAAAAACTTTCAATCCTGCCTGCTTGCCCTGCCTGCGCGAACTGCCGTGCACACTGCCTTATCCTTGCTACACACCTGTTTGCCCGCTCCTGTTCGCCGCGCTCCCCAGGGCCCACTCACAATCAGGCACTCAGTAACGACCCGGGAAGCTCCACCTCCTGGTCCTCAATGACTCACAATGACGATCCACTGCAGGGCAGTTGCACTGCTGTTCCAGTCAGAGGATTTGAATTAGGACTCTGGCACAACAAAAAGAGGGAGGATATCTGAGTCCATATTGTTTTCTAATGGAAAATGCAACTTAAATTTACTTTTGTTTTGGGACACTTCAGTGGCAAATACAACATTTCTGGAGATTTTTGTCCCATGCTGACTCTTAAAAATGTGCTTGTGTGTTTCAAATGCAAGTAGAAGCACTGGCTGAAATTGTGGGATTTGTCATATGATGCAAATCTACATTTGTTCAGCTCAATCACAAGCTGCCAAAAATCAGAGTGAAAAGTAAATCACTGGTTCAAGAACAGCATTTCTCCATCTTTTAAAGCTGTTGTACTCATGCAGAACTGCTCCTGGCTGAATATTAATATTGATGATCTGAGAACCAACTTATCACATGGATCAAAAGAAATTAAGGATTTTTTACAGTCAGAAGTCAGAACATGGCTTAGCCCAGTAAGCCGCAGTGCACACAGGGAGAATTAACAGTGAAGAAGGAAACCAAACAATAGCTGTGCTGTCAAGCAAGATAGCTACAAAACATTTGAATCTTGGAACCTGAAACACTTTGGAAAGGGGATGTTGCTTTCCCTAAGCTATTTTCTCCCTTATCACTCTCTCTCTGTTGGTTTTCTCTATGAGCTTGGCTTTGGTTCATGTTCCCTTGTGCCATGCCATGCTTGGTGCTATCATCACAGCCAGTGTGCTGCTTCTTGGATGACCCCTGCTTGTAGCCAAGGGGCTACAAAATGGAAAGATGGGGGTTGCAAAGCTCCAGAGAAGGCCTCAGCTGTCTCTTTGCAGGGCAGGGGCAGAAGGGTCCCCAAATCTGTTGGAGGAGAAGCAGGCTATTCCAGTCTCCTGCTGCTCCCGGTGTGTGCAGAGAGGAGAAACAGCCTTTGTCCCACTTAAAAAAGTGCCAAGATATCCAAGGCATTGTCCTGAAGGGAAGTGATTAGAGGCTGGGCCTTTGCCTGGGAAGAGACTGCCATGGTTTCCAACACTGCCTGTGTGTATTATGAGAGCCAGAAAACAAAGGTTTGCTTCCACTGGTTGGTTGACTTCCACCATTTTGGCTTCACTGGCAAAAGTTAATTGCTTATGACATCAATCAGTGGCAGGAAAAGGAGGAAAGCACCAGAAACTCCAGCTGTTGCAAACCACAGTATTGTAGATACAGACCCACAGATTCTGTTTATCATCAGCTCTCTGTGCTGACTGTTGGCTTTCACTCCAGGCAGTCTGGTGACCTCATTCCTCAAAGTCTCTGCCTTTGCTGACTCACGGCATCAGATGTGCAAAATTAGGCACTGGAATTTCCCAAGGCTGTTGAATTCATTCAGTGTGACAGGAATGCTGCTGCTTCTCTCTGTGTCAGCTATTCACTATCCTCAGGAAAGCAAAATGGGCGCAGTTTTCTCTCACACATCATTCCTTTGCAATGTAGCAGAAGGCACCAATTTTTTGCTGCTGGGAAAATGAGATCAGAGGTTAAATCTGGTCCCTAAGGTGTAGAGGAAGTTCCATTTTATTCCCCTTCTCTTCACTGAATATCACAATTGTGAAAAGCTGTGACTGAGTTTGTTTTTCTTTCCTCTTTACAGATCCCCTACAAGAATGGCTGGAAACATATCATCAGGATCTGGAATCCATGGGGCCATGGGGAGTGGAAGGGGCCCTGGAGTGATGAGTAGGATCTTAAAGTTTTAATGTCATAGGGAATCAATCTTTTATAAGAACCTCAGCCCCACACCCATTTTAACAAAACAGATATTTCCAAATCAGTTAATTATAAGCATTATTTCCATCTGCGTAGCAGCTGCTTGCAGAAATCCATTCCAGGGAAAACTAATGCAGCCTAGCTAGGCTCAGGTGTCCCTTCTTGTCAGTGTGCACGCATTTTTACCCAGTGCATAATTCTACATAAGTCATGGATGAAGGAGTTCTTATTTCCTGGAGTAACCTCTGACCATGTCCTTAGATGCTGGCTGGTTGCTTCTATTGAATTCTCCTGGAGCAATCACACATCCACCTTCCTCCTCTTTCCTCTGCTCCCACGAGTCTGACTCTGGGAAGAGGATGGCTAGATGAGTCCATAGAGCAGGGCACTATTGAACACAGAGGGACAGAAATGGTCCTTGGTTATCCCAAAGGCAAAGTGCCAGGGAATGGCTTGAACTAATCTTTTGGATCCTTTGGGGATGCAAGGACCACTTTGCTGCCTGTGTGGGTAATCTCACATCTCTTTCCTAAAGAAAGGAATGATATAGACTGCAACAGTGTTTTGCAGATAAATAGATCTTAGTTTTCCTTTTGGAATTGCATCAGTGTTTCCATGATTAGAGAGATGTTCTGGTGCCACTCTTAGGTTATTTAATAGCGTCCCACCCCTCCCTGTTGCTAGCACCACACACCAGCACCCTGCTGAGAAAAGTCAGGCTGGAGTGTAGCATCTGGAAGAGTTGGTGGGTTGTGTAGATTTATCTAAGGCTGAGATAACAGCTCTCTGCTCAGGCAGCATCCTCACATCCTTCTGGAAGGATGAACCACGCTCCTAAGTGTAATTGAAATGTCAGTGGCACGTTCACAGGTAAGCTGCACAGATCAATAAATTATCGATTCACGTGCTGTTTATTTATCTTAATCTCTGCAGAAAGTACAGTTATCACTTAATTATAAACATGCTGCTTGGAAACAACACATTTGACTGGGTAATGTGCTCTCTACATGTCAGTGTAATATCAGTGCTTCAGAGTGCTGTGGCTTGGTGCCTCACTAACCTCTCCAGCATGGGACAGGTGATCAGGACAGTGGGGAGGATTCCCCAGCCCAGGATGGGCAGCTCAGGCACAGCAAAGGCACAGAGTTTTATTTGCTGGTCTTGGCTATGAAGGTATCACACAGTTTGTTCACCCTTCCTGATCTCTCATCACCTGACAGGCTGGCTAGAGGAATAGGCCAAAGATGAAAAATTGTGCCTCACATCTTGTTGATTTGTTCTTTTTTGCAGCTCTCCTCAATGGGACCGTGTTGATCCTGAATACAGAGAGGCCCTCCTCAGAAATAAGGATGATGGAGAATTCTGGTATTTCCCTATTGATCCTTTGTCTACTGGGTTTTCCATTTGCCTTCACTATGAAAAAAGTAATTTTGGCAGTCCTCTGTTCTTGGTGGTGGTTTAAGGCACCCTGTGTTAGCTGTGTGCAAACAGAGAACTGGAGATTGTCCTGCCTCTGTGATTTCAGAGGAAACAAGGCCTGAAAAAATGGAGTTGGCCAAGATTAAGTGACAGGCTGATGAAAAAAATGAAAAGTGAGAGAAGTAAAACTCCAGCCCTCTGAGACCTGGTCCTTTGGTCACACTGCCTCTCCTCATAAAGCGTGTGGCTTGAACCTTGGACTGACAGATGCTTGAAGGGTACAGCTGGCTAAGCAGGTCACTGAGCTTGTGCACTTGACTGCTCTGCAGGTGCTTGTGGTTTTTCACTGCCTCTGATTGCTCCCAGATACAGCTTAGCCATGCGTGAGCTGTCCCTTAGAAAAACTGATTATTCAGAAAGTGCCCACGTGCCCTGTGGGGCTCTGAGGGAAGGAGGGCAACAGCAGGTGGATGTGAACTGCACACTTGAGGCTTGAGTGAAGCATGAGTGTGGGACAGAACACTGTGGAGGTACAAAGGCAAGGGGCAGTAGCAGAGGTGTGCTGGAGATGGCAGGGCTCCAGCAAGATCACCCTGAACATGCCCTGTGATTTACCCTGGGGCATTAGGGGCAGTTAGGGCAGCCCAAAATGCATTGAGAGCTGGGCTCTTCTGCAAGGTAGCAGCCAGCAGAGCTGCAAGTGCCTGCAGTGCTCTCAGCAATCCATTTTTAAAGACATGGGGTGAATGTGGATACCTAACTGGTGTCTTCACAGAATCACAGATTGGGTCAGGTTGGAAGAGACCACACTGGGTCATCTGGTCCATCCTCCTGCTCAAGCAGGGTCATCCCAGAGCACACATGGCACAGGATTGTGATAATGTGGTTGTGGAATAGTCCAGTGAGGGACACTCCACAACCTCTCTGGGAAACGTTCCAGTGTGTGGTCAGTTGTTCAGTAAAGAAATTCTTCCTCATCTTCAGGTGGAACTTCCTGTATATCAGTTTCTGCCCATTCCCTCTTGTCTTATTGACTGGCATCACTAAGCAGAGCCTGGCCCGATCTCTGACACTCTCCCTTCAGATGCTGACATTGATGAGGTTCCCTCTCAAGGCAGAACAGGCCCAGCTCCCTCAGCCTTTCCTCGTAACAGAGATGCTCCAGTCCCTTGATCATCTTCATAGCCCTCCATTGGACCTGCTCCAGCAGCTCCATGTCTCTCTTGTTCTGAGGAGCCCAGACCTGGACACAGCACTCCACATGTGCCTCACCAGGGCTGAGCAGAGGGCCAGGATTCCCTCCCTTACCTGTTGGCAATTTTCTTCTGTCTTAAACTGAATGATGAGATCTTCCTCCTTCTCTGCAGGATGTCTTGTGAGAACTTCCAGGAGCAGTTTTCATGGCTGTACATATGTAACAACACCCCAACATTTCTGGACTTTGGAGATGAGCCCTGCACAACGTGGTCTCTGAACAGCTACACCAACCTGTGGAGCCCGGGCCTTCCCACAAGGAGGAACCGCTATTCCTGGGGTAATGGATGCTCACTGCAGTCACCTGGCTGTCTCCTTCTCTCCACTGATGCTTGCAGTGAAACATTCACTCTGAGCACTGAATTGCAGAAGTATTGATTGCCAGTTGTTAATGCCTGCCTTTTCCCATTACAGCACTTATCAGCTAAACAGGCAGAAACAAAGCAACAGCACTGGCTGCTGAGTTAAAATGGGAGAGTTGTGATTTAGGAACCCTGGACTCTTTAAGTCAAAATGAGCTTGTGTATCTTTGAGCCAGTTGCAGTAGGTGTTACTGAGGACCTCATCAGAAAGTCTGGTCTGGCAAATATGCTGTTGATTATTACAGAGCAAAAAGTACTCTGAAATTAAATGGATATGGAATGAAAAAATTGTGCTACAAAGCTCTGTTTTTTAAGGTAAAAAGATCTTTGGGCTGATAAGACCAGTGGTTTTACTGCCTGTGCAAGAACTCTTCTGGCATTGTAAGCTCCAATCAGTAGTAGTATATTTTTATATTTTTATCTTATCTCATCTCACCTCACTTTTTTTTTACAGCTGCATCAGTGTTTGGGCTTTGTGTTTTTAATCTAGGGTGGTAGTATCTGATCAGTGAAGAGGCTTCTTTTTTTCTCAAATGATGCTCCTTGACTTAGCAGCAAACAGGTTTTGGCTTACAGATTTCAGGCTCCTGCTCCTAACCTGGTCACCAGGCCTCAAGCTGTGATAACAAAGCAATGCCTGTGCTGCTGCACACCACAGTCACTGGGGCTGAGCAGGGACATGCAGGGGCTGCACTGAGGGTGTGCGGGCAGAGCTGTTTTCCTTGGAGCAGTGTTTTCCAACAGCCCCCTAGTAAAGTCCCTGTCCAAGTACAATCATTCTAATTTGCAACTTTCGAAGCCACCCAACACAGGGATCTGGCTTAAATTCTACTCTGCTGCCATCTCAGTCCTTTTTTTCCCAGTTTGGGCACTTCATTGCTCTTTTTTTTTAATCAGGAATGCTTCCTGTTAACCAAAGGCTTGACCAAGAATTAGCTGTTTCCCTCTGGTGCTCGACATTCTGTCTGTCCATCACAAACATTAGCAGGAGAGAAGGAGAGGATAGCTTTGCACCATTTTGTCCTTTTCTGTGTGTTTGTCATCTCAAAGCCACAATCCTTTTCAGCTCAGTCTCTGGGTCAGGTGCCTGGTTAAGAGCCACTACTTTTCTGCTGCTGGGAAAGTCTGCCATGTAGGTGAAGCAGATGTAGGGGGGTTGAAAAATCCACACGACTTCCGTGACTTTGCCAGAGATTTCTAAAATGATAAATGTGCAATTAGTTTACCTCCAGATGCCTCAACTTCTAGTGCTAGTGTGGAGACTACAGTGCTCTGTGGTATTGAAAAGATCTTGGAGCAGTGACTGCCTGTTCCTCTCGGTCCACACAAGCAAGATCTTACGCAATAGGCTGCTGCTGCAACATCTCTGTGCCTACTGTTAACCTATTAACACTTTCTCAGCAGGTGCAGCTTCAACAAACCCTCAGTATTTTTTCAAAGTGCTAGATCACGACCCAAAAACCTATAATGTAGCAATTTCACTCATGCAAAAACACACTGAGCATGTGCAGGATGGAAAAAACCTGAAGATTGGCTTTTTCATCACCACGGTAAGCACAATCAGATATCATGCAGGCACTCTTGTTCTCTCTGTGGTTTATTTTACCCGTGTGTGGGAATGAAAGACTGAACTGCCTTTTGATCTGTTAAAAAGTCAGTATGTGGTGTGAATTTCTGGGTGCCTATTGTAGAAACTCAGACTAAAAATGGAGTTAAGAAGACTTTGTTTCTTTTATTTATGTCTTAAGGAACCAAGGTGGCACTTTTGGTTCTATCCAGAATATCCCAGAATAGCCCTGGGAAACTCAGGGAGTCCCTGGGTTAGAAGATGTGCCAGGGCAATATCCTCTGTACCAGCAGCACTGGTGACATGCTGTGCTGGCTGGGCACAAGGCATGACAGCCAGCACTAGCCACAGACCTCGAGCAGCACTCCAGGTATGGAAGGGAAACAGATGGTCTCTCATTCCCCAAAGTGGGCCTGTCCTACTCATCCTCCTGTCTTCTATCTGCAAAGCCATGTAGAAACACTTAGAAAACACATGAGAGCCTTTGCACGAGACCAGTGTAGAGGAAATCCACTCAGATGCCTGGGACCTCCACTACAATATTTCTGGTTTTTTTTCTTGGTCAGTGTCCAGAGAAGTGCCTTTTCAAGCTGTTCTCAGAGCATTACCAGGCTTACTGAAAGCACAGTTGCTAGTGTGGATGGATGCTAACCTTTCCCAATGTATTTCTGTTGTTGGCTGTGGGAGGCTCTGGTTCTAAACCCAAAGACTAAAAAGGAAGCAGGGATTCCTGTAACCCTAATTTCTCCTCATTCTCCTCATTACTTAAGAGGTTTGCCCTAGTCCCAGACTTTAAATAATTGATGCCATAAATTTAACAGCTCCTCATAAAGGAAGAGCATGTCTTTGTAGCTCATAAAAAAAGTGTGTCTGAGAAATAAAAGATGTCATTAAAGGGCATCCCTTGAGCAAGTGAGCTCACTATCCCTGTGGGAGGATATCCTCTGTCCTGTGCGGGTATCAAGCCTGCAGGACTCCATCAGGCCAGCTGTGCCACTCAGAAAGAGCTGCTGCTCCTGGTAAATAGGGAATTGTTCCTTCCAGCATCCCCAAAAGTCACCAGACATGGAGGTCTCTGTGTGCTCTTGCATGATGCATGTCTACCCTGATTAGTTATCCATTTTAACAGAAGTGACCTTCACTGGGAGGTGATGATATAGGTCTTGGTTCCCTCAAAAAAGGGTTATTTAATCAGGAAGCAGACTAGGAGACAGATTTTCTCTATTTTTGCTTTATCTTTAAAGTTTTTCATCCCCTCCAGGTGATGCTTAGGTGTGTTTTTTCTCTCTTGGTATGAGATGGACCAAAGATGGATGAACCTCAACGAGTTTTTCAAGCCTGCGTGACATGGCCTCTGTGGGCTGTGAGCCCATGGCTCACCTCAGGCCCTCTTTGGGCTCAGGTCACTTGGGTTTCTGACCTTATGAGTGACCTCCCACACAGAAGCTGAAGGGCAGAACCAGAACAGAGCGTTACTGGAGGCGCCAGGATTACGGTGGAGCACCTGGGCAGTGAGGGCAAGAGTGCAGTTATGCTGCTCTGTCACACCATAGCTTTTATTAATATAACTGTATTGGTGCATATTCACACAGAGGATTACACAGGAAACATTCCCTCATAGACACACACTAAGTATTTCAATATGAGAGTTGCTCTACCAGTTCCTCACAGCCAGCTTGGTGTCCTGTCCTGGTAGCAGCAAAAGCCAAATCCAGGAGCTAAAACCAGAGTGGGTGTGAGTGCCATTCTCTCAGTTTATTTCCCAGTGTTCAGCCTCAGTGCCTGGGGGCAGTCAGAGTGTCTTTGGGTAAAAGTTTACAAGGGGTTTCTTTGCACAAGGAGAGTGCAGTTGGGAAGATTCACACAGCTTCACTCTTCCTCCCTGATCTGCTTTCTCTGCCATGATTCATTAGCAGCATCATTCACTGTTTCATACCTTCTGAGATGCATCAAATTGTTGCTGTGAAGTAAAAAGAGTATTATCCTTTGGCAGGATGAGAGGAGAATGCAGTGCAGGCAAAGATGCAAAGCAGAATGGACGTATCTGATAGCTCTAGGAAGCCTTTGATTAAATATAGACGTGGAACACTAATACATGGCTGTGAGGGAAGTTTAATGTGTGATAGAGCTGAGAAATGTATAGAGGCTGATTCTTATCTCACACCGGTTTTGATTCCTTTGAGATATTAATCTGCTTCTGCTTTTTACCAGAAGGAATGTGGAATAAGGCTCAAAAGTGGGGGGGAAAAAGTATTACACCATTTATTTCTTTGCAGCGCTGCCCATTTCTATCTGCTCAAAATCTGACCCATAATACTTGGCAGTCTGTGTACCTTCCAGCCGTCTGTAACAGTAGTCATCCTATTTTTTTTTCCCTTCCAAAATAGCAGTTTTATGTTATTGTCTCCCAAAGGCATGGCTCATAAATAACTCTGCCACACTCTATAACCATTCTAAATGGAATTTATACATGCTGATATATTTTGGGGAATATGTTAAGGAAGGGTTTTTTTATTATGCTATCTTTACATGTCATCATAGTAATAGCTGTTGCATTATATTTGTTTCATCTCAGCAAAAAAAAATACTTGAATAACAGATGAAAGATCAGAATACTCAGTTTTCTTGTGACACTTGCTGGTTTGGGATTCTTGAAGTATTGTCATCTGGGTGACATGCTTAGAGGGCTCTCTGACCTCTTTGAGTCACAGAAGATCTCAGAATTTTTTAGTAATACTATTCATCCTTGATTCCTTCATGAACTCTGCTTAATGTTAATTGAAGTTCTCTTCAAACCTCCTTACATTCATTTTGGCTTCTGTTTCTTTCAGTTTCTCTGCCTCTGAGCAACTTTGATATGTCCTTGATAAAAGTGTCCCCTGGATGGGCTTTTCAGGCCCAGCTGGGAGGTTGAGGTGTGATAGATGCAGTGTGTATTCAGAGAGGTGTGGGAATGGAAGGCTGCTCTGAGTGTGCTTTCTGATTTACTTGGGTTCCTAACAGGAAGATAGCCAGCTGTATTTCTCTTTCAGGAGAACTCCAGAGTTCTGAAGCAAATCTTTATCCGTACTCGAGATGTGACCAGCTACTTTATCTTGAGCCCAGGAACCTATGCCATTGTTCCTGCTGCAACAGAGGACCAAGAATTCGAATTTCTCTTACGAATTTTCATAAAGAATCATGACTACAATGAGTAAGATTATTTGCACTCCTTAAAGGCCTCAGACTCACAGTGTGCCAGGAATTAACTATTTAGTGTCAAGATAACTGATGTGGCAATTTGCTTTCAGTGTATCCTTGGAGAGTGGGAAAGGCACAGAGGACTGTAAAGTACCTGTTGAGGGGGATCAGGTGCACAGCCAGCTGCACAAGGGGAGCCATTGCACAGCAGGGCAGGAGCCCTTCTGCAGCCACTAAGGGTCTCAGTTTTGGTACAAAGAGCGACACAAGGGAGCAATAATTGTGAGACACGTCCTCTACCCCTGATTGTGGGGACATTTCTCTTTGCTGAAAGGAGGATTGGGAGCTTGTTTTCCCCAATTCTTAGCAGCTGTTTGGTAATTTCTTATGTTCTACTGGCTGGATGCCAGATGGATCACGTTCCATTCTGCTTGGAGTGGGACCTGGAGAAGCCAAGAGCAGTGAGAGGCCTCGATCCTTTCACTCAGCCACCTCATAGACAGGCAGGACTCCCTGTAGGCATGAGAGCGGTCTTGAAGATAAGTTGAGTGGAAAAAAGGTATCTGAGTTCATGCAAAGTTCATGCACACACACATTCACATGACCACGTGAATATTTGGGTGTGGTTTACTCCAGGTAAGCAAGCTTTGAGCCCCAGCATTCAGCCTCACCAAATGACCTGCAAGCATCACCTTCCCCTCAGCAAGCTTTAGAGTGGGTGTGATTGCAGCTCTTACCTCACTAGCCCATATCTTTATAATGAGATTGCTTTCCAGGCTTTGGCCCCTGGCAAAAATAGCCCAGAACCAACTGAGGCAACTCCTGAGTTATGGAAAGCAAACACAAGGAGTCTATGCTGTGGGCTGGACTGCTTTCAGCAGGATGAGTCATGTGTGAGACAGCTCAGCCTTGGAAGTGAGCTTTTCAGGAGAGCCTCTGACCCTCACAGACCTTCCTGAGCTAGGCCAAGTGTGGAGATGACCTTCCAGTGTGTCTTTGCAGCACTTACCTACACAGGTGTTATAAAAATAGAACCTGGCTTGTCTAATTTCTCTACCGAAAGCAAAACTCAAGTACTGAATGTGGCTGCTAAGTGTACCTTAGAAATGGTGACCCTGGCCCAGTTTCAGGCAGTCTGCAGACATTTAGATGTTGTCTTTTAATAGCCTGGATGCTGTTTTTATTCCTGACTGTTAAGCTGGGCAAAGAGAAAGGAGGTGAAACATTTCCGTGGCTCAAGGCAGGGTATCCTGCGTGGTGAGGTTAGTCCTGGCATGCTCAGGGTAAGATAAGCTACCCTTTCTTTGCTGCTGGTGCCAGCAGATCTGGCTTGGGGAAAGCAGTGGCCCCAGAGCAGCTGGAGACTCACACCAGTCTGTGCCTCTTTGCACAGAAAGAGTCAGGACTGGTGCAGCAGCCTTGTCTGAGCTGGGCCAGGCTGGGCCATGGGTGCTGGGCACCTTGTGGGGCTGTGGGCTGGGTGAGTGCTGCTGGTGATGCCTGCCTTCCACCACGGCTGCAAATCAATGCTCTGGAAAGGCCTCTTTACTGCCAGTTTGATTCTTGTAACTCTTTTCTAGGAACTCAAGCTCCCTCACCAGCCCAGTGCTGCCAATGGTAAGAGTCTGAAAACTGTTGGTGATCATTTGGTCACCTTTACTGACTCGTCTTCATCTGCTCTTTTCTCCCTTGACCACCCACTACCGTCCCAGAGTTTGACCCTGGCACTCTGCAACCTTGCTGGGAGGCCAGAATACCTCTCTGGAGAGATGGGAATGACAACAAAGCTCTTCCCCTTCTCATATGCCTTTTTTCAAAGCCTGATTTTTGAGGAAACGGGTCTTACACAGTCCCTTTGTCAGTCTGTCCATGTGTCCTTTTCACCTCACCATCTTTAACACTTTGACAAACCAAATATAGGAGGGGAGAGAGCACTTAAAAACTTCTAAATTCTTTCAATGTCTACTCTATATATATATATATATATGAGGGAGAGAGAGGGAAACAATTCCTGTGAGTGGGGCTGGATAGGCCTTCCCCGTGGGAATGATGTAATTTAAGTGCTTGTACCCTATAAAGCACAGGAGTCCATAGGGATGAAACTCAAATCAGATTTCTGCTGATTTTCATCAGGATATCTTCAGAGACAGAGACATAAAGCAAACTGCACCTTGAAGTTGGCTGCATCTCTAGTTCAACCCATATTTTTGCCTCTCTAGCCCAGCTACCGTGGTTTTTTGACTTCTTTCTGTGAGCTGTGCACATTGCCAGGGCTGATCCAGTCCCTGTGGGTCCCACCAGCAAAACCCTGCCACTGAGAGGCTGCTATTTACAGACACAGATCTTTGAACCCAGAGGTGTGAAGCTGCTTCAGGAGAACAGAAAACTGAGGCCTTTCCTTGTGATTCATTTTCCAGCACACAATTAAGCCCCATTAGAGGGGTAGTGTAAATGGTGACTTTTTATCTCTTTTCACTGACAAGCTGTCAGTTTACTTGGCTGTTGTCCTTAGCCAATGTTTTGACTTTGATGAATTGTGGTACCCACAGTTTCTGCTTCTGTTCAGGCATTTGGGCTTCTTTGGTATGAACTATCTCACACAGAGATGAAGACATTGGGTCTTGGGCTTAGATTTTTTTTCTGAAAACTTTATAATGTTAAGGATAATTCCCCTTAGTGCCTGGTAGATCTTTTCACAGGAATGTTGACAAAAATCACTTAACCATTGAATTGCAATTGCTCAGGTGTAGTCCAAGCTTGTCTTGGGGTTGAGGAGGTACAAGGGAAAGAAAAAGTCAATTTGTGCTTTGTTTTCTTGGTTCACATGAATCTTCACATGCCCTGAACAGTGGTCCCAACCAAGGTCCACCAATAAGGATCAGGCCTTGTATCTCTACACTCATGTACTGACTTGCTGAATTCCACCCTGGATGTGTTCTATTATCTTCCTTAGGCCCTGGACTACTCCTTCCTGGTTGTACTAGCTGCTAACATCCAAAATATGCTTCTTCCTTTATTGCAGTAGCAGTTGCTCACTCCTAGTCCACTTTATTTTGGGGGTGTGAAAACTGCAGCCTGTGCTGTACATTCCCTGCCCCTCTAAAGTGCTGTTGGATTGGCAGACTTTTGCCTCCAGTTGTTTTGTAGCTGAATTATTTATGTCTGCTCTTTGTTTTTGATTCAGGATGTACCAAGACAGAACCAGGACAGCTCCTATAAGGCTCTTTTCCTAAGATATGCTAAGCAGGTACCCTCTCTAAAACATATTGTTGAAAAAAAACCCCAAAACACACATGTGGACTTGCAAAAAGAAAAACTGATCTATGATGTTGATACAAATCCATTTAGAATTTTTTTTGAAATGTAGCTCCATCCTCAAGTGGATACCCTGAAAATGGTATTGATTGACCTGCCAAAACCCCCAGAAAAATGGGACATTCAGCTGGGATAGATTGTCTAGTGCCATGTTCCAGTGGAATATTGGAGATTTATAGTTGTGCTGGTGATGGGCTTGCATGTGTACTTTTTTTTCCCTTTGGTTTGTTTATTTGCTGAAAGCAATTAGAAAGCCTTGGGTAGTCCCCCCCTCTCATCAGCATCATTTTCCGTTTGCCTTCTCAGCACTTGGAAACCAGACATCAGTCAGCGTTTGAGTAATTGATTCCTGCTCTTTCAGAGCCAAGCTCTGTGTTCACAGGAGATGCTTTTAATGGTTTAATAAACTGTTATAAAGAACTCCTTGACTTAGTCAAGAGGAAAAAAAAATCACTGTCAAAAGTCCCTGCACAGTGAACCTCTGGCAGTTAATGGGTATATCAATGTGTGAAGGTGAAAATGAGCAGGGCTGCCTCACTGGGGGTATCCAGGAGGGAGATGGCTGGGATGGCTGATGGGCAGCCTCGAGGGCAGCAGGGCCTGTGCTTCCTGCCCCCTCACACAGCTGCCTCCTGTGCTGCCCATCCTGCCTGCTGTGTTCCCCATCCCTGCAGAACAAACCCCATGGTGAGGGCACTGCCTGTCACTCCCCTGCAGCTGCAGGGGAGGACCTGGGGTGGCCTGGCAGCCTGGAGGGCCTTATTATGCTCCAGAGGGAGATCTGCTGCTCCTTTGATATCTAAACAGAGGTTCCTGGTTGCCACAGTGCCTGAGAAAAAAAGTTTTGGGCAAAAGTGACACGGGAGAAAACGTATCCTCACAGATCTCTCTTTGTGTTTCATTTTGCATTAGGGCTCAACTATTGATGCCTTGCAGCTGCAACAACTCCTTAATGAAGTGATCTTGCAAGGTAAAGCTTTTACAGCTCAACTAATGTTTTTGGTGCTTCCCTATCCTTAGAGTAAAGTAAATTGGACATAGGATTTAATGGTGTCCTGATGGTCCTTAAAAAATCCTCATTGTGGCTCACTGCACTGTGGGATCAGAGCATGAGAGGGACACAGCTGGAAGGCTGGAGCCAACTCAGCCATGCACAAGGCTCAAAGTGCTCTTAGGACTTGCTAAATCAGAATAAGTGGCTTTTCTTGTCACTTTCATTTCCCTTATCCTTATTTCAAGTGGGAAGAGTTTCCATCCCTGGGCAGGGACTGTGCAGAGTGAGCCTAAACAGGGCACCTGTCCTTGGGGAAGGTAGAGATGTCTGAGATGTGCAGATTCCCTCAGCTTGGCACAGAGCCCTTGCTGCTTTTTGAGAATCTGAACCAGAGCTGGGGTTTTTCAGCTGTGTGAGCCTTCAGCCTGGTGTCCTCCTTCTCTCAGAAGAGTGTCCTGATGCCTGTCACAGCCCTTGCTCTTGCTAATTCCTTCTGTTTTGTCAATCCTTGCAGATGAAATGACCAGCCTGGGAGGGAGATTCAGCTTTGATTCATGCAGAGGCATTTTAGCTCTGATGGATGTATCCTTTCAGCAGAAGCAATAAACTTCCCTGGTGCTGCCCATCCTTGCCTTGAGTTATGGCTGAGCTGAGCATCCCTGTGTGAGAACCTGCAAGTAAATACTAGCCCCAATCTCCAATAAATAACTGTCCCAGAGTCCATGCAAGACTTTGCTGTCCATGTCCTGGCTCTGGTGTGTCTGCTGAAAGGTGAGGATCAACCTTCTACTACCAGCTGACTCTTTGCTCTCATTTTGCCCTCTCTGGGGCTTGGCTAAGCTTCCCTTGGGTGAGGATCTCAGGCAGAGCTGAGTCAAGGAGGCAAGACAGAGTTTAGGCATAGCTCAGCTGTTTTGTGGTGGTTGCACCATGCCAGCCTGGGGGGCATTTGAGTAGGCTGCCAGCAATGCTGGTGTCAGGGGCAGAAACACTGTCACTGCTGAATCCCAGGCACTTGCCTGGAAGGCCATTCCAGTGTATATTTCCAGTGTATCTTTCCTATTTAGCTGAATCACTCAGTCTTTTTACAGTTAACAAGACAACACAAGAAATACATTTCTGGCAATTGTAGAACAAGTGGGGTCCTTGATGAAAACACACATTCTCCCTTGTGTGTTTTTCCCTGCTTGCTTGCTCACTGTCTCTTTTCCTCCATGCCTTGAAAAAACTTTGAGACATTTTCAGACCTTTAAAAACTGCCAGGGAATTAATAAAAATTATCAGAAGTCTCTCTCTCTTTCCAGCTTTCAGCATCCAGCCAGTGAAGGAGACTTTTCCCCCTTTGCAAAGCCTGTCCTGGGATAAGTGGGCACTGTGAATGCATGGCACGTGCAAAGAGCTGACAAAGCCTCTGCTCTGCTATAATTCAGGATGGATTTTTAATTCTCTGGCCTGCAGACAACCCATGTACAGTGTGACCTATGCTGGCCTCCAAAGCCAGGATCAGCTTTTTTCACTCAGGTTCTACGACAGTGGCACTTGTCTGCTTGTATTTCACTGGTGATGAGTTTTGCTTTCGGGGAGGTTTCACCATCCTGCCTCAGGGTTGGCACTGTGGGGACTGGGTGGAGTGTGGAGGGGAGCAAGCCCACAGACACAGCCCTTCATGCATTCCTGGGAGATGTCTGCCTCAAAGGTGCTGCTGCTGTCTGACAGAGGCCATCGGGATCATCTCCCTGTGCTCTTATCTCCTCAGTGCCTGTTCTCTGGAGGATCCAGGAGGAGAAGATCCTGTGGTGCCTCATGCAGAGGCAAGGCCATGGGGCTATGTTCACTCACAGGAGCGTCCGTGCTCCGGGGCTAATGTGACCGCAGCTTCCCCTGTGGCTAAAGGCACCTTATAAATAGAAACCTTTTGTGGTTTGTGAGCACAGGCATGAGCAGCTGTACAATGTGACAAAGAAGGTGGATTTAAACACAACCGAGAGCAGAAAAGCTCTCGGCTTTCTCAGCAGGAAGTAACCTACAGGAGAGGCTGCATCTTACCTGTTTAAGTTCTGTGGAGGCAGCACCCTTGGCAACCAAGACAGCCAGGTTTAGCTCTCATTAAGTGCTCGGTTCTTAACTAAGTGCACAGCTCAACTCGAACGGAAGACTCACCCTGCAGGAGTTCGGGAGCCTCTGGCGAAGTCTCACTAAGTACCTGGTATGGGATGGGGGGGTGGCTCTCTCTTGGCTGTGGATACTGCGGATTGTGTGGATTCCGTGAATTCCGTGTCCCGGGGCTTTCCAGCAGCGGGGAGTAGATGCTCCGTGCTCTCAAAGCGCTGCAGAGGGAGGCCTTGCAAAGGTTGCTTGCTTAGCGGGTCAGAGTTCCCTCCTCTCACGCAAGGGAGGCAGTGGTGTGTGTAAAGTGGTCCAAATGAGCAGCTCAGGCTTTTCCAGCACAGAGAACATTGAGGGAAAAGGTAGGAAGGCCAATTAGGCTCAGAATCTGATGGAAATCTCCATGTCTGTGCCACCACTGGCAGTTTTTATTTTTTATTTCTTTTTAAGAAAAGCTTTCTAAGCTGAAATGACTTCTTGAACAGAATCATCTGAAAAATTCCTTATTTCTGCACTTTCTAGTGGAAATGTACAGGATCTGATGAAAGCTTGTCTGGGAGAAATGTTTCTGCTCCACGATAAGCATTGGAAGCAGTGACAGGGTATTTAGGGTCTCACCTAAATTCTTCAGGGCATGCATGGCAGCTTCTCTGTGTCAGGTCTTTCTCCCTCAGTCTTGGTGCAGGACAGGAGGGTTTCCTCCAGGCTCACGTTTGGGTGGGCTCCAATTTGTTCCAGCCCTCTTGAGATGGTCTGAGACCGCCTAGCTCCCTGTCTAGATAGGGGTGCTCTTCCCACTGACAACACCTCAAGTGTGGCTTGTGGTGTGTTAGGAAAGCAAAAAGGCTTCTGCCCACCCCAAACTGTGGGATTTCTTACACAGTCACATTCTGCCAGAGCCTTCTGAAAATGGGTCTCCTTGTCACGGCCACCCCATCTCACCTGCTGAACTTCCTTGCAGCCTATTCATTAAGAGAGGAGAACATGCATAACTGGTTGTAGTAATAAATGTGGGGAATGCTGGTCAGGGCTTGAAATCTGCCTTTGCACTGTATTTTAGGATATCTTCATCAAGGAAGACAGAAACCGTTCTGGATTTCTGGATGTTGCTGAGCTGAAGAATGCGATACAGGCAGCAGGTACACCCAGAGGTGCCAAGCAGCTCCCTTTCTTCTCACTGTGGCAGTGAAGGAAAGGATGAAAAAGAAAGAGGAAAGAAAAAAAACCTTTAGGGAGAAAGTGCCTTGGATTTCACAGAGATATCAGTTAGATCACAGCTCTGCTGAGAGGTCTGTGCTGGGGAGCCAGCAGAGAGATGCAGAGAAGTGCAGCACTGGCCAGACTCGCTCCTAGGTCGTGGATGAAACATCCAGTAGAGGAGGGGAGAAAGGAAAAGTGGATTCTTGCACTTGCCTCAGTTCCTGCAGTTTCTCTCCAGGGCAGTGACTAAGTCTAGAAGGGAAAGCCACACCGACAGGCATTTATTTAGTTTGCACTGACCTCTGTTGGCTACCGAGTGCTGGAACTCTCAGTGAGTGCACATGAGTGAAGCATTTTAGCTGAGTCGTTTCAACGGAGACTTTGTGCGAGAAGTACATCTCCGGCACAGCGATCTCCGTTTAACTGTACAGTAGAGAAGCTCCCATTTGGCAGCTCGGAGGGGTGCTGTCCCAGGAGGAAGCTGGTGCAGGATTGCTATCCCTGGAAGCCACCAGCTGGGGGGATGCATGTATAATATTTTTGCTGCTGAGAGCTGGGCAAAGCATCAGCATCTGTCTGGGAAGTGCAGCACTGATGTGCCAGATGTCAAAGGAGAAGTTTCCAGGGCCATTCTGTGAGAAAGATGCTAAAGTGTAAAACTGGGAAGAAAACTGTACATGGAAAAGTCCTGTCAGCCAAAACAATGCAGCTGTTTGAAGGGATAAAAAGACACTGTTAAATGGGAAATTCAATACATGTTTGGCTACAAGTAGTTAGGAGTGGGGAAGAAAATTACAAGCTCATTCTTGCTGCCTTGTGAGCCAGACATCTGCATTTGAATCTGGCTTTGCAATGGGATGATCCCTGTCCTGGCTTTTGAGCAGGAACCCCAGAAGGCACTTGGGAGCTTGGTGCTACCTCTGGAAATGGTATCAATGTATCTAAATCCAGCTCCTAGCCAGCTGGTCCCCGAAGTGTTCAGCGCTTTCCCCAACAAAACACTGCAGTGTGTGCTTAATTTTCACTGTTTTCCTAATGCTTCCAATAATAATATTGGATCAGAGTGAAGCAGGCCAGCTGCATTAACAGCAGTGCTGCCCTGAAATGCAGCAGCATTGGTGTGATGTATTTACAAACTCCTCTTTGGCAACAGTAAATGATTCAAAATGATTTTATAAATAGGGAAACATCAAGTCAGTAATTAAAAGCTTGGCTAAAATCAGAGGGGGGAATCCAGCAGATAAAAGATTTGGGGAGTAGTCTTAGAAATCAGCTGAAAAGTCTTGGGAACATAGAGGACTGACCCTTCAGTCTTGTTGATGAGATTAACTGAGAGACATTGCCAACTGAGCAGATTTCAGAGCAAGTGTATCCCAGATTGACCAGGCCAAATTGTTGGTGTTTTACTAGTGTAAGACTTGACTGTAGCATCCCATAAGCAATATTTGCTGGAATCTGCTCTCTGGAGAGAGCTTGATTGAATTCCCACTGTCTTCAAAAGGTTAAAAATAGAATTCATTGCCTCACTGCTACAGGGGTTTAAAACCAGACTCAAAGAAGACATTAATTAGATTTATTTTTAGTTACTGTCTTTACCTCCTTTGAAAAGAATATGAAATCAGGTTTACCTTAATTTGAAATTTATCTTAAGCCCAAATGTATTTCCATTCTTTAATTATTCAGCATTGTGTACCTGCTTCCTGCTGGAGACCTCCAGCTAGGCTCATGCAACCAGAGTTTGTCAATGGTGGTACTAAACCACTTCCATCGGCTCTCTCTCTCCCTACACAGGTGTAGAGAAGCCATTTCTTTTATTTCTGCTTTTTCAACTAATTTAGCTCCATGATGAGTTCATTTAAAACTGAAAAGTTTAGAGCTGGTTGAAAAAGCAGGAAAGTTACTTCACATCCAGCTGAGCTACTAAAACCTGGAGTGAGCAAATGAGACTTTACTGAAGTCTCAGAGAAGGCATTAAACCAAAGCTATCAGTCCAGCTCTCTGCAGAAAATTTCCCTTTTGTTTTGCAAATCAGCTTTTAGTGCAAAATATATTTAAATCATTCCTCTTATATACCCAGCACATTTAGGGTAGTTTTATTTAACTAATAAAAGAATCATTCTAAAAAGCAATTTTTGTTCATTCAATTGAATACCAATTTCCATCCAAACAGACTGCGACACAAATACTGAATAATCAGCTAATAAAAAAGAAATGCACCCTTCACCATTTTCTAATAGAAGAGAAAATGTAAAAATTAAGAATCCCAGGCATGCCATGCAGCATAATAGCCTGAGCATGCAGCATCTGCCTCTTTAGCAGAAAGAGCCAGTGGTATTGTAACTGCTACGCTCAGACTTTTACAGTTATGAGCCAAAGAAAATCACCCTTTCTTACAGAAAATAAAAGCTAAAAAGGCAAAGCAAGATAACACTAGATTAGTTAGCTCAGTGTTTGCAGCTTGCTGACTTAAGCCACAATGGGAGTCAGTGAGCAAGGCCACTTTGGTTTTCCATTACCCTACCCCGATTCTCGGGCACAAAGTGGGGGACAGGCTGTCCAGGGATGCATGACAGGGCGAGGGTGTCCCCTCAGGAGGGCAGGAGGCCCTCAGAGCTGGTCTGTGCCCTCCCAGTGTGTGTTCCCTCGGCAGGTCTGGCGGCGGACGCGCAGCTGCTGCGGCTGATGACGCTGCGCTACGGCGATGGCGCGGGCAGGGTGGGCTGCTCCGACTTCGTGTGCTGCATGCTGCGCCTCGATACCATGAGCCGTGAGTGCCAGAGCCCCCGGCGCCGGGCAGCAGGGCAGCTGCACAGCCAGCCTGAGGGCAGGGACAAGGGACAAGGGACACCACACGTGTCGTATAATAATAAATGTCTAACAGCATAGCCTGGAAGTGACACACCTGCCCCAAGTCCAGGCAGCTCTTTGGGCAGCCTGTTTGCCAGGAGCTGGATTTGCCTCCTGTCCACTGGAGCAACTGGCTGCTAGAGAGCAGTTTAGTGTGCGGTAAAATTCTCTCCGTTTTTTGGTAAGGAGAAAGTCCAATATCCTCTGTGGATAAACAAACCCATTCCCTGTGTTGCATCCAGCTATTGTCTGACACTTAAAAGGAGGGAGTGTCTCTAAAAGAGCTTTTGCCTGAACAGAAATGAAATTCTGTTTTACAAAATTGTAATTTTTGCTACTCTAATAATAAGCATTTTGACTGGAGATATTGGCAGTTAAACGAAGTCAGCAACTGTGACCCCTGTGCTAGAACATCGCTACAGCAATTTATTTCATCTTTGGAATGAGCTGGGTTTCAACAGTGCATGGAAACGAGCGTTCATTTTCTCCCGTGTGTTTTTAGCACTGATGTTTAATGGGCCAATAGTGGTCAGCAGATCTGCTTGGATGACACTGCCTAAAATCCCATTTCAAGGGAGTACAGCAGAAGCAGCTCTGAAAGTGTTGTAAAATCAGAGCATGTCCTGATTTTAATGCTTTCATTTAAAAAAAAGCTTGTAAACACCCATTTTTTGTGATTATACATGTCACTTGTTGTAGATGAAAGTTTTTATGCGTAAATTAGTGCCGTAGTATTTTTTTTTATTTAAAAAAAGATCCTTTTACATTTTTAGTGCCAATGTAAAGACAAATCCTTTGCATCCATGTGGAAAGGAGTCTCTAAAAGTTTCATTGCTGTCTGTAATGAGAATCTTAAAATGCTCTCCACTCTTTCAGTTATCACTTTACAGAGCGTTTAATGTGGAATACATTTCTCAAACTTTTTAGATCATTGTGAATAATTTTGTTACAGGAGAGGATAAGGGTGCCAAGTGGGAATAAAAGGCAGTCAACCTTTATGGTGATGTGAATGCAGCAGGGAAGATAAAATCTGTCCCATTAAATCATTACTCATCCTTTCAAGATAGCCAGAGATGAGACCCAAACCAAAAGCAGGAGCTTCTTTGCAAATTCTATTTAACTGGAGTTAATGAAGCAGTAAAGAGGCACTTACCTCTGCCCAGAGGAGGTAATTTCAGCGCTGCCACTTTTTCCTGAAAAGTCTGCTGGGTGCAAGCCTAGCCCTGCAAATACAGCCTTGTCAAGGGACTGGGCACAACACGAGGATTTCCTTGTTCTGTGCCTTTCTTCAGGCTGGATATGCCACCTTTCCTCCCTGCTCTGGGCCATACATACAGTTTTGGTGGCCTCCTAAGGGGCAGATGAGCAGTGAGCCCTTGTACCCTGTTCCTACCCTCTGCCATCAGCCTTTTGCTAAGTCTGGGCAGGTTTCAAAACATCTGTAATCTTACAAAGTCTTTTCCATTCAGGGTGGGAAACTCCAGGCTCCCAGAGAAATGTGTCATTCAAGGATAGACAGACTTAAATTTGTTTCAACTTTTTATTACTGTTTATAACAGCACATTGCTAGGAGAAAAGCAATTTTTGAAATAAATAAAAACCCTCAAAATACTGTGTTTTGAGTTTATCCAAACACTTGGGTTTGAGGACTTCTCCTAGACATACTGCAGTATAAATATGCACATAGAATAACAATATTTGAATGGATTTAAATTTTCTGATGGCAAAGTGTTCTGTCAAAAAAACTTTCAGCAATGTTAATTTCAAACTCTAGCTGAATAACAGCAGCATCTGCATTTATATTCCCTGCAAAAAGCTTGCAAGGCATACTAATGACTTCAAGAGAATCACTTTCTTAGGGCACACTGTGATCACTCATTGCCAGGGAGGATGGAAAAGGACCAACAGAAAGTTTCCCTATGGGAAGATGTGTTTCATTAGTTCACCATCCTCCTGTCAGTCTTCAGGCAGAAAAACAATTGAAACAAATTATGAGAGGAGATGAAAGCAGCCACATTGAGCACTGCCTGTCCCTACACTTCTGCCAAATTCTGGCCCCAAAATTGGGATGCCTTCCCAGGCTGTGATCCGAGGGCCAAGGCAGAAGGGGTACCCAGCACAGAAATGAGTTGTGGCCAGGCAGGACACCTGAGCCAGGAAGAGCATCCCAGCACTGGGATTGCAGCTCTGCTCCTCAGCTGCCACGGCCTTATGTCTGCATTGTGTTCTTGCATCTTCCTTGTGAAATTATGTTTTTTTTGTTCTGCCCTTAGATGCATTCCAAAACTTAGCAGAGGGCAGATCACAAATTTTGATGACGGCAATGGAGGTAAGCATGCTCCTTCCTTCTCTTCTCTCCAGCTCCAAAGTGGGACCACATGTTAGCAGAAGGGTGAAGTCAAGGATGATGTGTGATGTGTGTTGCTAGGCTTTTGTCCTAGCAAAGAGTGGTGGAGGTTTTGCCTGGCTGGAAGTACATCCCGTGTGGGAGGTGATTCCCAGGGGTTCCCTGGCCCCACTGGTGCCCAGCTCAGAGGTAGCCATCCCTGGCCAAGGCACGGACTCTTCCCTTACTGACACCAGCCTGTCATTGCTGGAAACATTGCTCAAAGTGACTTTGAGGAAGTGGCAAAAAAAAAAATTTTTTTTTTTTTCTTTTTAAAAATATATATATCCATGCCCTCATTTCTTACTGCCCCATCTGTTAATCCTGAATTGCAAAACATCTTGGTTTTAAGAAAGAAACAGCAGACAAATGCTTGCTGCTGCTGTTTGTCTTAAAAGCACAGCCTGAAGGATAGCCAGCTGAATGGGGAATGGGGATACATCAGGCTTTTTATCAGCTAGTCTGAAGCAAAAATCCTGCTGTGCTCCATAGTGATATGCCTGAGTACTGCATTTTATCAGTCTGGTGACTGTTATTTGACAACCCAGTGTTTAAAAAGATTTTTTTAAAAGCCTTTACAATCTCACCAGCTCCCTTTAACACTCTGTGGTTAGTGCAGAGCCTCATTGTTCATTAAATCTGTTTTGCACCAAGGGCAGAGCACAGTTTGCAAGCAGAGGACCCGAACTTATTTTTTAGGGTAGTCTGTAGGACAGCCAGGTTCCCAGAAGTTGCTATTTCTTCCACTTGCAATCAGGCAGATGCCACCCTTTCCCACCAATTTTTCTTGCTGCAGCTGCTGCAATAATTTATCATGGAAAACAACATATGGAAAGAGTTTCTGGGTCTGAATTGTAATAAGGGAAAGAGGCAGCTCCAAAATCCCTTAACTACCCCATGCAGTACAAAAGGACTACAATCACTGGGTCACTCCTGAAGGTCCTGAGACAAGTCTGAAGACTTGGTGTACCATCAGTGCCTAAATGCGCCTTTTCTTCTCCTTTTTCCAGTGGCTGACTCTTGTCATGTACACCTAGAGAGAAGCCAGAGGTCATGGTAAGAAATCTCCTCAGTGCTGACAAGAGAGGGTGGGGCCCTTGCAGGAAGCTCAGCCTGGGGTTATGGGGGGTTTTGAGAGAAGAAGCTGTGAGAGAAAGAGTGAAAGAGGTCTCACCTGCAGCATGAGAGGGGCTGCAGAGGGAATTGGATTTTGGGCTATTTTTTTCCAGGGAATTGCTGATGACCTTATCAGTCAAGCAGACCACAAATGGCTCAGCTAGAAACTTGCCACTACCTGAGATAACAGATGAGTGAGCAGAACTTATTTTTTTGTCTTCTGAGGGGTACAATTAACTCTGCATATCTTACTCAGCAGCAAATGCATAGTCAAATAGAGGGTGGGTGTACAAAGTAACTTAGATTTCTTGGTCAGTCTGATTTCACGTTTTTAACAGAATTATGTGGTTTACATTTGAACAACAGTCCCTACCTTGTGCTTCTTTTGATGTTTGCTCCCTTCATGTCAGGCCTAGAGAGGGACATTTTTCCTCTGGACTTTCCAATTTTGCTGCTTGGTTCTCACAAAATACTCTATCTTTTCCTGCAAAACCTGTGCTGTTTATACATCCAAGAACCATCTTGGCCATCATGCCAAGTTCACCCTCTGTGATGCCACTGTTCAGGTTGCAGTGTTAAAGTGTTGGTGCTGGTCCCAAACATTTGTCACAGAGGAGAAAGCAGGGAGGAAACCCAATTCTTAGAGAAAACATGCAGTGGAGGGGCAGCTGACCCCAGGAATTTGTGGAGCATCCTTGGGCAAAGTCAGACACTTTCCTTATCAGCCTGGTCCAAAAATGGAGTAAAAAACCCAAACCTATGACATTCTTTGAAATCCATGAAATGCATCCAGATAAGCCTTCCTATAGACAGGAATTATAATAATAAACAATACATGAACAGCATCTCTGGTGTCTCACACCCTGTTTCTGAAGGCAGTTTGCATTGGATGCCAGCTTTAGGGAGAAGCTGGAAGGGGAAATGTATAACTGGGGTTTCAATTACACTCCCCAGGGAGAAAGCATGGTAGGTTCAGAGCCAAGGCAGGGATGGCTCCATGTCTTTCACCTTGAGTCCAGGACAACATTTGTGCCCTGCTGCTCCTCTGTCTTGGCTCCTGGCTCCAGTGTGTCCAGCTGTGGCAGGAGCTGGGCTTCAGTACTCAGCACTGTGATGCCTTCACCTCCCTGAGCTCTGCTTGCAAACAGTTGCAAACAGAGCATTTAGAGCTGTGGACAGTGCAAACCTGCATTTTGATGTGTTGATGTGTGGAAACAGAATATTCACAACACTGCACCCAGCACTTGCACTGCAGACTATTATTAGGTAAATATGAGAAGGACCTTGCCTTTGGAGATGAAGTTGCTTAAATTATTACTTGCAAATTATATTCATAGTCTATTTAGTTGTCTTTCTTTTTTTCATGAATCATTCATAAACTGATCATAACTTCTGGGAATATATAATTAATCATAATTTTCACTTACCGGTTTGGAATGAAATCCTGCCTGTAGGGTGTTTGTAAGCAGCTCACTTGAGCAATTTAGCAGACACTTGCAGCTGGAGCCTGGGCAGTCGTGGCACAGGAGCCTCAGAGGACCAGAACTGTTAAAACTGGAGCCTAACAAACTGTGATTGATGTGGGAAAACACACTTGGCACTTGCTGAAAGAATTCTCTTGGCAAAAATATTCCCGTTAGTGATTGCTAAAGGCTGACCTGGCGCTGGCTGTGTTCTGAGTGAGTCTCTTTACCTCTGTTTTAGGTGACTTTTCTTCCTCCTCAGTAGAACAGTGCCCAAGGCCATCCCATACAAAAACCATCCAGAGTTCTTGAAAACCCACTGTGAAGGAATGAAGCCAGGTGTCCTTATGCTTGGTGGTACTCAGATGTTGGGATGAAAAGTTTCCAGGAAAAGTGAAGGTGCCTTGGAGAGAGAAGAGTTGCTAATGAAAGCACTCCATGGGCAAGCTGGCAGTACTTAATGGTCTGGGCAAGCTGGAAGTGTTGATTGTAATCTCCTCTCATCTTCCTGTAAATAGTACAGAAGTTAGGAACAGCTCCATTAACTCCACTGCAAAAAAAAAAGAACAGACCCATGCCTTTTCTGTGAAAGGAATGTATAAGATGTAGGTTACAAAAACAATTAGGACACAGTTTTATTTGAATTATTTCTTAATTTTCTTGTGTGCCATTTTTAAGTGCCAGAAAATGATTGAACACATTAGTCATAATTCATAAATAACACCAGATACTTTTTTATTTTCTTTATGTTTTTATTAATAAATTAGAAAAAGAAAAGTCTTGAGCATTTTTGAGTTCTTCAGCTATAGGTATTCCATTTTATTTGCTACAGCAATGGGGTGGCATATTAGAGATATAGAACAGATTGTTCAGTGCTTTTTTCTGACTTCCAGAATCTGTATTGGGACTGTCTGGGAATAGAAAAGTTTATCTGAGCTGCATTCTCTTCCTCTGTCCTGATGTCTTTAAAAATGTAGGGCTTCTTTAGACATAATTCCTGCTCAGAAATTTAACTTAAACCTGCAAAGTAACTGTAACCTTTCTGTACCTGCACATGAACTTAATTTTCATACTTTTTTGTCATGGCATTAACAGCAAGTTTAGTGATCTATTCCACTCAGCTATTTGGGAAAAAAAAAAAAAAAATCTTTGAAGGCTTTATTTGTGAAAATGCCAAAAAAGAAGGATGCAAATGTCAATGGATGAAAGAAATCCAGGGTTGCCATGGCAATATAATTCACACCGTGCTTCACCCAGACCCTCTGCATAGGCTTCCACTGAGGCATCCACACGTTAGCAACAGATTTACCCATTTGGCAGGGAGGTGTCACACACTGGAGCAACACCTACATCACAAGGTAAAGATGAAACCCAGATCTTCATTACCATGAGGTCAGCCTGTGTTGTGTCACTGCCTCTTTCAGCAGCTTGGAGAGCACTACTCATGCAGGTTAGTCCTAGGCAAGAGGGGCCACTGAACCCACTCTTCCACTGAAAATTAGAGGAAAGGGAAATCAGTAAAATTAGACTATTTTAATATCTTTTCAGTAATTTTTGAACAAACTGATTCCTTCTCCAAAGCAGGACTTACACATCCCACCTGAAATTGTTAATCACTAATTAAGCCCTCTGCAAATGTTGGCAAAGAGAGAAGATAAAAAGGGGGCCATGGAAAAATAAATATGCTTTGCTAAAAAGGCTTATTAGTAGAATCATTTCAGAGAAAGGTTTATGTAGCTTAGCCTGGGAATTCAAAAAAGGATAATTAAAAAACTTCAAGTACTTCTGGATGACTTCCACCACACAGTTCAGCAGTGCTCAAGATGGCTCAGACCTGTTGGGAACAACCTCTTTGTAGCTACAGAGAAGTCATCTCTGTTAAAGTTGCAAATTTCAGTTCAAGTCAACTGGTTTAAACACATCCTTGTTGTGTAAAAGTCTCATCTATAAAAATACCAAGCCATTAAGATTAATCTTAAAAATGTTAATTTGCAGCCGATGTATTACTTCTCCTTTTGTTGAGCTGCATAATTGCCTTTCTGTGGAAGGCAATTCTGCCTGTCAGGAGACAAAGATCCTTGTCTCATAACTCAGCCTGGCCACAGACTGAAATGTCTCCTCTTCATTAAAAAGCAGCCCCAGACACCAGGCACCCCTGGTGAGAAACATCACCTATCCATGAGTTGTCTCTGCGTGAGCAGCTGCTGGAGGTGATGGTCTGGGGAGTGTCCCAGGCAGAGAGCCCCTGCAGAGCCCACCTTCAGCTCATCCCACCAGCCCTTCACTCAGCTGTGTGTGGCTCTGTGCACACCCTCAGGGACCAACCCACAGCCCCTCAGGCTTTGCAGGCTGGTGCCTGCAGGCTGATCCTGCACTGGGGCAGAGTAATAACTCACTGCTGTCAAGCTGAGCATGGCTGCCTGTCTGTGGCATTGGAGGAATTGGTATTCCACTTGATTTATACCTCCAACCAAGCTAATTAAGCAACAATTCAGGAGGAATCCATCATTGTGACAGACTTGTTGATTAACCATCCCACGAACAAAGTCAAGGGTGTTTGGTAGCCTGAAAAAAAAAAGGGTCAATAAGTGAGAAAAGCAGTGATTTGGCCATAATACAGTGGTGACTATTATTTCCAAAAGCAACAAGAAGCTAAATACATTTCACAAATACTGGGGCCAACACTGAAAACAAAGGCAGCTCAGATCAGTGGGGTGTTAAATAAAGAGAGAAAACTTCTGCATTTCATCTCTGTGTGTTTAAGCTGTGAAGGCCAACTTTATGGGGATGGTGGCCCTATTAAAATCTTCAGGCCCCTTCATCTGTGTTTGCCAGCTCTGAAATGTGAGTGCCGTCCCCATGAGGTTTCTGGCACTTGTGAAGGCTCTGAGATTCATCCAATTATGATAATATCATCTCTAATTTTTTTGATTAAAATCAGTTCCTAGTCCTGAGGGACACAAGTCTGAAAAGCCCTAAGAGAATCTGCTGGTAGAAATTGAAGAGAAGGACCTCGAACAAATGCTCTGTTTTTAAATCTTCATGAGGCTAAAGCCCTCGAGAGGGTAAGAAGCAGGCTGAAGCAGATGAGATTAGTGATGCTGAACTCCCTAGCACAGGAGATGGGATATAGAGCTGATGAAATTAGGAAGGATCTAAGCCAACCATTAGCTTTAAAAGGACTTTGGTGCAGAGTGGTGACAGCTGACCCTGCAAGAATAATCTCTGGATTCACCTTGGAGCCCTGCTGTTTACTGCCCTACTCCTAAGACCCAAAGGCCCCATGTCTCACATCTGCCTGGCAAAGGCTGTGCCCAAATCATGCCAAGATGGACAGAGTAGGAAGTTCTCACATGTCTTACCTACAGGGTCTGTTTCCTGAGCATGCAGCCTGGATCAAGGCTTTCCCATGTTTGATGCCCACACCTCAGTGAACACATCTTGATCTTGCTGTTGTGGCATGGGAGACTGGGGGTGGCCATGGCCAGTTTTGGAGCAACTGAACCCCCCTTTCTACCTTTGACTGTGCCTCAGGTCTTTCACAGAGAAACTGCAATTTATACAGAAAAACTATAATATTTTTAAAGGGGAAAAAAAGGCTCATTATTCCATAACCACACGCATGGCTGGAGAGGGGAAGGCTGGGTGAGACCCTGGCTGTGAGCAGCCCAGTGGCCTGTGAACTTTATGGTGTGCACTAATGATTTTTATTTTTGTTTCTTAATGCAATGCATTTCTCAAAGCAGTGCTCCCTGCCATGCCATGCCACAGCAAATGTCCTGTCCAGGGGCTGCAGACTCACAGGCCTCTCTCAAGCAGGGGTGCAGCAGTGAGGGACTGGTGTTCCAAAGGAGGAATACCAGCCTGGAGGGGTGCCTGGGAACACTCAGGGCTTGCTGCTGCCCTCAGTGAGATGGTGACCCTTTCTCAAAAGAGGTATTTGTCCTTCTCTGAATAGGAAGCAGATGGAAGTTCTGTCAAGAGTGACCCCTCCCTGTGTTCAGGTGGCTCAGCAGGGGCACAGACAAATACTGGGATAATTTCTCTGGTGGGGGGTGCCAGCTCTATTTGGCACTGTTGAGCTTAGCCTTAGCACCTGTCTTTAGGATCTCCTTGCTGCAGGGCTGCAGCTGAAACATTTCACTCTTCCCTGGCAATTCCTTACACGAAATACCTTAACCTGCAATTTCTGGCTGCACTCCTTGCACCTGGTCCCAGCCTGCAATTGCTGCACCTTTTCAGCCCTGGGGAGGGGGATGCCCAGGTAGCCCCAAGGCACAGCAGCCTCTTCAGAGCAGGTTTCCCAATGCCCCGCACCAGGCTGGCACTGCCACTCTGTGTCCCTGCCGGCTGTGCCTGGGCCGGTGTCCCCAGCCTGCTGTGGCTCTGGGGTCCATTTCTGCTGCCTTCAGTGACATCTAGAGGTTCCCTGGCCTGAGCTCCCATCTCACTGCTCACAGCTCCTTGCACGCAGAAACCTGCTCCTCACAAAGCCCCTGGGAAGGGCTGAAGTGCTGCAAGGCTTAAATCCAAGTCCTTCCCTCACCCCTCCCTCCCTAAGCCACCATGGGAAGGATCTTTGTTGTACCACCCCAAGAAAATTTGGCATTATTTCTGGGATACCAAAGGTCTGGGAGAGCCAGCCCATGGCCCTTCCCAGAGAGAAGAACTGGTCTGTGTAAAGCTGGTGCTGGTTAAATAATACATACAGCTTTCCACTTGAGGAAATATTATTTCCTTGCTTTACATGCCACCCATTAGATTTGATGCCATCCAGCATCAAAGGGAAAGCTGCCACAGAAATACTTCTGTATCATGGCTGGCTGTGAGAGATGAAAGATTACTGTGCAAACAGTATTATGCATTTAAAAGCAATGCATTCAAGAAAAGGGGAGGAAATATATCATCTCCATAGGCTGAATTATTCAGCCAGATAATGAATGCATCTCCTGAAGCATTCCCAGGGTTTGAGCTGAAATACCTACCATGGAGAGAGAGGGAATACTGTTGCCTGTATGAAAGGTACTTGGTATTCAATAGAATGTGTATTCTCTAGGGTGATATCCCATAGGCATTTTGAGTCAGCAGAGCAGATTGCAAACGATCTTCTAGCCCGAAATCAGGGGAAAAGCAGCTCACTGGAGTAAAGCTTTCTCACAATAAAAAAATTGCAGGAATATTGCAGTGAAAAGTGTGAGGAATGGCTCTTGCCCATCCTGTGTCTTGTGTCCACCCTCCTCTGTACTTATTTTGTTTGCTTGATGCTGAGGAGCTGGGCTGTAATGATGGTTCCCAGCTCCACACAGGGAGAAATGCCAAGACAAGGTGGGAGGCACAGCTGTGGGGTGAACCTTCTCCATCATCCTTGGATTTCATGGCCTAAAACCCCTTCTCATTACATCCAAGGGACACAAGTTATATCTCCATCCATGGTGCAGGAAGGTGCTTTGCTTACCAATGGTGTGTATGATTTGCAAAACCTAAACACAGTCATTAACCTTTAGGAATATAGTTGAATCTAGTTGTTTGAGTTTTGGTTTTTGGTTTGCTTTTTTTCCAAACCAACATTCCATGTGCTCTAGAACTCAGAGGTGACAGGAGACATGAAATGAAACTGAGATTGTCAGGCTGTCTTGATTTTACTGGATCGAAGGAAGAATGGTTAAAAGAAAATTATAGCTATGAGTGTCAGATTTTTCTTTTTCTGATTTTTTTTCCTTTTCTGATTTTTTTTCCCTCCTAGACACTGGCATAAAACTTCCCTTTTCATTATTATATCTGATAGAACCAAAGGATTTTTTTCCCCCACTGGAAAAAAATAAACAGTTTCAAGCTTTTAGCGTGATCAGTGAAGGCCAGCACAATGTTTCATCAAATTTAGAAGATGAATTGGATACCTTACCCATAGATCCTAGATATCATTGGTTGCCATAGAAGTCCCTTGGACAAAGCCCTGCACATCAGGCTGAAGATGTTAGGAAGCCAAAAGGAACAATGTGCTGCGGAGGACCTGGACATTTCTTCTGAGCCCTGGCTGCCAGGCAGAATTCTCATTAAAGGCAGCAGAAGGAAATTCTGGACATATAAGTGGCCTTTGTAACACTCAGCATTTCAAACTCCTCATTTGGGTGTTGGCTCTGGCCTGGGGAGGGGTTGACATCATTCCTCCTTCCCAAAAGGAGGCGTCAGAAACTCCCTGCACTTCCATGGGGCAGGAGGACATCAGGCGGCCTGGCTGGAATAAAGGAAGAGGAGCAGTGAGTATGAAGTTGGGCATAGATGGGCCTGGGCACAGGGAAGCAAAGGCAGCACTTTCTGTGCCACTGCAGAAGTTTCCTGGTGCAAGCACCAACCCCTCCAGCAAGTGCCTGTGCCAGAGGTGACTGCAGAGATGCTCTGGGGAGGTTTCTGTGTTTTACTGCCCTGGAAAAATCATGGGGCCTTGGAAAGTCACACCCGGCAAATGAGGAGATCTTGGCAGACTCCTGTGTGTGGGCCTGGGTCACCACATCCACGGGAGAGTCTGTTTGCTGCAGGCTCTGCTCCTGGTGCTGACAGGGATAACCTTCTGGAGGGCTTGCAAAACCCGTGTCCCTGCAGGCACCAGCAGACAGCTTACCTGAGAGCTCCGTGCTAACAGATGCTGGGAAACAGCTCTTCTGGCTCAGCTTTTGAAGCAGGAGACAGATCCAGCTCTCCTACTTAATGTTCACTTCATGTGAACAAGCCCTGGGAAAGGCAGACATCTGCAATCACTCAGCTCTGCTGCTGAGACGTGAAGGCATGGCTTTGCAGGCACTTCTTAGACAGCGGGCTGGGTTTAAAGCCAAAATCAGAATATGGAATAGAAGAAGCCTTTTCCCATTGAACCACATTTGTAAAAATAATTTCTGGGCTTTTACCCTTGTGCACTTTCACTTCAAGGCCTTATTACTCTCCTTGTCCCCGAGGCTGGGAGAGGGTCATGCTGTTGGACAGCAGTTACATCCAAGAGGCAGCAGGCTGAGCAAACAGCTTTGCTTTGTCGAGCTGGAAGTGCCAAACTGAGGAAGGCAAGGGCCAAAAGCTGCTTGCAAAGCTGCTGAAAGGTTCAGGAAGCTGTGGTATCATCACTGAGCCATCAGGGCTGTGCCTCAGGATGTGCCCTCTGTGCTGCCAGGCCGGTGGTGGATTGACACATATTCCCACTGACCTACATTAGAGGGATTCATGAGTCACACATTAAAAAAAAAAAAAAAATCATTTCTCTAATGAACAGACTGCTGTTACTGAGATGGGAATTTTGCATGACATACTAAGTAAGAGCCTTTGACTATCTGAATATAATGATGTACTTCTAGCATAGCATTAACAAAGAAATAACTGGCATTAGGCCTTTATGCAGACATTCATGGCTTTCAAGACACTTTATGTGTGAATTGATTCTGTTCAATCGTCAAGGAATAGAAGAATTATTTCCTTCTCTAGCTCCAGAGTGAGTCAATAAAAAAGGGGACAGGATTTGCAAAACTCCTTTTTACTTTTGACTGAACAATGGAAGAGCTTTTAGAGAAGCCTGAGACTCAAGTGTACCCAGTGGTAGAAAGTCAGAGGTAGAAATTTTTAGATCAGGAACAGATTGTTTCTCCTTTTTTTATGAGATATGCTGTGATTTAATGAAGACTTCATTAATCCAGGGATGTGCCATGTCATGCATAATAGAGCAGTTCAGATGGATGGAGCACAATGTTCTCCTCCAGCACAGGGATCTGAACTGGTGAGATCTGGATGGGAATTATGACAGCTCCCAGAGCTGAACTGGGATCCAGCTGGGGGTGGCTCAGAAGGACACACCAGCAGAAGAACTGGTTTGGTGGCAGGGAATTGCTCTTTAAGACCCAAACCATTCTGTGATTTCATGAAAAAAGCACTGAAGGCATGCAAAGCTTTGGCAAGTTGGAATTTCCTGGGCAAATTATTCCTGGGCAAACATTTTTTTTTCCTCTTGAAATGGATAGATTGTGTAAGAACTTCTGGGAAACAACACAGCTAAAAGACCCCTGTACTGCTGATAAGCAGACACTCCCCCCGAAGCTAATCTCATCTTAATTTGTCAGGGGTGTGTGTGTTAACTACTTAATTATTCGGTAAAAGATTTTATCTCATTTACAGTATATTCACACTTTTTCAAGCCCTATTTCTCCTGCTCTCACCTCCGGGAATTTTAAACCCATGAACTTCGCGTGAGCAGGTTATTTGAAGGAGGGGTGGTTTTCCTGCGGGGCAGGGGATGCCGCGCAGTTCCAGCCGGGAGCTGCAGATGGCAGGATTGAACTGCGGACTCCGCTCCCGCCAGCGCTCTCTGCTCTCCCGACCAGCAAATGCCTTCGGCCGGGGAACCAAGGTACACGCAGCACCGTGAGGGTGAGACCGGGAATACCCTGCTCAAAGCTTGCTTTCGAGGTGTTAAACCCCTCTTGAGAAAAGGATTATCTTCCTCCACAAACACAGAGCCAGTGCTGGTACCACAGGCATTGTCCTGAAGGTGCTGCACCCGCCTCCTTCCACACACAGAAGAGTAAAAAAATGTACAGAGAAAGGCACCGAAGGGAATCTTTGTCTTCTGACCAGCTTCTGGTTGAAGAAGCATTAAATATGTAAGGTTATCTTAGTGTGGAGAAGAGCTGCTTACAATGATGGTAGAGAGCAGGTGCATAAAAAAGGACCATTTGTTGTCCTGTAATAGAAGAACCCGGAGCAGCAGATAAATCACTTGCTAGTGTTCAGATCAGCCAAATGAAGTACTGCTTGCAATGGCCTGGAATGGGAGAGCTCATCTCTGTTAGGTGCTGGGGCTGCCAAACCTTTGCAGAGCTTTGAAAAGTGATTGATTGGGCAGCTTCATAGAGAGGAACAATTCAGGGACAACCATACTCAAAAGCATCCCCCCCTGTTCATGAGGAAATTAGTTACAGGCATTAAATCCTTCCCAGGGTCTCCTGTTGGAGTCAGGAGACCTTCAGCTGGCCTGATCCAGCATTTTGGTGCCCCTGGCCTGGGGATCCAGTTTAAGGGATGCTGTGAGCTGCTCAGCTTTCAATTTCAGAAGTCCTTTTCCAGGACAAAACTCGAGCTGTGACCCAGTCACATTGCATGAGCTCTGAGGCTAGAAGACCAGAAAATGTACTTACGAAAAAAAAAAAAAAATCTCTCCTTGACCTCCAAGTGGGTTTTGAAGGGGGGAAGGTGGGATTCCTGGGTCAGGGTTTCCAAAGGCATGGGATGGCAGCATTGCACTGTGTCCTTAAGCCTCTTTGCACAGAACCAATAGGGAAAGGCTGGGTGAGTCCCTGGTGTTAGGATTGTTGAGCTGTAAAGTGTCACAGAATTATAGAATCATTTAGGTTGAAAAAGACCTTTAAGGTCTTTGAGTCCAACCCTTAACCCAGCACTGCCAAGCCATGTCCCTGAGTGCCACATCTGCATATCTTTAAATACCCCCAGGGATGGTGACTCAACCACCTCCCTGGGCAGCCTGTTTCAGTGCTTGGCAACTCTTTCTCTAAAGAGATTTTTCCTAATATCCTTGTCCTGTCACTTGTTACTTGGGAGAAGACAACAACCCCCAGCTCACTACAAACTCCTTCCAGGTAGTTGCAGACCACAATAAAATTCATTCTGAGCCTCCTTTTGTCCTTGTCAGCATTTGGTAGGCAGAGCTTGGGTCTGTTGCTCAGCTACAGATGGTACATTGGCCAGGCTGCATCTCTTCCATGGTCTGTATCCCAGAGTGCAGTCCCAGCAGCTGGGGAGCCTGGGTTGCCCTTGGTTATCCTAGTGCAGAGCAAGGCTAGAGCAAGCAAACCCTGGGTTCAGCATGGCTTTCCTACCAAAAGGTGTAGTTAATGGGTCTGGATCTGTGTGAAGAGGAGGAGAAGGAGCAAGAGAAAAATAGGAATCAGACCAACAATGTCTGAATTAGTGCCTTTCTCAAAACTTACTTTCTCTTTGAGGAAAAAACAACTCTTTTCCCATTTTAGTTAGGCTCAAATGGCAATATGGAACAGCCCTAATTCACAGCCATTTCTTGGCAGGGTTAGATTTAGTGCAGCATGGTGAGAATGGTGGCAGCAGCACCTTTAAAGCCAATAGAGGAGAGTAGCAGGATCTCAGTACTGAACCCTGGAAGTGCTGAAGCCCCAGTGTTAACAACTAGATAATAGGAAATTATGATCAACAACTGCTCAGGTCCATTGAGTGGCTTCTTGGCATCAGCCAAGCAACCTTTTATGCTCTTCCTGACTGGACTTGATATTCAGGCTCTTTACCTTGCTGTCTGATCTGGTTGGACAAAGGGCTCAGTGTTTCTGTCTGTGGTCAGATTTCCAGTGTTACAAGGTTGTGAAATCTGCTAGAGCCAGGGGAAACAGCCTCAAGTTGCACCAAGGGAGGTTTAGGTTGAATATTAGGAAAAAAGTTCCATGGACAGCTTTGTCAAGCATTGGAACTGACTGCCCAGGGAAGTGGTGGGGTCACCATCCCTGCAAGTATTTAAAAGGCAGCTGCAGTGGTGAGAGTGATATTACAAGAGAAATGGGGCATGTGCTGGTGTGAGATCATCTGAAAGATTGTTTGGAGGCTTTATTATTTTTTTTTTTTTAACTGGCCAATGAACAGGACTATCAAGGTGGAAAATATCTGCTGCTTGTTGGTTGATAACTATGGGAAATGAATAGTCCATGTTTCTGATCACCTGTGCTGGGTGAAATTATGCTGGCAGAACAAGCTCTTCCTCACTTTTTGTAGATAAATGAAGAAAAGTCACTTGGTTACTGACAGGCCAGAAAGAAGAACAAGTCTGATCTTTGCTTATGCCCTGCCCTGGCTTGCTGCTGTGGTAGGGGGCAGGGAGAAGGCACCTACCTCAATGCTGGCCTTGGCTTTCCACACTGCAAAGGGGTCAGCCTGGCCCGAAGCAGCATCCAAGCAAACAATGACCAAAGCAGGGAAAGATGTTGGGATTTTTCTCTCAGCAGCATGCACTGTCCTGTTTCCAGATCCTTGGTAATCTCCATGTCCAGTGCCTGATTTCCCCTTACCCTAAATTTACTCAAGGCCTGGCTGGAATCCTTTGCTGGGCTGGGGGAGCATGATTCTGTTTATTGGACTACTTTTCCACAATTGCATTTGCCTGTGGTTGGCCCTCTAATCTGCCTTTTCCCAAACCTCATGCAGTCATGCTGGAATCCATTTATGGCAGCATGTGCAGGGAGGGCCATGAGGAGGCAGCTGGGCACGTGTGTGTGTGTGTGTGTGTGTGTGCATGCACACGTGTCCAGGGTGAAAGCACAGCTCTTGGCATGGCATGTCCTGGGCAGTGGCTGCCTCCAGCCCTCACTGGGCTGAGCTTTGCCTCCACGTGACAGTGGCTCCCATCCCAAGTAATTTTGTGGGGCTGCTGTGTGCCAGAGTCATCTGTTCTGCTTCAGAAAAAGGCTGAGCAAAGGGCTTTCTCCACTGTTTGTTCAGACCTACCTCATAGGGTGAGGTAAACCAACAGGAGAAGAGGTAAGGCAAGGCCTGGTGATGGTTGCGACCTGGGCTGTTCTGTCCTGCTCCATCACAGCAGAGCCACTGTCACACTGACAGGACCCACCTCCAGGAGCTTGCTGCTACAGGAAAGGGTACAGCCATTTGGCTTCATCACTTTCAGCAGGAAGGTTTTGCAGCTGTGAAGTCCAGCTGTGGCTTGGGAATCTCCGCCTCTTGCCCTGCCCTCTTGTGTGACAGCCTCCTGCCTCTGCCCCACGTGCAGGGCCCAGGGATGCTCAGCTGTGTGAGCTGAGGGGCTGCTCCAGGCTGATGGGCATCCCACTCCCAGATTAGCAGTGCTTCAGGCAGGCAAGTCAACCCAGAAAAGCTCCTCAGGGGGTTCTTTTTCCTGGGAGGTCTCTCATCTATTCCTGGACTAACCCCAAAGGCTTTTTGCACAAGAGCACACGGCCCTTGACCGTGCAGTTTTCCTTGGATTGTGATGATGTTGAGCAAAGATCATTGCAGTGCTCTGCTGGTCCCCCTGCTCTGTGCCTCCCACAGGGACTGTTTATTCCACCCTGAAGAGATCTGCTCCTGCTCTCCTTCTCTATCTGCATCCCCATCTGTCCAAGTGCAAACACAGAAAGCTTGATGTGAACTTGCTTTCAAGAACAATAACCTGCAGGGATGGGGCTTTGGCTGCTGGTACACAATGTTTGGCTTCACAGATGTTTTTGTGGGATTTTGTTTTGTTTTGTTTTGTTTTTTCCTGGAAAACCAGAGGAACTAGATGACATGGGAGAAGGGATCTCAGCATAAATTTTGTTAGAAGCATTACAGTAAGCAGCCCTCCAGCACTTGAGCTGGATCATAAATTTTGTTTAGGAGGAAAAAAATGAAGCACAGAAAAAAAATCAGTCAGTGAAGAGGGCCTAACAACCTTTGCCCTGAAACACGCTGGAGTGTTTTTGAGCAGGGTAATGAAAATCCTCCGAAGAGCAAGGCAGTGGAAGAGCCACTGTTACAGATGCCCTGAGACCCAGTTAGGTTAACTCCTTTATTGATCTTCCCTGGAAATGAAGCACTACAGCAGAGAGGTTAAGGGAAACGGATCATAAACAGGAGAGACTTTGAACACATGAAAGCTGGAATGACAGTTTTAGGGAAGGCGTGTCAGTGGAAGCACAGTGCCCAACTCCCCAGGGTTTTGGCCAACAGGCGTTAGTAACCAAACACTGAACCCACTTCTCTGGCAATGAATCAAGAGGTCAAAGTCCAGCTCGTTGTGTCTGCAGGAAGGGGCACCTCAGGCATCAGGTAAAGTGGGAGGGAGGAGCTGCATGTGAGTGCCAAATAGGACAGTGAGGGCTGGACTTCAGTTCTTGGGAGTCTGGGTCCTTTGCAAGGCAAATCAGTTAGCACCACACCTTCACATTAACTCTGGTCTCTGTTAGAGTGGGACTACTTTCCTGTTTGGCACCTGTTTCCAAATCCAAACTTTGAAATTCTAAAGGAAGTTGCCCACTGTGCTCTGCTGAGGTACCAAACTGTGCCAGTCCCAAGTCAGAGGTATCTCCACTGCCCAGGGGAAGCCAGCAAGGAGAGACCCCAGCCTGAACACTTCCCTGCTGCTGCTTGTTGTCTGCCTCTGGGCCCCCAAGGCTTTGCTGAGGGGAGCAGTGGCATCTCTTTGTTCCAGAAGAAGTAACACTGAGCTAACAGTGGCATGAAAATGTACTGCACCTCTTTTTGAATTGCACAGCTGCAGCTTTGCATTTTTGAAGGTTTAGTACCTAAGGAATAAGAAATGTCAATATTACCATATAGTTTTCCTTGGGTGACACAAAATCCTCCAGCTGTCAGGTTAATTTAAAGCCAAAAAGGAAATCAAATTTAACCACAATTTTGTGATCATTTTTGCCTCTCACAGGAAAAGTTCCCCCAGCTACGCTAAAAAGATGTTAGATGTTTCAAGGACATTGATTTGTTAGAGAAAAACTTGCATTCCTTGAGCTGAACATCTCCCTGAGCAAGGGAAGAGGGCATATCCCAGGATCAGGAACAAGGATCTGCTTGAAATAAATGCATTTCAAGTTTCTGTTTTAGATCAAGGAACTGCTCTTGGCTTTCTGGTGGCCTTCAGACAAGCTGATGAGCACCTTTGAGAAAAGCACCTTCTGAAATCCCCTGCAAGCTGCCCCAGCTCCTACAGGCAGTGACCCAGCCTAGAGCAGCACCTGCCCTGGGGTGCTAGGAGCCCTCCAGAGGCACCATCACCTGTCATTCCCACCACAGCTTCTCCTTTGCAGCTGATCTGGAACCCTTGGGAACCAGCTCCAGGAAAGGGCTTTCCATTCCCCATTCCAGTTTGAAGGGAAGGGAAGGTGGAGGAGCAGGGAGATTCGAAACAGGGAGATTGAAACAGGGCAGGGGGAGAAGATGCTTGCCAGGGGAAGAGCCAGAAGAAATTTCAAGGAGTTGTGAGATTTAGAGGGCCAAAGGCCCTGACCACCGTTGGCAAGAGGAATCCAGCACACCACTGCTCAGGAGGGTAAGTCTGCAGGGTGGAGGGCAAGGGAATGGAAAGGACTGGAGAGGACAATGATTTTCTTAGAGGAAAAAGTGAGCAAGAATGACCTCAATGGAAAAATATTTTCTCTCTCTCTCCCTTTCTGTCTCACGGACAAATATAGCCCTACACGTTATGCAAAGGCAGTGTTCAAGCATGCTTGGAATGAGCAACTTGGGAGGCAAATTGCTACCACTTGTCCTCACTCTTGTTTTTTGGCTTTTATGTCTTTTTCTTGCTTTGTCTTCTCCCCTCCAGCGTGGTCCAGCCTTAACAGCTGCCACACCTCAAAGCGAGCCCCTGACTCAAGAGGACAGAGGGGTGTTCAGGGGACAGCTGCCAGCAGCCACAGTGACAACCACCACTGGTGTTCACAAAATGATCTGAGAAGAAAAATGGATTGAACCAGGGCTGTGTGGGTTAAAGAAGGGAGAAGTGGTTGGGTTGAATAATGGAAAGGCCTTTCCAACAGTAACAAAATGCTGGACGGTGAGCGGGTCTTTCCAACAGTAAGGAATGCCTGAAGATCTTGCCAACACCCATGCCAGGCCATCCTTAGGAACCAGTTCAGCAATACCTATCCAGAAAGGCACAGGCAGTCATTCCCCCTGACAGACTCACTGCTCAGCAGCAGCCCAGACCATTTCCTTACTTCCCTATTTCTGCGTCATTTCTTTCTCTTTCACTATGAACATTACAGAACATTTCTGCTGGGAGTCAAAAGGCTGCCAAGTGCCTTTAGCTGTTTCCATCACCTCCTGTTTTCCCAGCCCCAGCTGTGTTTTACCTGGAGGCTGCAGCTTCCATGGACCTGCTCTGCTTCAGTGGCTTCAGCGCCGCTTGCCCCAGGTTTGTTCCTCTACAGGAGCCAGCTCTGAGGGGTTGGAGGGGCCCTGTGACCCACTCTGCCCCACAGCCCTTGCCAGCCCCAGCTCACACCAGCATTCTGTGGGGAGAGCAGCACAGGAAACACCCAGGACCACCTCTGAAGAAGGCTCCCATCCTGTGGTTACCCCTGCTCTTGTTTCACTTGTGGGGCTGAAAATCTCAGCCTTCTGGTGAAACACAGGATTGCTCAGAAAAAAATCCAGATCCAGAGGTGAGTGACACCCATGGCTGCTCCAGGGGCAAGGAGAAGGAAGATCCAGGGTTGGGTGCAAAGCAGAAATCCTGCCTTACATTATCAGCAGTAGTCAAAACCTGCCCTATCCTGCTCTAGGACAGATAGAAACAGCACCTGAGCCTTGAATCCAGCTCTGCAGCCAGACCTTAGGCTGAGCAGATCAGGACAACATTTTTGCTGCCCTGCTCTGCCCCCACAGGCCAGGACAGAGAAGGGTTTTGCAGCCCAGGGTCTCCCTGGACAGGGAGGCAGAGCTGGGAAGATCCAGGAATAAGTTGCCAAGGGACCCTACAAGAAAGCTGGAGAGGGATTTTTTTACTAGGCTATGTAGCAACAGGACAAGGAGGAATGTCCATCAACTGAAAGAGCGTAGGTTTAGGTTAGATATTAGGAAGAAATTCTTCACTCTGAGGAAGGTGAAGCACTGCAACAGGCTACCACAGAAGCTGTGGATGCCCCACGCCCTGGAAGTGTCCAAGAAGTAATACCAATATCAATAATAACAGCAACAGCAGTGGCAGTATCTCCCTTCCAAGTGCCAGAATAACCCCTATATTGTATTTATGAGGAAAAAAAAAAATAGAAATTAAGAATTCAAATATCTTCTACAACCCCAAACTGTGAGATAGCTGGAAAGAGGCACAGATATCCTTAATCCCCTCAGCCAGCCACTGTGTGAGGGAGTCAGACAACATCTGCAGGGCTGTCTCTAGGATGTGTTGCCCTTCCCAAGAGGGAAATAGGAAGAAGTACAACCAAAGAGCTGTAGTCACCCCCATGGGCAATGCCGTGTCCAGCACAGATGGCGAGGGCTGCTGGCTTGGCAGTGCAGAGCTAAGAACAGCCTCTGCCTGCCATTATCCCAGGTTGCATTCCCTCCTTTCTTGAACAAGCTTGATGCCTAGAGCTTGGAAGAGGTCTCCTCCACAAAGATAGCTGTGTCTGATTTCCAGGAAATCAATCAAATGGGACAAAACTAAAGTAAACAGATCAATCTGCAAACAGAAAGACTTTCCTCAGTCTTTCATAAACAAAAAATAAAAGAAACATTTTTTTCCTTCCCTCAAAAACCCCCCTGCAAATGTCATCTGCCAGCACTGTTATTTCCACTCCCGGGAGGGAGGCAGACTGGTGCTGCTCCCAGATTTTCTGTGAATGGGCTGGGAAGCAAAGCAATTAGGCAGAAGATAATAAACCATTCACCCAAACACAACAGCCAGCAGAAGAGGGGCTGTAAACAAGTCAAGCTTTCTCACCTCCTTTCGGTTTCCAGGGGTTTTGTGATAAACCCCCCAGGGCAGGTTTTATGCCTGTAAGAAGCCTGGGGATGAGGTGGTATTTGCCACCTAAGGAGTCATTTGTGTTTGCAGAATATTAAAAATACTAAAATTCTCCAAGCTTCATACAGAGTTTTTGTGCTTGTAGTCTGCAAGAATTGGTCCAATACTGGTGGCTGGCATCAAGCCAGTTTGCAAACCAGTTTATGTTTCCAGTCCTTGCTGGTGCAATGCCTGCACTACCTTGGCACTGTTAAGACACAGCATAAGTTCTTCTTCATGATGGCTCTGGTAAAACTGACCTTCATCCCTGTTCTTACCACAAATGTTCCCCAAACCCTGTGGTTGTAGCAGGCCCATGGTGGGAGGCAGAGGAGAAGTCAAGGGGGACTGGCAGGACCCAAACCCTTCCTGATGGCCTCACGTTGGAGGCCTGCTGGTGGCCAAGGCTGCATGGAAGCAAGGAAGGCTGAGGGATAGACCTCCCACTGCCAGATGGATGCAGGTTTGACCAGAGAGGTGCCATTCAGACACCTCCAAGGGATTCATAACCATCGGTACAACTTCCCAAGGGATAACAAATCTGTCATGTCCTCTACCACGTTGTTTCCAAGTGTTTGAGAGCTTTGATGGAAAAGCTGCTTTTCTCACAGAAATGCCACCTCTTTGGCAACAAAGAAGTCAGTTTTCAGCCAAAAATGTTCCACTGGGGAGAAAATGCTCCCACGTGAGCAATCTGAGTATCCCAGCCTGAGCCATACAGCCTCGGGCCTGGGGCAGCCATGTGAGTGAAGCTGGAGGTTCTGCTCCAGGTCCATCCCTTCAAAGAAATTACTTGACCAAATGGAACAGGACAGGATGGGAAAGAAATAATAAATGCAGTGTTTTCAATACCTAAAAGGAAAAGAGAACATATTTTTATAAAAGTGAGGAAGAGACTCTCCATTTATGAGTTATTGGAAAGAGAGGTGATGGGTAAGGGATAAGAGGAGGAAGAACTGTGCTATCAAGGTCTGTGACACTGAAGAGGCTTTTTAAAAGCCTGCCACAGCCTCTCCTAGGCACATGCCTTTAAAGATGACAGTAATTTTGTTTAGTTTGGCACTTCCACAGCATCTGACAATCAAGCATCTGGAAAGGCTCTTCTGATTTTTGCTCCAGAAACACAGGCTTCACAAGAGGAAACCTCTGTCTGATGATAATCCCTGAAAAATATCAAAAAAGCAGATTCCAGAAGGGGCTGCTTCAGGGTAAGAGTTAGCTGTTTGACCACTGGGGCTGACTGCCTGTCTGGCATCAGACCTTGGGAACTAACGTCCGGGTGACCTGGGGAAAAGCACCACCAATTTGGTATGCTCATTTTTCAGGTTTTGTACAGTTTACTGGCAAATAAATAAAGTCTTTGTGGAAGTAATTTTTTTCCCTTCTGTGAGCAAACAGTATAAAACATGGTTTTGAGTGAAAAGCCTGAAGCCAAACAGTGACGGATTCCTTTTTACTACCATCAATCATGTGGAAGAGCTGTTTGGAGACTGCTGTCTCTAAAAAACACCCTGCATGTTTGAGAAGTGATCTATACAGCCATTCCATGTGTCTTTGGGATGATTAAAGCCTTCAGCTCAATCTCCTTACAGATTTCTGCATCTGCATCTCCTGGACCTGATGATGAGAAACCTGGGAAACAAATTTCTTCTGGCTCTTCTGAAGCACTTCATTGCAGAACTGGCAGTGCCATATTGATGAAAACTGACAGCAATATTTTTTGTTTATTATTTATTATGTTATTTACTTATTTATTTATCATGATTGGCCCTTCTTAGATTTTTGAATTATTGGGACATGAGTGGATTTCTGGGCTGAGCTAAGGGAATTTTTTCCTTTATACTCCACATCTCCCAAACCACTGAGGGCATTGTCTGCTCATGAATGATGGCATGGATGGCATAATTTGCTGAGTGCCCACTCTTCTTATTCCATACAGTACAAGGAGATATAAGCACCATTCCAGAAGCAGGAGGCCCTTATCTCCATCTTTCTCTCACAAGGATGAGTGGCTGACTGAGGTGGTCCTGGCCTCCCCCAGGACTCTCTGGCCTCTCCCTCTCTGTTACCCTGGTAATACAGATTCTGGCCCATTAAAGGCTTGCTGCCCCTTCCCTCTTCCAGGCTTTCTTTCTCTCCTTGGGCCATATGGAGCATCACCAGAAGTATTTCATCATTTCCATTGATCTATGTAGGACAAACAAAGGGCTAAGCAGGCAGAAATGGATGGTCCAGTAGATCTAGAAAGATTTGCTGAATGATGTTGATTCCCCAGCTGTAATTCAGCTTCCCCTGCTTTGTACTGTTACTCTTTATTCCCAAATGAGAGTCTGGCTGATGTTCACCACAGGGGTCCACACAACTCAGAACCCACCATAACCTTAGAAGAGATGGCAGAGACCAAGGTTCCCATTTCAGCCTGGGATTCTTTCTCACCCTTACCAGGACAATGGAGGAGTATGAGGAGCTTTGCTTTTCCTACAAGGCCTGTTCTGCCTAATTTGCACGTGTGCTGACTGGAGTAGGGCCCTTGGACACTCCTCTCCTGCACATTTCCCTGGTTGCTTTGTGCTGTGGCTCACAGGAACTGCCTCCCTGTGATCTGCAGCAGAGCAGAGCTGTCCAAAAGTCCAAGCACTTTGTGCTAATTGAATTAACACCTTCCACTAAGGCTGGTGGCTATCAAAGTGCTAATTTGCTTCCCAAGGCTGAGGACCAGATTTTCCAAAGTGAGGAGAAGACTGATGCAACATGAACTTCTAATGAGCTGCCTCTTGCATCTTTCCTGGGTCCTCACTGTCACTGAACTGAGACTCATTTGGCAGACACCTGTGACATCTGTAGATCCTGATTTGGCCATCAGCAGAGACTGAAGCCACACCTATCACTGTAAAGATATTTTTCTGCTCCATATAAAGAAACATACCCTTGAGCCAGAACGATGTTGTAGGCTTTTGCCATTTCACATTGTGTACAGAGATTTAGTGTGACTGTGAACAAAGATTTAGTCTTGCTATACTGCAGATGACCCATGAAACAGCCAATGGGTCAGTCAGCTCTGCAGGTACCTGGTCTGCACAGGAATCAGGCCTACAGCTTTCCCTTACAGCTCTGATACGCTGTCCTGCTGTGAAAAAATCAGACCTGTTTACAGCTGCTTCATGCCCAAAAACACTGTACCTTTGACAAGATTAATGCAAAAACCAAGAGGGATAGCTTGAGACAAAATCACTTAGAGGCATCCTTGTGTTTCCTCAAGTCTGTATTACACAAAGCAGTTACAGTAACTACAAGATTAAGTACTACCAAGCCTCTAAAAACAACCTGTGCACATTAGTGCCCCTGAGCAAGACAGAGCCCGGGATGAGGGCTCTCAGAGGAGATAATCTCCATCTCTTCCCCTCTGTGCACACACAAAACAACATCCTCATCATTCTGATGTCATGGCACGTCCAACCCATGAAAAACCCCAACTAAAGCCACACAAATCTCTCAGACACATCGGAGGAGTGCAGCCAGCAGAGGAAGCCAGCACACGGCTTACATCAGCCTGCATCAGGTTGCTAGGCGACCAGGAAATCTGCACGTGTTGCCATGACGATGTCACTTCATCACCATTCAGTGCACAGTTCCGAGAAGTGCAGCCAGTCCTCCCTGCGCACATTCCGGGACAGAAAAATGTGGGATCAAGCAGGAGCTCGGCAGCGCGGTGGGCGGGGGCGCTGCAGTCAGAGCCTCTCACTCGGGCACTGCACGCAGGGCTGCTGGGAGAGGTCTTTAACCTTTTCCTCTCAGCACTTTGTGGTTCAGCATTTTCCTCTGATGATGCCATGTCTGATATCTGTGACAGCCACGCACAGCATACAGATGGGCAGCCCACTCTGGGGGAGGTGGCAGAATCCTTCCACCCTCACCACTGCCAGGGAATGGCAGCAGCCAGGGGAAGCTTGTAAGGGAGGGTAAACACCTAAATACTCCATCTGGGAAGGGAGGGAGATGCTGATGTGTCACTGACAGAACATGCTGCTTCCCAGGCTCTCACAGCAATCGTATGACTACTACTGTGGATTATGCTCATGGTGAATAGCACCAAAAATAATATGGTGACAATGTTAAAGACAACTGAAATGCCACAGGATGCCTCACTTACCCACGAAGGGTGAGCAAGCAGGAGCTTGTGTAGGTAACCTCAGCTTGGTGTCACTGTCTAGATTCGGCTTGAGATCTTTAATGATACTTCCAACCCAAACCATTCCATGATTGTATGATCCTGTGATGTTGAGCTCCTTGGAAATGGGAAGAGGAAAAAAGGCTTTGAAGAGAAGAAAAGGAAAGCAGGCACATTGTTAATCAGGCCTCAGTATTGAACCCACAGGTCAGCAACAGCCAACACCAACAACCACATTGCAGCAAGAGGAAAGGGATAGTGCTGAATACAGTCTCTTCCCCACTGTGGAAAATAACCACTGTGGCCACCAGTCACCTTTGCTGCCCTGCTCCACACTCACCTTCTGCCACGGGAACCACTGCTTGTTTGCAAAAACCAACATCAGCTGCCAGTGCCTCAAGCACTGCAGATTATGGAAAGGTTTTAGAGAGGAAAATCTTGCCAGGCAGTTGCAATAGTCAGTTCTGGCCCCAAAAACACTGAAGGGAGCACAACTGGTTTTTTACCACCAGGCAGATGAAATGACAGATGACCTCAAGCTGTCTGGTAAGTTATTCAGAGGTGACATGGGAGCAGCCCTGACAGATAAAACATAACAGCAGAGAAGGAGAAGTCCTGGATAAAGACACAGATGGAAAGGAGGATCTGAAACAAGTCACTCTGAGGAGCTGTTGAAAAATAAGGTTGCAGTCCAGTGTGATGGAAGAAGGGGAAGCTGGTGTTGAACACTGTGGGAAGTGCTCCCTGCACCCTGAGATTACAAGGGAGAAGGTCAGCCCTGAAGTGGTTGGGCTCATGGTTCCTCTCTGCAATGTCAATCACCTCACTAGGGCTGGTGGACTGATTTCAGGACTGACTTTTTGGGTTTGAGCAACAAGAAGCCCTTTTTCTTTCCTCTTCTCAGACAAGATCTAGGCACAGCTAAATCCAATGTAAACTTGGCTAGATTAAAAACCAGAAACTGGACACATAGGAGCTTCCTGTGAATTCAGGTCTGAAGGCTGTCTGGATGTCTCCAGAAGCCCTGCCAGCCTCCTGCCTGCCTGCCTGCCTGCTCTGGCTGCCTGTGCCTGAGACCAACTCATCAAAGTCAACAGGCATCAATATAGAGGCTTTTCAGCCAGGTTTGGACAATGTCAGGCACATTTCCTTCTCTGAATACCAAGTATCTGCTGTAGGTTGTACTCAGGGTTGAAGAGCTGAAGTGCTGAGACCGGAAACAGAATACTCTGTTTCAGAAAGTCTGAATCCCATCCCTGCTCTTTGCTACTCTTATCCCAGAGCATGGTGTCCTGGCACTGAAATATCAAATCCACCCTTGCTCTGTCAGTATGTGTTTTGCCTGGATACCCAGCAAAATGCTTGTTCTTTTCCTTTATTTATTTTTTTTTTTAAATTTGAGATGCCAGACTATGTGGTAAACACATCCATAGGAACAATATCAAGAAAATGGAAAAATTCAGATCATTTGCCAGTCTGTTCCTGCTTGGAGCAGCATCCAGGGTTTGGGTTTGAAAATAACCTTTACATTTCATTTAATAACTGCTATCAAAATCCTATCAGAACCCTAATGTAATTATTTTTTCTCCTTCGCATTTTCCACATCCATCTGAGGAAGGAATGACAAAATATTGTCATTATGTGTCCTTCATGTCTCTGTACAACTCTTTGTAATTTAGCTGGTATTTGACTCAGCCATTTGAAAGAGCAGATTGTACCACCACACATTCAGGCATCTCCTTTCTCAGTGAAGGGAAGGAAAATTGCTGGCACCACACAAAAGCTCCTGTATTTTGCTTTCCATGTGTGTTTTCACTTTTGTGCTCTGCAGCTTTTCAAAATGACCGGACTCACCCAACCAACACAAATCTATTTTCTTTCCATTTTCTTCTTCTTCTTCTCCTCCTTTTTTTTTGCTTAGGAAGGTTGTGTTTGTATTTCCTGTGGACACCCCCCTGGGACTGATTGCGAGGGGTGGCGAGAGTTTGTGCCTCACCTGTGTCCCAAATGTCGAACTCTAAATTTGATCCATAGAGTCACAGCTGTGGTGACACAGGTCACAGGCAGGTGACTCTGTCCTTTTCCATAGGGAAAGAAAAGGCAATGCTGTTCCTTTTTTGCACTTACTGTAAGGAAAGATATGGGGGAAAGCCCCTTTTGTTTCAAGCCTAACAGTTAGTTCAGACCTACTTTAGGACAACAAGGGCTTTGTCCAGGGTGATCTTGAGAGGGATTTTATCTCATTTCTTGTTTCTCAGTCACAACAGAGATGGAAAAATAGTCAATGGACCTATGGGAAGGATTGTTTTGTTCCCACACCAGGCCAGGTAGAAGCTGGTCAGAGCAAAGGTTTGCACAGCCCATTACTTGAAAAGTGGCTCTTGGGAGAAGAATAAAATTAGGGCAAAACCACAAGGATTCTTACTCACAAACCCTACAATCTCCAGCAGGATGGTGTTGAAGAGCTTGGCACCAGAGACATTTTCTGGGCCTCCAAAGAGTCTTCACCTGTCAGTGTGCCTGATTTTCCCTTGGACCCTGCTTTTTTTCTCACCACAGGAAGGTCCAGCTCTGTTGCTGTGGCCCCACAACCACAAGTGATGCACAGGCAGATCTCCTGTTAGAGGGACATGGGGAGAGCTCTGCCACACGTGACTGCTGCCACTGCCCCTCTCCCATCTCCTGCCAACCCCCACCCGTACAGAATTCCTTCCTGGCCCCAAAGCAGAGCCAGAGCGGAGTGATAACTTTCAGTTTCTGTGTCATTCAGGTCCCAAGTGCTCAAGCAGGCATTGAAATGGTGACTATGGGATGGTGGGCAAGGGCATGGAGAGGGAGCCACAGAAATGGCTTTCAACAGCTGGCAGGGAATAAAAATAGCTCTGCTGGTGCATGGCTATAAAAAGGTTTATATACTGCACTTTGAAGGAGAAAATTGACTCTAATACAGCCAAGTGGCTCGGTGCCTTCAGCTGTGTCTGGACACTTCTGATTCCCAAGGAAGTTGTTTTGATGCCTTTTGTCAAGCTCCTTTAGCAGAGCCATGCAGCGCATGTGCTCAGGCACCTGCTTTTCACACCACTGCCTTCTCTGTGCCCACTGCATCTGTGGGAGGCAGGAACAACTGCATCCAAAGTCTTCAATCTTCCTTTGGTCTCACTAATGCTTTCCCAAGTGCTTTCTAGCCCATGATCCCTTCCGTCATAGAATCTTCTCTGTCTCTGACAGTAAGAGTCTTTTGCATGTGCTGGGCTGGATTTCTGACTGCAGATGCCCCTGGCAGCCAGCGAAGAGCACTCCTAGTAACCATTGCTGGGTTTTGGCTTCATGTCCCCATCAGAGATTCTCCTCCTTACCTCCTTCCCACACTGTGGCCCAAGGAATGCTATCCTCAGCTCCTCTGGGGTTTGGGAGATGTGAGATTCATGGCTCTTTGAGATCGTGCCCATGTTCCTAGCTGGGACCAGTGGAACTGTGCACCATTTTTTCTGTGGAAACACTCACCTAGGGGAGGACCCTGGCATCAGCTGTGCTGTAGGGCTGTGAGTTCCATGGTGCTTTTCCGCAGCCTTGAAGCATCTGCTTCTCTGATGGGCAATGGGGACATCAGCAAGTGCCACCTCTCTCGAGTGAGCCCACACACACCTATGGCAGCCCTGAGAGGGCATTGCTGTTGCTGGATTTGGACATCTGTGAGACAGAAAAAAAAAATCTATATCACAATTTGTCATATTGGACTTGAGATAGGGGGTTCAGCTTCCAAAGACTTTGATTAGAGCTACATGGGTTAATTGCTGCTGAGAGTTTAGCCAGGTGTTCAAGTCTCACATGAAAGCCCAGAGTTGAAAGCGATTTTTGGCTTTGAAATATCCTGTGTGTTGGCTGCTTCTGCCTCAGTGAATGACTTGTTTTGTTACAGTCACACACACTTTAGATGCACAGGCCTTTCTGGCACACCCGTATTCCCTGTGGGGAACCCATAGGCTGATGTTGCCCTGCATGGGCACAGCCTACCAAGCTGCCAGAGGGGCACAATGGGTGATGGAGAATGAAGTTTTCATCTCCATTTCGGAGCAGCAGCCCCAGCAAGCAGATGCAGCCAAGTGACGCTGGCATTTAACGCAACTCCCGGGATTACATTACGGAGATTATATTTAATATGGATGGCCAAATCTTTCAAAGAGAATCAATGTTCTTTTACTCAATAATACCCACGCCACATCTTAATGAAGGCTCCTCCAGCCCAAGGCCCCATTTTTCTGCCGTCATTTGGTTGTGTGACATTGCTGACTGCATCAGATGGTGCATAATGCTATTTTCATCCCTTTCTATTGGATTTTATGCGTTCCCATCCTTGATTTGTCAATTGCCGGATCAATTAATCAAGGGACTCTTAGGGGAGAAACATTTTTATTACTGAGAAGGAAGGGGAATTCATTTAAATTCTGCATCTTCCTGCAGCATCCAGCATCTATTATTAACTCTCCCCACCGGGCATGGAGAGGAGGACAAAGGATCTACAGACTGATCTGTGGCCATCTGAGTTATTTGCAGAAATAAAAACCATACTGGGCTGATCCCTGGTCTGCCCCTTGGTTTTCACACTGGGAGAGGCTCCCAGGCAGTACTCCTGAGCCAGGGAAGCCTGAGAGTCCTGCAGCAGGTCCAAACAGGCTGTGCTGGAGCCTGAGTTGCAGTCACAGCATCTGTGGCTGAGAAGAGAGAGACACTTGTCATCCCAGTAAATTCAATTTAATTAGTGATGCCTGAAGATACTCAGTTGAGACCGGAGCTGTACTAAAACTTTGTGCAAGTACAGAGCCCAGCACCAGCCTTTGTGAAAGCTGAGGTGGGAAAACCCAGTTCATTTATGTGTCAGCTGGTGCGTGTCTCAGGGTGAAGTGAGCCCCAGCATGGACTCCTGAGCATCCTTGTCAAGCTGTAAATTTGCTGCAGGTCAGCTCTTCTAACCTGTTCCAGATGGCAGACTCCTGGCACTAATCAACCACCAGTGACTGTGTTTTCCCCTATCACCTCTCTCAGGTGTGATTCCTGGTTTCCCATCACTGGGTTCATGGGAATGTTTCACATCCAATGGGGATGAAAGGGACTCCCTCTTTGCATGATCTCTCCCAAAATGCAAGGTGGCCTTTCCCCCGGGAGACACTGTAGCAAAGTCAGTGGCTGGAGAAACCAGCTGGAAGCTATCCCAAACAAAACACAAGCTTCACACATTGACTCCAAGCACTTCTGAAAGTTTGGGCATTTAAGAACAGATGAGACTGAGGTTTGCCCTGGATAGAGAGCTGTGTCAATATCCCTGCATGATCCATCCCTCCCTTCAAATCTTCTCTATCTAGGGGTCAGGTTGGCACCTAAATTGCCCCATGGACACCTACCTCCTCACACTCAAATAACCAATGGCTGGTAGTCTTTCTGCGCTGGCAACATCCTCCCTCAGGGTCTGTGCTACAGAGACTGAAAATAAATTAAGAAAAAGAATTATTTAAATTGTGTCTTGGAAGAGGAATATGAAATTGCACAGGCCATAATCCTGTTTGCCACTTTTCCATCTCAATAACCCCCTGTAAAGAACCATTATTATTGTTTGTCCGTATAAATTCTGGCAGGGCTGGGATAAACGCAGTCCTTGCAGCTACCTGCCCTCACGTTGCAGTGGAAAGGCACAAGCTCACCATTTCTTTGGGCTCCTGACAGCCCTTCTCCCCACCCCACAGGGAGGAGATCCCCCATATTTTGCAGCCAGAGGGAGCTGGGACCAGCTGTGGGCAAACCAGGCATCCAGATCTCCCTTGCTTTTGGGGCCTGTCAGATTCGCTTGAAGATCAGTGGTTATTTAACGAGGATATGTGGAGCTGCTGGGACTGCAGGCAAATGATAAAGGTAGGGCTTTTGTGTCTCAGGGTTTAAAAATAAAAAGCAATTTCAGCAGCCACTGCAGGAGAAGAATTGCCTTGTGAGCCTGTCCAGCAGACGTAGGGCAGGGGGAGGAGGAGCTGCTGTGGCAGCTGAGTTATCAGCAGAGCTGACTGATGGGAGCAGAAAAATGTACTCAAACATCTCTGCCAGGACCAACTCTTCCAAATAAATTACCTTGGTCAGGAAATATGCAGTGGGCAGGTCATCCACACAGCTATGTTTGAATCAGTCCTTTTGCTTGTTTGCTGTGGGACAGAGCCTGATCCCAGAGAGGCCAGAGATGCTGGCCAGTGCACCCATATGGGAACAGAGAGGAGGTGGCACTCAGGTGCTTGACCAAGTGAGAGCCCAGAAGGACTGATCCAGTGGCATGGGTGAACTTTGCAGTGACCACAGAGACCCCACAGACAAGAAGTAAGAGTGTGATGGGAGAACATCCTGCCATGGTTTATGTTAAATGCACCGAAGTTTTACGCTGAAGGTAGGACTGAGGCTATGCACAACACAGATGAATGCCTTACCAGTGCCCTGGGCCCACAGCACAGGTGTGACCACTGGTGTTCACCTCCTCGTCCTTCTCCAGGAGCCTGTGCTCACCATCAGGGCTGCCAGCATCTCCAGGTGTGGGGAACAGGATCCCAGCTTGTGCCTGGCTGCAGAGCTCCACATGGAGCACTGACACAGTGACCGCACTGCCTGCATTCCTCCAGCCCCTGAACTCTTCTCTCTGACCTCTTCCTGTACTGCCCCCAAGACACTGCTGCTCCTCAGAGGATCCTCCTCTCAAGGCTTGGTTTATACCAGCTGGAGCAGCTGAGAAGCTGTACTGCTCCTGTAGGTAACCTCCACCCTGACTTCCATGGGGGAGAGCTGTTCTTCAGAATCACACAAAAATACCAATGAGAAAGCACTTTCTGACCAAGCTTTTCCGAACCATATCAGTGTGGAGGCTCCAAGTGGATCAGAGGGAGCCTCTGAGAGTGCAGCATTTGAATCAAGTACCATTGCTCTGCAAACCCCACTGAGAGGGACATCAGCCCTGGCTGTGATGGGTCACTAAGTCAGCAGCTTTGATAAATCTAATGATATAAATGATATGGAGGGCTAAATCTACCCCTCTACAGTTTTAGTGTCTGCCAACTGGTAGGCAGGGCTCAGAGCTTGTCTGAATCACATGAAGCCAAGGACCAAAATATTACTGAGGATGTGGCAGGAAATGCACAGCCACTGGGGTCATGGCCAGTCTCAGGAGACAGGCTGAGTATCCAGGCTCTGCTCTCTGCCCTGGGCAGGCAGGTCCACCAACCTGTGTACAAGAAGGCAGAATTTGGTTCAGGGCACAGTATTCAGGATCCTAAAAAAGTAAATGACAGTATGGACACTGCACAAACACAGCATGGGGTAAGGGCCAGTGTTTACCTATGCTGCCCTGAGTAAACCAAGACACTGAGCTGAGCTTCCTGGCATCACAGGCAAACAAATTCATTTACAATAGCAGAAACCAAGAAAACAAAGGCTATCTGTTATTTCTTTCCACCCTCTCCAGTTCCCTAAAAGTAACTCCCACTAACCATCTCTATCAATGCAAAGCAGCAGAAACACCCCTCCAGCTCCTGGCTCACCTCTGTGTCTCCAGTCTGACGCAGGGTGACTGTGGGCCACTGCTGATGTGCTGCAGCTTCCCCACTGTGGTGACAGCTGGGGTGGCACAGCTGCTCCTGAAGGCTGGGCACTGAGCATGATGAAGAAGAGCCTGCCCTGAGTTACCCCAGTGCTGAGGAGCAGGCACGAAACTCATGTCTGACCAGCACCCATAGCAAGGCTCAGCACAGGGAGCACAAACCAGCCTCCATGTCTGGGACCAGCCAAGGACTACCCTGACCCTGAAGGAAATCTAGCATTTTTAGTGGTTCTATTCCCTAAAAAGGAGGATAGACTCCACGAGTGTTGAAGTTTCAGGCTCAGAGGGAAAATGATGCAAAACAGAGGCTGACTTTACAATACAGTGGTTATGGCATGGATTGGGGGTCTCCCTCCTCCTTTGGACACAGCTCAACATCCAACACCACAGCCAGAGTTTGAAAGGAGTTAAGCACAGAGTGGATTTAGCCTTTTCTGAGGTAATGACCATCTGAGCACAGCATCACCGTGCCAGCCAGAGCTGGAAAGGCTCATTGGGGCCTCCTGACCTTGGCTCCCCCAGCCACCCCATGATGTCCTTCTGCAGCCTAGTCATATTTTTAGGTCCTTCTCCCTGCTGATTCATTAGTGGAGCTAATGTTCTCCAAACTGCTGGGCTTCTGACCCTCGAGGTGTGTACGCCATGCTCTCCTGATAAATATAGACCACTTCAATTACATAACCTGTCTAATAAGCAGCACCCGTCCTCCCTGCGGGCAGGAGGGGACCGGGAACAGAAATGCCTCTGCCAAGGGTGTGAATGGATGCCTCGCTCTTCATTCTATTTCTACTGTCTTCTGTTTTCAATTACTTCCTGCTGCATCATCTTAATGAGTGACTCAGTGAGGGTCGATGGCCCTGGAAGTACTCCAGGTTCAGGGCGACCTCTCTGCTCTGCCCATCACTGCTGGTGTGTGGGGCAAGGCCCCCCTTCCTAATTCTCCCCTCTACTCGGAGAGATGTGGTAGAGTGGGAGGATTAGGATTTGGAGACACTGAGCTACAAGTTGGCTTCATTTCCTAACTGGATGTGTCAGAGCATTTGGCAGACGAGGGGTAACCAGAGGAGTTTATACTGAGGGGTGCAATGGTCTGTCACTGGAAAAGGCACCTGGCTTAGCTAACAGAGCAGCAAAAGCACCTACCTGTGCTGTGTCAGGCTTGAAAAGTCCATGTGCTTGGCAATAAAGATGTCTTGGTATCACAGAGTGAGACATCAGTGGAGTTGGGCTGTGATCTTACAAGATGAATGTCTGATAACTTCAGGATTTAGATATGACTGCAATGGCTGAGTGGCAAAATGCAGAGTAATCATTAAAAAGAGCATTCAAAGTACAGTGTGAAGCACATTATTAATAGACTTGACAAATGCATGCACAAGTGGGATGATTTTTTTTTTCGTGCCATGGTTTTTAAATCCCAGCCTCTGGTTCCTTACGGTGCTTGCAGCAAGATCCCCACGGAGAAGACTCAGGGACAGCAGGTCTGCCCCCACAGCAGGAGGTTTCTTTCCTTGAGGATGCAAGCCTAGTCTCATTTAGAGAGAGAAGGAGCTGTTCCCATCAGCTGCACCCATGGTTTGGCATTGCTCAGCCAGGCTGCCTGCGAGCAGCATCATGATGGCAGAGGGCTGTCAGGACAGCTTGAGTGATATTTATGACAAGGACCACTCTGCCTATATTTGTTGTTCCTGCTGTGCCAGCATCCAGCATGTCCTGTAATAACTCTAATAGCTTTTATGCAATGGCTAGGAATGATGAAGCTAATTCAAGATAAGGTATTTAACCTCCCTAGTTTTATTCCTGTCTTTATCTGATTTCTTCCAGCTTCCCTCACTGTTGGATTCAGGCTGAAGCAGGGCAGAAGGCTCGTCCCAAAGTGGTGGGATCTGCTCTGACCTTCACATAAGTAAATAGCTCTGCTTTTGCATCCAGACTGTGCCTCTCCTGACTTGCGGTGGCTGCCACAGTGCACCACCAGAGGAGACATCTCCAGTCCTGCTGAACCACCTTGGATGCTGGAGGTGTGTGACATATGCCACTGGGCAGTGGCAGAGCCAACAGTAGAGCCCAAGGTCTTTGCCCCAAGGTCCACAGTCCCCCGCTGGGGCCACAGATCTGGGGCCTGTCCCAGCCTGCAGCAAAGGAGATCAAGCCCCATCACTTGTTGCCTGCAGTGCCCTCCCCTACCTCCCGTCCTTAAACGATGCAGAAACTCTGCTAAGGACTTTCCTGCTGGAAGGACTCAGCAGGAAGCAGCTAATGCAACCTCTTGTTCATCCACGGGACTGATGTCCAATGGGTAATAAAACCACAGGCTCCTTTCTCATTAATCTCTAATTATGCTCTCTCTCACTCACAAAGCACTTTCTGTCATTAGCAGTGGAAAGCTGAGAGCCTGCCTTTAACCTTCACATGTTGTGAGGAGGCAGACCTGAACACCTTGCTGTGATTTTGCATAAAACATCTCCTTGCGCTGCCTCTCAGGGGCTCCTGGAAAAGAATCTCCCTTTCCCCAGTGCAGGCAGAAAGCAAAACCTCTAGAGGAGCACAGCATCTGTAGAGAAAGGCTGGAGATGTCCACTGGGTGTGACACTTGGCCACAGAGTCACCACAGGATCAGGCTTGCCCTTGCCCTGCTGCAAGAGCCCTGTGATGGACCACAGAGGCCTAAGCCATCTGCCCTGCCCCTGGTCACTCATCCCAGGCAGGAGTAGAGAAGGAGACCTGACAGTTCTGAGAGCTTCAACACCTTAATTTAAAGCCAGGCTGGGCATGAAGGCTGAGGCACCCCGTGTTCTGAGACCACACAACATCCTTCACATGGTGCAGGAGCCAAAACTGGGAGAGAGCAGAGATCAAAGGTGAACATCAGCCCCACTGCCAGTTGTGTCAGACAAAACCTCACCAAATCTGTAGGATGGACTCCTGGGGGGTGGGTGTGCTAAGCACATGGCAGAGACAGGCCCAGGCAGGCAGCTGGGTTACTGCAGCTGCAATATCTGTGCCAGCCCTCACTGCTACTGGCAATGTGGCATTTGCTGCCATTATCCTGCTGCATCCCGTGCTGTCCTGCCCATGATGGGGGCACTTACTCCCAGCCAAGGCCTCGGGGGCCAGGAATAATACCTGTCCCAGATGGACATGCAGCATCAAACCCACAGGTGAGTGTTACAGCCTGATGCCAGACACAGCCCTGGCTTGCAGTAAGGGTGCCTGTGCTCTGTCCTTACCCTTGGCCCACATCATTCACAGCATCTCTGATAAGAGCATCAAGGCCACCTGAGGGCTGTTAGTCAGCAGGTCCTTTCCCAAGTGCTCGTCTCTGGCTTCCCAGCCGCTGGCTGAAGCTCTGCGATCTTGTGGGAAGATGCTCCATGTCCCTTTGTCCTTGTGTTGGCCATGAGGACCTCATATCCTTTGTGCAGAAGAACCAGCTGGCAGGTGCCCACACCAGAGCCCAGTGTGCGTCAGGAACTGGATCCAGTGCCTCTCCTTGTGTGTCTCTCCAGGGACAGACACGTGCAAGGAGTCTGCACTGTCAAGCAGTCTCAACTCCTGCTTTGTGAACTTGGCCAGCACAGCCTGATCCATGTAGGACAGTGGCTCCAGGATCATTGTTCTCCTGCTTCAAGCAACAGAGGGTGTCCCAAAACCTTCTCATCCCTTGCTCATGGGAGGGAGAGAGAAGGAAGGCATAGAGCAATAAAGGAATCAGAATTTGTTTGCTGCCAAAAGAGGTTGTTTAAAGCATTTCCTTTAAATGCTGGTTCTTCTCCTGCAGGGATTGGTGTTAAGGGGTGTGAGAAGCAGCACAAGTTCAGATCCTGACCTGCCCATGTCCAGGACTGTGCATGTTTGTCTGGTCCTCAAGTGCTGGAAGGTTTCCCTGCTGTGACCTTGAGACTGACCCACTGACTGATAATTTGTGCCCATCACAAAGCACCAAGGAAAGCCCTGGGAAAGTGGGGGACCTTTGCTTAGGTAGCTATAAAAAGGGCACTTGAGTGAAGTGAGTTCAGAGCTGAGTTTCAGAGAGATCTTTGAACAGCACTGGCAGGAGGTGCAAAGCTGTAGGAAGCAAACCTCAGGACCTACCAGCAGGCAGAACAACTCCACTTGAATATTTTCAGTGGATAATCGGGAAAGGAAACTAACTGTGCCAGTGGGGAGGGGGATGATGAAGCAGCTCCTTGCCAGGAAGGTGAGGAAGCACCTGGCTGCCAGGCAAAACATGGATTGCATAAGGCAGCACTGTTAAAAGTAATTTTGCAAGCTTCCCTGGAAAGGTGGGTAGCTTCCCAGCCTGCCAGTGAGAATCTTACTGACAGTGAGAGATTATTCTTTCCTTAAAGAATCCAGGGTCTTGCCGAACTGCCAGGAAAAGAAGCAGGAGGAGCCATTTGGATGTCTTTAAACACAGGACATCAAGTGAGAAATGTGAGCACAGAGAGGAGACAGCACCCTGAATAGCTACAGGGACACACTGTTGTGTTGGCAATGCCAACACTGGCAGGCAGCCTGTCAGGTGAGAACAGAGAGAGGCTCCTCCTGAGGCATCCCAGTTATCCTCCTGGGAACCACCCCATGGAGGATGTTCTTTCTCTCCTCACTTTCTCAAAAGACCTCTAAATAAAGAAGTATTTTAGCACAAACCTTTCAGCCTCTAAGACAGGATGACACACTCCCAACAGCTGCACCCAAGCACTGGCAAGAGCCAACACCTCCCCTAGCACCTGTCTCCTGTTATCCCTAACATTTTCCTCCCCTTTGGGTTCAGTGTTAATCTACATCCATTCCCCTGGCTCACTGGACACCCAGCGGTTCAAAGAGCAGAGCAAGCCTTGAAGGAAGGGGAAGAAACAGTGCAGGGGGGCAGAGGGCAAGACCCAGCAGCAATGTTAGTGCCAGGTTACAGCTCTGCAGAAAGCAGTGCCTCCCCTGCTCCTCCCACAGCATCTCCTCGTGCTCCCACACCATGCTGCAGCTTATCCTCCTCTGCTACCTCTCCTGGAGATGCAGGAGCAATGCTGAGGCCTCAGCCCCTTGAGCTCTTCTCTGGTAAGGCTGAAGGTGCTTCCCTGCTCCCTGAAGCTGTGGGTGAAGGGGCCCTCGCCTCCTCCCTCAGACAAGCAAGATGGAAAGAGAAATGCAGGGAAGAGGCTGCTGACCACCAAAACCATTACACCTGCACATCTGCCTCTCTCATGCAGCCCAGCATGAAGCACCTCAGATGGAGCAAACACTCTCCCCTATTCTACTGAGAGCAGCAATGCCCACCAGAGAAAATGCAGGTGTTTTGTTCAAACTCTTCCTGTCAGTCTCCTGCATGTCCCACCACCAGAGAAAACAGTCCTCCCAGACAAAGACCTCCAGAAAAGGGGATGACAAACCATCCGGAGGCCCTACTGTAACAGAACAAAGACATCTACTTAAAATCTCAGGGCCTGATATCCACTCCTGATAAAACTGCTTTCCCAGCAAGGACAGAGGCAAACTGTCCCCCTCACATGCCTCAGCCCAAACCCTCTAGGGTGAGAGTCACCCAACCATGGTATAAGTACAGACCATGCTCCCTGCTCCCAGGAGCATTTTCTGGTTGAGATCACTTGCAGTGTGATTCAAAGTTCTTATTTCCTGAGGAAATAAGACCACCTTTTCCTCACTGTACTGAACTGCAAAGGAGGGGTTTGGGGCAGCTGGAGGGTGAAAGCTTTGGCTTCCATTACTAATGTCTTCTGTAAGGACGGGTAAGACAGAGAAATACATTTTTTCATTGCATATTTGTGAGGAAACCAAGAGGAGGAGACAACCACCTTTCCAGAGTGACAAGCCATTCATTTTGACTTTGGGGAAAGAATTTGAATGCTCTGAGCATACACAGACGCAGCCAATATCATTTCCAGCTGCAAAAACTGCTACCAGGGTCTCAGTTTCTTCCTTCTGCCCCAGGATACCTGCTGGAGACATGGGTATTTCACTAGGGCCAGCACAGCAAGGCTATTCTCATTGGGTAATGAGGAGCTGAGAAACACAGCCCTTGTGTCAGATTAGCCCTCAAGCAATGGAAGGAGAAATCAAGGGGCCTGTGATCTGAAGTTACATTAAAGAAAGGTCCTCTTAAGATTGTGAATCTTGCCATAGATTGTTTCTTGTGTCAGTAGTTACATGGGAGGTAACAGAATACAGCTAAAATGGACCTACCCACCTATCACTACCTAAGATAAGTTATTCTTCAGCAATTCTGGTTAAGAAGCACGGCAAGGCTAAAGCTGAGCTGTAGTTCTTGCACACTCAAAGGTTTCTGTGCCTCTTTACATGAAGAAGCTGGAAGGAAGGGTAGAGCCAGACACCCCTTTCTAGCCTCCCATGGAGAGATGTGGGGTTCTCCTCCCGCAACAGCCACAATCCAAGAGTCAAGCATGGAAATAGGCACAAGTCTGCCTGAGCCACCTGGCCATATGATTGAAGACAAGGTTTTTTCCTTACAGGTGCAGTAAAAAGAAAACAACAAAAATAAACACATGCAATGCTTCAGGTCTTTATTGTTGCTGTAGAGTAACTGGTACATGGTTAAAACATTCTAATAGTATCATCAGTGAAATCTGAAAACTAAGGCTTTCTGTAGGTTTGTAGTGTCCTGGTGTTTCCTTTCACACAGTGCACATATAAAATCAAGTTATAAAAACATTGATCTTTTTAAACAACACCGATTGATGCAATGCACAAAACTAGGAACTACATTTCCTATGATTAAGACAACACCTTACAGACCAGCTTTGGGCCTTGCAGCTTTGAAGTCAAGAGAAAAATGTCTTGGTCTGACATCCTGCTACCCAGATGAGCCTGATGACACACACAGCAGGATTTCAACGTTCTGTTCTGAGCAAAGAGAAAGAAACCCCCTGATGCTGATGAAGAAACATTTGATTGAGCAAAGGGGAGCAGCACCCTTAAAGCACAGCCTTGATCCCAAACAATGTATGCAAGACCCAGAAAGACCTGTAGGCTCTGCAGACAGAGCTGCTGGGACTACAAGAGAAGGTGAACAGGGACAAATCTGCTACTGAGTGAGACAAGTCCTAGTGCCAAGGCATGGAAGAGGGCTATGTGATTCCTGGAGTACTAGCACCTTTATCCCAACAGCACTGAAAAAATTTCAAAGTCATTTACGCAGCACAGAATCACAGAATGATTTAGGTGAGAAAAGATCACTGATCCTAACTGTAAACCTAGCACTGCCAAGTACACCACTAAACCATGTCCCTAAATGCCATCTTAGTGATCTTTGAAAAGGGAGACAGGGTAGGAACAAAGTAGTCTCCAAATCTGTGTATCAGAACCTTTTGATTAAAAATTTACATTTTCACCAGAGGGAAAAAAAGCATTCACAGAAAAATCTTCCCCCAGCTCCTTAATCACTTTTTAAACAAAGAAGCTTCTCTATCCACAAAATTTTTTAGTTTTCATTCAATGTTTTTCCCATCTTGCATTTCTAATTGACCTGGAAAATGATGCACATAATCTAAACATTTACATCAGACACAGAGCCAACACCCTCCCTGTGAGAGGAGGGTTCTTCACTTACCACTCACTCTGCATCATGGGCATTGCAACATGACATTGCCCACTGACAAGAAGATTATTCTTTCTCTTTGATCCAAACACATGAGAGAGGAAGATGAATTATAGATTTTGCAGGATGTTTTCACCACATTACAGTAGGTTACATGTTTGGCCCCAGCTGGAAGAAAATCCCTTGTAAGGGTCAACAATGGATTGCATTGACTTCATTTTCAGAGCCCAACTTTAATTACACAGAGACATAAATCCTGTACTGTGCCATGACCAAGACTGACACTGGTGTTCCTGGTACATCTGATGACACCACAAAGTTCTCTGAATGACTGAGAAAAGTGTAGCTGGTATTTTATGTGTCACCAACACATGGAACCTGTCCTCTGAAGTCATTCCTGAAGATGATGTTAAGGCTATTGGAGTAGGCTGGCTATGGTTAGTCCTGGTATGAAAGCACAGCCATGGCTCAGGAGACTGGAAGAAGCCTTTTAGGTCTCCTCTGCATTAACCACAAATGAGGTTTTTAGGTTTTCCCTTGCAGTGGGTTACCTGAATGTGCAGGGTATAAGCTGAAGAAAAACCAGGCTGTGGAGGTTTAAGCAGCAACCTTGCCTGTGCTATGACAGAATTGCTTTAAAAAAAGACCTCAAGGCGCAGAAATGACCTCCTTCCATTCATGACAATGCAACACCAGTTGTCAGGTACACAAATACAAACATGAAAAATTCATTAAGAAACATAACACTAAATATAAACCTACTTTTATTTATTTTTAAGAAAAAAGGGATTAAAAAAATTGGAGTAAACCAGATGGCTTCAAGTACTTTCCGCATAATAAACAATTATCATAAGCATAGATTAAAAAAGACTTGTCACCTTGCAAGGGACAGGTGAATAGAGGCTGGTGATTCATTCAAAAAATGGTCTTTGAAACAAACACATTAGACAACATGCTTAGTGTTGTAATTTAGAAGCACACAGTGTGTCCGCCATGCCGACCCAACACTTGAGATGCACAGCACAGTACGAGAAACGTTTTGCACTCTGGACTTTTGCATTTCACAGCAACACCACTCAACAAACGGAGCCAGGCCATCTGGGTCCAGCTCACACAAGCCCTCATGCAATAAAAACCAAATATTTAGTAAGTCAGAAAGGTTTTGCAGCAACACAATTTATCAAATTGTCTAAAATTTTGGAGGTTGCAAAACAATTTAACCTGAAGACCTGAAGTGTCTCCAAAGCGTGGGCAATGTTTTTGTCTTTTTCTATGTAAGCATGAACATACTTTTATTATATATGACAAGGGATACACTTCAAAGTGCCTTGTCTGGGTTTAAGCCTTCAGGTTTTATGAATGTCATGAAAATAAGGGAAAGTACCGAAAGTTGTGAAGGAGGTTGAAAAAGTAATGATGTCATGAGGCCAACAAAGCCAGTATGCAAAGGGAAGATGCAGCTCTTCCTTGTGCTAAGTCTAAAGCCCAAACCCATCTCTTGTTCCACCAAGGAGAGAACCATTGCATTTCAACAGGTCTGTCTGACATGCATGGGAACAAAACGTCCTTCTGCTTATGTACATGGACATGTGAAATGCCAAAGGGAGCAATGTGAAAACCAAAATTAATACTTAAAAATAAAAAAAGAAAAAGAGGTAACTTGCCTACTCTGAAAACTAAATAAAATGTTTTCGATCCAAGAATGTCTACAAGGACACAAGGAAATCTTTTTGAAAAACATTTTCCAGTTACTCAGAAACAAACAGGTATTTTTGCCTGTGAGAAAAAAATACCAATAAAAAACCAGCTCCCCTATCTTGCAGCTCTGCATACTACAGTAGGAACAAGTCTCCCACAGCTAACAGGGAGACTAGAACAGTATGAAACAGCGAGAGATAAAAACTTAGCTACACAGGCCTATTAAATAATCAGCAAACACTTAAATGGAGGCAGAGTGAGCGCTGTACTGCTTTCTATGACACAAGACTGCAAGGCTTAAAAATCGTCCTGAGTGACCAAGCCAGTATAGCTGAATAGTTGGTAGGTTCAGTAGTGTTTGGAAAAGCTTATGCAAATGTATCACTTCAAAATAAGTTTGAGTATTTGAAACAAAAAAAAGAAACAGAACAACTTCTCCTTCAACTTTCACCTACCATCAAACTTACCAGTTTTCCAAATTCGGTGCTTACTTCACACCAATGTGACTCTAAAGAAATCATACATCTGCCTCTCTGCTGAACTGTTTGGGTTTCTACATGAAACATCAGTGCATGTCACGTTTATTAATGTCCTTATGATTGTTCAATAATCCAGCAATTTGTTTCTTAATGACAGCAGAATGCAGCTGCTAGCTGCTTGTGAGAGCAACGTTGAAATGACATTCAGAGGTTAAAACCTACCATTTTCACGTGTAGCAATAACTAACATTTTTCTTTCTCTTCACAGGATCATGTGGAAATGTCTAACAATGGTGACAGTAAAAGACAATTCTCATGCAAAAATTGTTCCCTGTGCATAAAATTTGCAGGGCATCTCAAAACCACCCTTCCTCTACCCCAGAACTAATTGATTTTTACTTTTGTGTCGTGGAATTTCTGTTGCTTTTTAAAATACTGATGGCAAGCGAGTTCAATGAGTTCCAGCCCACCAAATATCTTTTGCTGCACAACAAAGAAGACGATCATGGCGACAAAGTACCACTGTGCAAAGCTGTACAGGTACAGCAGCGCGAGCATTCCCAGCGGGAACACGGTCCAGTAGAGGAGCGAGGCGCACTTCACTGCCAGGACCCTGAGCTCGGATTTGCAGGGTGGGACAATGCTTTGCCCTGCCGCATTGAAGCATCTTCCACCTTCGTAGAAGAGTCGCAGCCTCTCCTCTTTCTCTTCCCAGCGCTGCCGGCACCAAAGCTGCAGCTCCTCCTTGGAAGTGGGCACTGTCTCTATGGGGTATCTCTGGACGTGGAAGTGAATCTCCTTTGGGAAGTTTCCTTTCAAAAGGTGCTTCTCTGTCTGAGGAATGTTTTGCGGGTACGCTACAGTTATGTCATGGATGGCATCGAGATTGTTACCTAGAAGAAAGGTTTGGGGGAAAAAAGATCAGTACAGATCATGCAACAGTCAGAATACTACTCTGCTTCAAGACATGATTGAAAACTGTCAAAATTATGGCAGAAATCCCAGAGATCCAGTAACTATGCAGACTGTGTTTCATCTGCTAGAATATCCACAGGCTGAAAGGTCAAACTTTTCCCAATCATTGCCTGTTCTGAATCTGAACAAAAAGCTTTGGGAACAAGATTATACACAGTACAAACCAATGCAGAATTACAATAGTAAGAGAATTAAGTCAAATGTAAAGGAGAGAAGAGGCACATCTGGTCTTGGATAACCAGCGCTGCATGTGAGTCTAATGTTCAGCTGTTTGGGTAAAGGGAGGACAGCTAACCATTCAAACAGCAATTGCAGATTAGAAATTCAAGGGGCTATTGATGAAAACCCCCCTACTCTTCATTAGCATGCCTAATTGAGCCAACGTTTTTGAAAGGATATCAGTACTGCCAAAGCAGGGCTTGCTAGAGCATCCTTGTTTTTACATTTTGCACTTTCTAAATACCGTATTTATCCCCCAGACTCTGAACAGACATTCTTTTTAGATTTCATAAAATAAATTCTGCTAGTGTAAAACTGATCTAAAAATAGGCATGTGGTGCACTGGACGTTGCATAACTGTTAAGTTCTGCCAGCAGTGATTTATGTTGCTGTTTTTATTTGGCTGGCTGGCTCAGGGCAAAATAGAATTGGAGACTAAAAGCTGTCTCCAGTTGCAGCAATTGAGGACTTTTGTTCCCACAGATGATGCCACTTCTTGCAAAGATGATCAAAACCTACTCTTTAGCCCCACTCTTCATTTTCATTTCCTTTCCTTCCCTGGCATTTTGGTTTTCCTTTACAGCCCTAAAAATGACAGGGCCAGAATAGAAAGTTACTTTAAAAGGCCATGTTCAAAATGATGTATTTAAAGTTCAACTCCAAATATCACAAGAGGGGAAAAAACCCTATTCAGCCTTTCAGAGTATTTTATAATTGTGCTGTCTTGAAACAATCTCTCTCGGACAGTTTTGTGGCAGGTTACTTGGGGTTTTAAAGAGATTTATATGGCTCCTTGGACATCTATCAGAGCAGAACTCAATATTCCATCTTTTATCTAGCTCTGGGATCACCTCTGAACTGAGCAGAGAATCCCTGTGTTCTGTACAGGTAAAACCTTTCAGATCTCTTTCCAAGAGATGCTAAAATTGATCATGTCTTAGAAACTCAGCCCTAACAAAGGGAAATAACTGCCAGCCTGTTGCACCTTAGCACAAAACATTTTAGTTTTGAGAACGGCTTGCATTTTAACTCCCCTATTCCAAATATTTCTGCCATCAGATTTACAGTCATCCTGCAGGACAGACATCCATCCCTTAGTTCTTGGCCCACCCAGGAGAAGGGCTGCTACATAAACCTCCAAGAGACTTCCATCTCTTCCAATTTCCTTCCTCCTGATCACCCATAGCTCCCCAGATCTAGTGGAACATAAAACCTACACACTTTACCCCAAAAGGGAGGCTAGAAAAGTCCAGTTTTCCTGATATCCTTGCATCAAAAAAAGACTTTTATGAAATGAGATTTTGGCCAGATGAGTTTCTTGCACATCTTGCAGTCATTCATGTCTGGGCAGCTAAACTATCAGTCTGCCAACTACATGAACTACTTTAAAAATCAAGGCTTTACACTTAAGGGCCACTGGCATACAGACCACAGGTAATAAATCATCAGATCTCCTTAAGACACAGATTTTCTGACTCTGTGCAAGCAGGACTGGCAGGACTCCCTGCACTCACATAGTTGGTTTGATCTCTTTAGCATGCAGGTATATTTCTCCCTATGAATACCTGATCAGGAGTAGGAAAGCCTCTACTCCTTGCCTATGGATCCATAGCACCCCCAGACAAGATACCTTCCAGCAGGACTTCCCACCAGACAGTAGAAGGTCTAGACTACATTATGGCTTCTTAGTTAGTCACCCAGAACAAAGCTCAAAGATCTGCAGAGAGGAGGGTGGATGTTACTGTTTCAACATTACACATGGGGAAATTGAGGCAAAGAATGATTACATGGCCTGCTCTGTGTGTCCAGCTGGGACTAGTATCTCCTAATTCCAGCTGCAAGGTTCATCTATGAAAGTGTATTTTACACAAGAAGAAAAGAAACTTCAAAGGTATATTTAGCATATCTGAAAGAACAGAAATACCAGAAAGAGAGAAAACCAGAATACCAAGTTTCATATGCAAGAGGCCCCTTGCTTGGGTCATCCAGATTTAATAACTGAAGCTTTAATTCCCTGGCAAGGCAAGCTACAAGACAATCTGCTAAAAAGAAGGAAAGTCACCACAGCAGACAAAGGTAGACCATTTATGAGAAGGGACAAAATTCCCTTAGGCTAGGTTTAATCAGGCAGCTCTGAATGTGCATCATTTGAGCATCTTTACTATCTCTTTCCCTGTGAAGTTAGGCTGTTGTCTCTGCAATCTGGAGATATCTAACAACACGTGTTTCAGATCCATAGTGAAGTGCCAGTCAACCAGAAAATCAGTGATCATCAGTGAGGACATGGGGCAGTCACTGACTTAAGGATGTTTTTTCCACCTGAATTTAAAGACCTGATTCAACAACCTGTTTCTGCTCGTTTTGGAAAAAAATTTCCACATGGGAAACCACATCATTCTACGTCTCTAGTGGGTCAAAAAAGAAGTAAGCAAACATATCTATTCACAGTTCAGAGAAGCTGAGGAGGACAAAACACTTCTTGCAATATTTTCAGTGACATCTGAGGGATCATCTTTATCCTGTAAGTATCCATAACCCCTTGAGGAAGGAATGAAGGACAAAGAAAATCAAATAATGTTCAGAGATTTGCATCTGAAATCTAATTAAGCTAAGAAACTGCCATTTAGGCTAAAATGTCAGGCAGGTAGCCCAGCTCCTCAGCACAAACAGAAACACCAATTTCAGTAGCTTTACAGTCTCACAACTCTCCTCCTGCAGTAATAGAACTACGTATCCTTCATACCCAAGAATAATATTTTGTCCTATGCTTTATAAGAGCACCTCAGAAAAGAAAAGCTTACAGCAGTGCTCAGAAATTAATATAAAGTTTATTTCTAATTGCTGTTAAGTGGCTGTAAACTGCACAACCTGCAGACAATGATTAATGCATGTGGCAGTCTCCATTTTGGGATGACAAAATGCCTCAAAAGCACTATTCTTTAACTGACTGAACTTTGTGTGCCCCAATCAAAGTTATTTATATTTCAGCTCCGCTGATACACGACATTACTTCAGGCGATTACAATGCACAGCTGGTTGCTTTGGGCACTGGACTCAGAGGTGGCACAGGGAGAACTTGACTAGGCTCAGGACCAAAATATCAGCATCAGAGAAAGACACAGTTTTTTAAAAAAGGCTTCCAAGGAAAAATGAGGACATTTTCTTCCACTACACCAGTTGTTCCATCAGAATTTGTATCCTGCAGCATCTGGTAGCCCCATACTGCTCAGTTTCTGCAACCAGCAAACCTGCCCCAGCAAACTTAAGCACACATTCCCAAAATGCTCACATACAATACATGTGCACTATACATGGGCACAGCCAGCCAACATCTTTTATCTCATCACCTATTATAAACTTTACAACCGAGAGCCTCTTACTAGGTTCAAAAAAAGATGTTACACGTAAACTGAAAATTGCTTTTAGTTGTGTGTTCAATAATACCATGCCAGCACAGTATTTTAATTCTAGGAGAAAAAACCCAGCCTGAATGTAAAAGGCAGGATTAAATTATTTTCAGCTCCCTTCAAACACATTCACAAAGAGAATATTGCAGTGCAGCTACAATTGGAGACAACTGCCAGAGGTGAAGCTCAGCCCTACAGCACAATCCCAAGTTAAAATGGGATGGACCAGCCCCTGGTGCTGGATGGATGGGCCCATTCCCTGTGCTAAAGCCTCGCTTGGGAGCTCAAGCACAGCCTGTTCCTCAGTTCTAACTCACAACAACCACAAGGACACTTGCTTGCTCCTACCCAGTGCTGCTGAGCAAGCTCACTGTGAGACAAAAGATCTGTACAAACCGGGCCAAAATAATGACTCAGAACAGCAGCTCTGAAAGCCAGAATGACCACCAGTGAGCTAAAAAAGAGGATGGCCCCAAGGCAAATCCATGCAATGAACTGCTCAGAGTCTCAGAAGCCTCAAAGGTGAATTCTCCTTGGTGAGTCTCCTTGGCATTAACAGGGAGATTACCCACTTCCATCCCTTGCAAGGATCTCAGCAGCCCTAATTTGTCCTACTTTGGTTATCACTGACATTCCTTTAAACCTCACAAGGATTATACGGGCTGTTTCCCTGCTCTCATCCAGCAAGAGAGGATGCTATTCTTAACCAGAGTACATCACAGAACAGCAGCTGATGAGCTGCTGAGCCACCACGGGGAGAAGCACATGGAGATGTTCTCACAACAGAATATTCATTCTAAAATTAAGCTGCTCTGTTGAAACTGGGATCTGTATGTGAGGCCCTTGTCCATTTCACCTCCCAGCTCAATATAACTGCTTTCTGCTGCAGAGTGACACACCTGTCTCTTAATTGCACAGCTCCAGAAAATTCATACATTTCCAGGTTTCCATTCAACACTGGCTGTCACTCGCCCACCTATGCCTTAATATCCTCCACCCTATTCACATTTCCTTAGGAAATCCGGTAGGAGGAGACTTGGCACTTCTGTAAATAAGCTGATCAGCAAGATAATGAAAGAAAGATGGAAACAAGTAGAAGAGAATTTGTCAGGTTATACAACATCTGAGTATTGTATGTTAGCATTAAACACAGATACACTTTTGGACATTAAAACAAAAGCCATCTAAAACTGCTTACTGGGAAATATTACTGTCTCGGATCATGATATTTGAGTGATTTTTCTTTGAGAACACAGTATCAGGAGGGAGCAGCTTCAAGGATTTACAGCTCCTCCTGGGAAGCATCATGCTTGTGAGGATTTAAAACTTCAGGCAGCCCTCTTTAAAGCAGCGGTGTCAGCTGGGGTTAATCTAAATCACTTTCAACTCAGTAGTTATTGGAAATCTTTTTTAGGTAAGTGTAGCAATCAAATAAGCAAACAAAAAAAGACAGAATGATAATGCTGCTTTGATTAACAGAGAAGAGTGATCCTGCATACCAATTCATTCTATAGCTATCTGATTTTTCACTGGCATTGTGATACAAAGAGAGAGGGAGACCTTCCATCTGCTGACACTAAGGAGTTAAGGACACTGCACCTCTGGTCCCTGAGGGTGGGAGCCAGGGGAAAGGACAGCTCTGTCTGTTTTCTGCTGCCCAGCAGGAAGGAAATGTGCTCTGGGCACTGCATACAGGAGTAGAGGACTACTGGGATCCCACACCAGGCATCTCCAGCCCAGATAGTACAAAGATCAAGAGATATAAGGACATCCTCACAGCTATCAGCAACCATTACATTTTGCTAAATACATTTAAATCACATAGTTTTGCAGCCTGATACTACATCTCATTAGTGTGTAAACAATACCACTAACTGAAGCTGCTGAGAGGGTGATGGTGGGGAGGGAGATCCGCTTTGACTTTGAAATCTCCGTAAATACCTCATTTAATTATTTTAAGACCAGAGGGAATGTTATCATCATCTAATCTGATCTCCCGAATGACACAGGGGCTTATGCACAATGCTTTCGGTTTTTCGATGGGATGTGGTGAGACACACATCCCGAACTGCCCTGAAGCTTTTACCATGAGATAAGCAATCCCCCTAATTAATCAGGGGGGCGTGTATGTGTCTGTGTGCATTATTTTTGTACTTCTACTTCCTGACCAGATAATTTGGCTAAATTAGAGAGCTGTCTGCTCACAGAGGTAAATGGTGGTATGATCTGTCAGTCTCGTACGTTGCTCCTGAGCAAACAAAACCTACTTAGTTTCTGAAATCTCAATATGAAACATGGCTTTTAAAGCTCAAATCCCTTTAGTAGCTGTCTGAATCTTTTCTAATATTTCAACACACTTTTCAAAGCATGGGTGCTGGAACCAGTAGAATTTTCAAAAATGGCCTCATTAAGTCCATACACAGGCATCTAGTACTAACATTACTATTTGCATCTTGTTTTTCCACTCTTATCTGTGACAGAGCCTGAGATTCTCACACCCCAGGCTGGTGTCTGCTAATTGGCTCCACCAACTGCATCCTGGGCTGCATCCAAAGCAGCGTGGCCAGCAGGTCCAGGGAGGGGAATCTGTCCCTCTGCTCTGCTCTAGCGAGACCCCACCTGGAGTGCTGCATCCAGCTCTGGGATCTCCAGCATTAAAAGGACATGGACCTGCTGGAATATGGCCATGAAGATGCTCAGAGTGCTGGAGCATCTCTGCTGCAGATAGGCTGAAGAAGTTGGGGCTGTTCAGCCCAGAGAAGAGCCCTGTGGAGGCCTTAGAGCACCTTCCAGTAGCTGAAGGGGGCTACAAGAGAGCTGGAGAGGGACTTTTTACAAGGCATGTAGCAACAGGACAAACAGGAATGGCTTTAAAGTGAAGGAGGAGGGTAGGGTTAGACACTAAGAAAAAATTCCTTACTGTGGGGGTGATAAGGCACTGGCATATGTTGGCCCAAAGAAGCTGTGGATGCCTCATCACTCGAAGTGTTCAAGGCCAGCCTGAATGGGGATTGGAGAAACCTGATCTAGTGGAAGGTGTCCCTGCCCATGGCAGAGGGCTTGGAAACAAATGATCTTTAAGGTCCCTTCCAACCCAAAGCATTCTATGATTTTATGATTCACATCTATTGCTTGAACACGTTTCTCCCCTTGCCCTCTCCATCAGTCAATTAATGAGGACTGCAGTTAAGCCTGACAGCTCCCTTCCTCCTCTCCAGATCAAATCAGATGGTTTAATATGGAGTAGTCCAGTTATGCTATGAGAAGTCAGTACTCCAGGAGACCTAAGAGCAGATCAAGAAGCCTCTTATTCTCATCTGCAAGTTATGATGTATCAAGTGCTAAATTGATCCTTATTTCGTGCATTAAACTGAACAAAAATGCCAGGCACGGGAGTTGAAGCAAAACACAAAAGATTTAGCTCAGAATTATTGCAAGCATTGTTTACACAGCTGTGCTTTACAGGATAAATACAAGTACAGCTTGTGGTGGTGGATTTCATGCATTTGAGGACAGCTTACAACCTCCACTAAGGTTTCACAGATAAAACTCAGCCTTGCCACCTCTCCAGACTTGGGGCCTCTGACCCTGCTGCTGTCAAAGTCACAGCCAGCTGGTCTGAAACATCTTACGTGGCTCCTGTCAACACAAACCCATTAATTGACTTCAGGAACCAAGGCCGCCTGTTTAAAAGAGGAATCTGTGCAGATGAGGGAAAGATGTGCATGGGAAAGGGGAGATCCAGCCACAGCAACAGGGAGTGATCCCGTGGCTCCATCCACAAGACTGCCCAGGAGCCCCTCAGTCTTCCCTCCCTGACTCTTGAAGGGTTATTTTACAAATTGCAAAGGAAAAGCTGGTCGAGCTATAAATAAAACACAAAAGTATGTGGAGAGAACGGAATGAAGGGATAAAAGGGTTGGAATAACAAGTTATTTTCAGTCACTAGAGATGACCAGGCAAAACTGACTCACCACTCTTTACTCTATCATTCCCAAACTATATTTATCAAATCCAGATAACAAAAATGCCATGTTTATTCCCTTGCCTGCCTATCTGCTCTACCCTAGCCTCCCCTGCTACAAGTCTTCTCTACACACGCATATGGGATTTGGTTTTCATAGGTATGCTACAAGTTAGGTGGAAGAAGACATTGCTGTTTCTAGGCTTATAGGACACCACTGGTTTTTCAAACAGAAAAATGATGTTTCATGTAACAGACACTGACACACTGGTGTGCAACTTTCCAACTCCTCTGAGTTCAAACATGCATTTCCTGGCAAACAGCCAACCAGCTCAGACTAGAATCACAATTATGCTTGAAATGAAGATAATTTGCTACGCGTCAGTGAAATCTTTTCAAAAAACATCATGTGTACTCTACCTTGTCATGATACGATATCTTGCTAGTCAGGCAAATGTACTTAAATTAGGAAATGGCTGAGTTATTTTTATTAAAAAAAAAAAAAAGCTAAACAAGTCATCCAGGTATTTCTGGAAAGCTAAGCATCATTACAATTAAGCAAAAATAAGACACCAGATAGCCTTAAAATAAATCATACACAGACTTACAGAGCTTATTCTTATCTTTAAATTAACAGAGTATCCACCTAATCTGTTTTTCTGTTCCTTGTTGGGCATTTTAAATCCCTGGGAAATCTGGGAAAGAAATAATCCACCCCTGTGTATTTCTTTGCTGTCTACTTGAATGAACAATCTCTCTCCACTGCAGATGAAATGAAGCATCAATCTCTACAACAGAAAACACATTCCTATTTGAGGTAATCCAGTTCTACCAGAATCCAGCTGTTGTATCTGCAATTTCCATTGCCATTTCTGACTGGTCTCACTGAGTTAACAGTAAAGCAAAACACTCTGGAACAGTTTACATACACAACTGTCATACCAATGATGTTCAACATTGCAGGATGTTAGTGCTAGGTAAACAATGGAGCTGGATTAAACCCTGGAATTTCTGGAGAAGAAAAGTGGTACATTTTTAAAGATGCAAGCAGCAGCAGTATGTATGAACTGCCATGTTGTAGTACAACAGCATACGTAGGCTTTTGGGATCCCAAGTAAAATACAAGGGTTAAAGAGGTTATACTTCCCAATCTCCCTGGTCTTCTTATTAGATGCTATTTAATTCCCTCAATTCTTCCAAAATCCTTTCTCACACTCTTTTCAAATGCTCCTATCTCTTTTCCATACTTCTAGGATTTGTCAGCATGTAAGGTAGGAATTTTCTCATCATTTTCTCATAATTTTTAATCACTTTCACATTGCCTTAAATAAACATTTTGCCAAACCTGTAGACTGAGCATGCAACTTATTTTGAGTCTTTGGTAAAGTCACTACAAAATTAGTGTGAGTCACTGTGAGTAGAGGAAACTAATTTACCACAGACACTCAGAAGGAAGCAGCTGTGGCAGTTCTTGCTTGGTAATCAACAGATCAAAGTGCACCCCATCTCCTCAGAAATGCCATGGATTCTTGCTGTTCATCAGCCCGCACTTCAGGCCAGTGGAAGGATGGTGCTATGAATAGCATGACACCATCCACTGCTGCATTGCAAGAGTAGCAATAAGTAAATAAATGATGACTATTAGAGAAAAGACATTTTATTCTTGGCTTCTAGTACATTACAACTATTCTTTTTTATAATTCAAATATAAAGGTCAGCTTCCTTTCCTCACCTTACTCTGTGTTTCTCCCTTTTTCCAGTCCCTACAGATGAGTACCCTTTCCTTAATTCAGCACACTTTGCTATCTGTCCTCAGTACCCACAACCAACCGCTAGAGAGAACTCTTCAGCTGCGCACTGACCTGACACCGCCTTCAAACCCGCCCCTTCACACTATGCCAGGCATCAGTCTCCGGCCTTCAGCAGCCCCAGAACAGCAATCTGGAATCAGGGCCAACTCTGATTCCATGCAGTACGACAGATTGGCTAGATTATAGACCCAGTACCATTACATTTGGGATACACAATATTGAAAACGCATTTTGAGATATTTGATATCACGAATACGGCCCATCCCGAACCAAAACACTAGATGAAAACGTACCCTGAACCAAAAATAGAGTATGAACTGGATATTGAAAAAAACACCTGCTAGCTGCCACCTCAAATATTTGGATGGAGTGCTTCTGCAGATGTCCTGAGCCGATCTCTTGCACGCCTCACCGATTTGTGCTATTGCCGTTCTTGGTCACAGTGGTTTGTTTTCATTTCTGTGTACAAAGCAGGAGGAATGCAGAACAGCACCAGCAGCCCCACAAGAAGGCATAATTTCAGCACACAGAATATAGTGATGCTTATAAACTCTCTCCAATGGATATATACACTAAAGCCATATCATGCGTTAGTTTAACCTTAATTTTGAAACCCAGGACAAGGATTTTGCTCTGAAAGTATTTCAATCTCTGCTGTTAGAAAAACTTCTGTCAGGAGCATCTGTTTCATTATCTGAATTTTCAGCTGAGGCGTATTTACATAGAAATGAGCTCATCTACACATCTCAGGGAGAGAAAACGGTTTGGGGTAGAAAAGCACTCAAGTTTCAACTCAGCAGCAAAGCCCTAGTCATGAAAGAGTCAAGAAAACAGAGCCTCTGATATACTTTAATCTTCCCTTCTTTATTGAAACCCTCTAGATGTAACCCTTTAGACCTCTGAAATTCAACTGCAACACTGCTAATTCAATTTCCATGGTTTTTTTCCCACTGCTGGCTGACCACACAAACCATAGAACCCCCTGAAACAAGAGTGTACAGCACTGTGCAAAATAGGCATTTAGACCCATGACTGCCTGCACCAAGATATAAACTTGTAGTTCCCAATCCCCTGGTGCTAAAACAGTTTCCACCAGATCATGATACACACAAGTGAACAAATCTTATTAAATTTAATCAGCCCAGTACTTGGGGGAGTCATCTTAATCAGAAAGGGATTTGATGAAAAGCCGCAACACCAATGAATACTCTTTAATTACGACTGACTAATATTTATCCACAAAGAGGAATTTGTTTCAGGATTAGTCTGGGACCTGGAAGAAGCCAAAGACATCAATTTAATAATGGAATGCCTAATTAAAGTATAATGGAAACCTAATTGTGATATACTGCTTTGTAGCGCACATGATTTATTTAGAACAATTGCTTTTCACTGGGCTCATTAGGGAAAGTTAAACAAAACACGATAGTAAAAAAAGAAGAGGGAAAAACAGACACACTGGAACTTCCAAGATGATTATAATCAACTGATGAAAGACAGTGACATATTTGTCAGATAAAACACTGCCATCCCTCTGCAGGCTGTGATTAAACTTTCTAAAAAGGATAATGATTGTATAGTTTTTTTCCTCCCTAATGACACAGGATCAGACCCAAACCCTATTGCAGCTACTTAGTGGAGCTCCTCTGATGGAAATGAGCCACAACATTGAAGGGTCTGATGGCCTTAGGATCCGCCTCACGCAGAGAAACCTCACATAACACAAGCAACCTCCCAGCTACTATGAAAAGGGAAAAGCAGTGCAGATCCCTCCAGCCCTTCCTACTTGTAGGAACTGACTGCAGGACTGACTGTTCCCGATCAGGATGAACTTCTTTAAGAAGGGATGGCCCTACAGGTACCCATGGCACATAACTGAATGTCTCCTGGGGGTTTTTTTTCTTGAATAAAAAATAGAAAGCTGCCCAATTCATTCTTCTTGCAAAACCAAACATCCTCCTGATGGCATCCTGGTGGCACTGGCATAGTGGCCCCCACAGAATATTGGGCTAGTTGCTACCCCTCCCTTCAAGCCAAAGTGAAGGACATGCCCTGTTTATTCTGCAGTACATTTCTAGAGTGTCAGAGCAAACAGTGTTTCTTCCCTTCTCTGGTAAAATGGTAGGAAAACTGAAGGCAGTGCTCCTCTACCCAGCAGTGCCCTGCAGAAAACAGACATAAGGAGGACCAGGAGCAGATAAGCTTCCTCTGGTAGTGACTGCTGGAAGCACTGAACAATTCTCTCAGCTCCAGCTCAGTTATGGTGATGTGAGAATGGCAGTACCAACAGCAGCTGTCATGACAATGCCATAGAAAAGAGAAAGGGATGCTAAATACCACGGGTTGTGTGAAAACAGAGTACCATGGCCTTACAGATGCATGAGGGATTGCAGCCTTCATTTTAAATTTTAATGCACAGCAACAAAAAGATCTGTCTCCAGTGATAAAATGATTTGCTAATGTTTTTTTCCAACTTCTACTATTCATAGAGATGCTTAGAAAACTTACACTTAAGTCAATCCCTTGAATGAAAATGAATGAAGACCGCTGGGAGTGCCTGGACAGTCATTCCTGTGCCCAGACAGAAGCTTAATTTTGGGCACCCATCTTGATGCTGTCAGCCTGTCAGCCAGAGAAGTAAAAACTGAATTCCTTTTGCAAGGACAGTGAAAGAGTCACATACAGGCCAGTGGTTCATCTTCAGATCTGGTTTCAGTGTTGCAAGAACAAGGCTGAGAGAGACCATTTACTCCAGTATGTAATGGCACAACACTGAGCCAATGTACTTCTCTGCTCAAGGCAAAGACAACCAGGTTTACGGTCATCCTCTATGCCTTGTACCTTCATATTAAAGATGTGTACAGCTGTGGTCTGCTGGTTTTTATACTGATCCGAAGGCAAACCCATGCTGGCAGCTGAAGTCACAGATGAGAAATGTTGTAAATCCTTCTTGTAGAGGCATCTTTGAACAGAAGTCTAAAATTGGTTTTCTGAAAACATCTGCTATAAACTTCCATTTCTGAACTCCAGTGGAACATTTAACTCCATTGGCACTGCACGCTAGAAAGCTCTGACAGCACTCATGACTAATGTTTTTAACATTGCTTTTTAACACAAATATGAGTATGTACATAACTAAACCACAATGAATAGAATCAACTTAGGCAGTTGAATTTATTTCATAGGAATTACAGAAACAAATGGCCTGCAATTTAAAAAGCCCATTGTTGTCAGTACACAATTGTTTTCCTTAAATATTTTAACTCAAGGAAAAATGCAGTCCTCTAAATTTCACACAGTGCATGGAGAGGACAATGCTTAATTAAGGGGAGAAACTATGTGCCACAACAGAAAATTCTTCTGAGCAATGTTTTCCAGAAATACACTTTGCTATCCCTAACAATTTGAGTTCAGAAACATTTTCCTTCAAAACTACCTGAACAATCAATCTACCTGCAGGTTGCACTGCTAAGGCTTACCACTGAAAGCACAAAAGGTATCATGAGAATCGTCATTCCACAGCTTCCTCCACTGGGAGATCCCAAGCTGTACAGGAACAGCAAACCAATGGGAAATATTCACACTGGGAGGACATCCCAGAAAACTCCATGTTCCTCAGCAGAATGTTGCTATTTTCCCTCAAGTGCTCCTGAACATAACCCTGTTCACTGCAAACATTTAGCCTTGCTAAATTCTGCCTCAGTGCCCATGGACAAGCTACACATCATCTGCACAGCCTTCAGGGGAAGACTGCTATTCCCACTCCTATTTGGCCTATGGACACAAACAGCTGTGGAGAGCTTCTCTCAGGTAGGAGGGAAAGGATAAGAGACCTCCTGAACACCACTAAACACACCAACAGCTCTGCTCTGGAGGAATGAGAGCCAAGGAGGAGACCCAGCCCAGGGCTGATGTAAAACTCTCAACTGCCTGCAGGAAGGCTCTGCTGTGGTACAGCACGATGTCTTCACCAGCCAAGTGCAAATGGACGTCTCCCATGCTCCATCCCATCTTCCAGTGGGAAGGGAAAAGGCTTTCCTTACAAACAGGAACAAAGAAGTTGCCATTGGGTCACACAGCAGGTCAACAAAGGTGGTGAGAGAGATGAAGTTTATCTGAAGAGCATAATTTCTCTTCAGAAGAAAAGTCAGGCTTTTCAAGAGCTGCTGAATGATGAACTGCCAGTTAGTCTTCCAAAAATAAACAATGGGGTGGGTGATGAAAAATCCAGTGTAGCTTGGCTGAGCAAAGACAGTTTAGCTCTAAGAGGTAATTCTGGTCAAACCCTTTCTCTCTTTGGGTAAACACAAGTCAAGTAGAACTTCAGTAGCTTTGATATACTTCTTGAAACATGGAATGCATGGAATGCTGAAACTTACAGTCCACTACTCAGTGTATTTGCTGCCTAAGCAATGGTGACACAAACTACCTCCCACTAACTCTTCCATCTGCCCTGCTTCCAAGAGCACTAAAACAAATAAACACACCAAACAATAAGCAATTTTAGCATGAATATCTCTGGAACTACACACTCTTAGTGACTGAGACAAAAGAAATGCAAACCAAACAGTAAGACCTCTTATTTTTATTCTCCCAATGCCGTGTCAATCCACAGTCATAAGTTCATTAAGTGATGACAGCAATATTAACTATGTTGTTCTATCATAGAAATGGCCTTTCAAATATCCAGGCTACAAAAAAATTCATTTGACCATCTGATGACAACTGTCCAAGCACCTGCAGTAACTCATGTTTAAGTGGCCTGCACACCAAAGTGATAAATTCTTTGATTAGCTTACAAGATATTTTTTAAGACAGATCAAAACACAGTGTTAGAAGAGTGAGTACGCTGTTGCAATAACAGCTAATGTCTTAGGTTACAATTGGAATATTTTTCTAGATCAGTCTGTGATCTGAGAAGTCGTCATAGTATCACTCCACTCACCGACTGCAGACATGAATGAATAATTCTATCCATAGAGTAAAACCCTGGCACATTTTGGCATTTTAAATTGACTAGTACATTGAGTTATGGCACTGCCTGTGATGAAATAACATTGTAGGCAAGAGACCCAAGATGGAAATGAATTGGCCACTGTCCATCTGTCTTCAGTGACTTTCAAAGAACCTCTCCCTCGACACTAAGAGTGAAAAATTAGGTACCAACATATTTTTAGACTCACTGGTAAATTATCTTACTTAATCTGAAATAGGAAATTTATAGAAGTCTGGAATGCTAACTTTATTAACACCCTTTAAGCTATTTTGGCTACTTCTCAGTTACAATTGCAGGGCACATTTCTATATTGCTCCCTGTACTACACATCTTCAGAGAAGTAGTAGAGATGTACACAGTAGTAAATGGATAAAGCTACATCTCCACTGCTCTCCTGGCAGGCAGGAGGCCAAATTAACTACCTGTTCCTAGTTACTTATCAGGAGCAGCATCCTGGGGCAAGCTGCAGGGAAATTCCTTTGAGACTCTCAGAGGGAAAACTTCAGATGTGTCCAGTACTTAGCAAGGAAGCCCTCCTTAATTTGCTGTATTGGGACCTGGTGTTCTTCATCCCCTCCAGCCAGGTTAACACCAGGCAGACCCTACACATTGTCCAAGGTCCTGCACAAAGGGCCTTGGCACTACATGCTAGCGGGGCCTCAGTGGGATTTGTACAGCACCTAAAGTGACAGGATCTGCCAGGGGAGAGCAAGAGGACCATGCTGCTGGGTGTTGTCACCACCCCAGACCCAAGTGTGCCATCAGAGCCCTCTGGCTGAGCACAGCACCCCCCGAGCCAGGCAGCTCCACCAGCAATGGGTCCTGAGAAGCCCAGGCCCTGAGGTCTGGATTTACCATCTGCAACAGGAGCAAACAGCTAATCCACCTATAGATGCCACAGGCACACTAAAACACAATAATCATTTACACAGCACTTGGAAAAATACCCAAGAGTGCTTGTACTATTGGAAAAGAACTGCATGCAATAAAAGGGGAAAAGACCAGATGAACAATTACCTTCTCTTGTTTTCCTGCACTGAAGACACACTTCTACTGCCAACAGTTGAACTCAAACTATGATGTACAAATTTGAAGGACACAAGCAGAAATGTATCCCCTAAAGCAAGATGAAGATGACTAAATGCTGAGGAAGTACATATAATCAAGGAAGGACACCAAAATTGAGAAGATCATAATTTTGTTCTGTCATAAGCAGGACCTCAACTAAAAATGTTGATACTATAGCTGACCTATGTAGCTGCTTCTGATTTATCACACATTGCTTTCCCTTCATGATCCATGGTCTGAAAATGTTAGCCAGTAACAATACCTGTCTCACTTTTAAATACTGAAAAAGGGAACAGCAGAGCAAAATACCAGTAAATGCATGATGCCATGAATTCCTGACTCTTAAGTATACATTCTCAAAGGGCTGTTTTAAGAAAATATTTACTTTTTGGTTGTTATGGTGATCATCTTTTCACAGCAGTTTATAAAAATAGGGATGGCTAAAAATAAAAATCCAAAGGAACCTAAGGCACTAAAAAGGAATATGGCATGCAGATTTGTCTGCTTCAGAATAAATCTGCATATATGTCCTGCAGCAGCACGTTTTACAAAGGGAATTAAAGCCATGAAATTAACATTTTAATGAAGTAGAGAGACCATTGACGTCAGGACTACTCACTGATTGTTGCTTCCAGGTGGCCTAATGAGATGAAAATGAAGTTTATATCTTCAACTAGTCTAAGCCAGCCTTGTTTTGTGACTGTGATTGAATTTAAATGAGAAGATACTGCTGTGTGCAAACATGTCTAGGCTGGTAAGTAGCCTTATCAAATCTAGGCATAATAAATGCTTGATTTTAAATATTTTATGTTAAGAAAAGGGATTTCAGTCTTCCTTTCACAATTCAACACAAATGCAAAGCCCAAGTCTTATCATTAATTGTATAGCATGCCATAGCTTTTGTGCTGGTTGCTCCAGGAATTCCCATATAAAATTTTTACTGCAAGATGTGCTCGTTTATCTATCCAGACACAGAAAACATTCTGCTTACGAAGGTGAAATAGGAAATTGTAAATCCAGCATAGCCTGTGGATAACCCACAGTGAGACGTTTTGGCACCAGAGGCATGTCAGGCATTAAGGCACACTGATGGAAATGTGAGACCACCATATATTGTGAAACACAATAAACAAGGAACTGCAGCACATCATAAATTCCATGTTCCTAAATGCCACTGAAAGTGCTGCGTTTCATTTTCTGTCTTCACTATCCATAATGAATAGATGTGTATAAATATTTTTCATTATTTTTTATTAGAGGAATGGATTGACACTGTTTTTGCTTTAAATACCGTATTTCTGCCTAGAGAACAAGACAATCATCATGCTGGGGACATACCCTCACAATTTCTGTGAAATCCTGTGAATAGTTTAGTACTGTTTCACTTTTAACCCCTTGACACCATATCAAAAAATAAATAAAAAAACTAACCCAAAGCCAGTTCTTAAGACTTCACATATTATTTAGTTCTAATTCTCACTTAATTCCTGGCTTGACACATCTGTGAAGCAGTCTTCAACAGTTCTAATTTCTCACTTCCAAAGATGTCCTGACATGCAATCTGCTACTGCTGTTATAATTGATCAGCAGTAGAGACTGGAGCAGGGCTAGAGAAACACAAAAAATAAATTGACTGGCATTGCAGCTCTTCTCTGTAATCTAGAGCTGAAGAACTATGAGGAGATTTATTTTAAATATTCTCTATTTTGTCCATTACAACTTACATAGTTTTAGGTCCATAGCAAGAATAAAGGTAGCCCATCAACAGCTCCTTGCTCTTTTTAAAATCTAAAAACCTCACAGGAAAGCCCCTTGTTTCTCTGTAAGATGGGACCATTAATATTTACTACTTTCAGCAGACTGGCTGTAAGCCTTTTATAGACATCGGCTTTCCAGGAAAGACGCATCTCTGGATACAATATGTATATTTATATTCCTAATTCTTTTTTCCTTCTTTTCTCCTTTTTTTTTTTTCCCGTCTTCCCCATAGGAACAAGGACTATTGCACATGGATTACATAATAAAGACTCTGTAACTAGGTTTAAAAAATGGCCCCACTGATAACGTAAGAGTCATACCATGCCTAAGCTACCCCTAACCCCTACACAGCATGGCCAAACAATCTTCCTGCCTATGAAGGTGGAAATTTCCAGAAATTTCTTCCTGTTTGAGATCTTGAGATCTCCAAGAAAGATGGTAAGGGTCTTTTTATAAGGTCATGTAGTAACACAAGGAAGAATGTTTTAAATTGAAAGAGGCTAGGTTTAAGTTAGGTACTAGGAAGAAATTCTTTGCTGTGAGGATGGTGAGGTCCTGGAACAGGTTGCCCAGAGAAGCTGTGGTTGCCCCATCCCTGAAGTGTTCAAGGCCAGGCTGGATGGGGCTCTGAACAACCTGGTCTAGTGGGAGGTGTACCTGTCCCTGGAAGGGGGTTGGAACAAGATGATCTTTAAGGTCCCTTCCAACCCAAACCATTCTGTGATTCTGTGATCTTACAAGGTATGAGGCACAGAGAGATTGTTTGGAAGGACTTCATGGAACGCGCTCCATGCCCTGCAATAGGAAAGGGACGGCTGGGAGCAGGAGGTACAGCTGGCAGACACGTAAGCAGGGTGCTTGTGCAGCACCAGCACAATGACCCATGTTCTCAGAGGCAAATAAACACATCTGAGCTCGGGACTGCCCTCTGCCCCCTGGGAACACCTTGAATATGGATCTTCTGATCTGCTGCTTGTGCTCCTTTAATTGTTCAGACAACTGTCCTGGACAGAGGATTAGAGAAGAACATGAATGTTCTGTATACTACCAAACCAGAAGGGTAGCCTGTTCAGTCTGACAGCAAACACCTTTCCCTCCAAAAGGAGGTTTAAGCCAGTTTTATTCTTGGGATGCAGGTGATAACAAATCCAGTAATATCCCATCTCTGAAAGGAACTATCTTGCTGTCTCCTGCCCCACGCTGGATGCTCCCCTTACTTCACCAGATCTTGCACTGAGTGCTTTCAGCACATGGAGTCAGCAGAAGCCAGACCTGCCAAAGAGCTGTACTGAGGCTGCTGAGGAATCTGAACCCCTGACTCTGGATAGAAGTGGGACACAGGTATTCCTACTGTGGAGGCAGGGAAGTTCATCAGGCTGGATGCTATAGGGACAGTATGTTTTCTTATTAGAAAACCCTTCCTTCATCCATCAAAGAGGGTAAGTGCTGCTCCCCCCACCGATCCAAGATGTGGGTCCAGGCTTGTCTTCTCAAGGCAGAAGACCCAACCTGCAGCTGACATCTGTTGTGTTGGTAAGATACAAAAACAAGATTACACAGAGTACAGCGTCCTCTTGCAATTCATATGAATCTGGGCCAAGGGTTGGGACATTTTTTCTTCATTATTCTCCCATTGCCTAGAGAAGCATTTTCCTCTATTAGTTGCTATTGCATAGAACAGCATCTGGAACAAGTTAGGGAGCCAGAGGAGAGTAACAGACATGAGCTCAGTGTGTTCCCAAGACCTGATTTTCAGAGATACAACACACCTGCAGCTTTCAGCAAATTCATCACAGAGCTAAAGGGCTCAAAGGTATCTGAAAAAATCAAGCCCATGCTGATTAAACCCTCTTGGGAAGTATGCCACTGTTTTGTACACACCAGCTAAATGCTCGGCAGATTTAGGAACATTTGCTCCAAGTATGGATTGCAGTATTTCAGCCTGGGAGGTGACAAAGACATGAATAACCTCAGCAATATCCTCATCTGAGAAGGATGTTCACAAATTCCTGGCTAGCAACAGATGGAAAAACAAAGGCATGGAACCACAGCTGTTCCTTTTCTGAAATGGTGAAGGGCCCAAGAGGACCTCTGAGCTACAAACTCCAGCAGAAGTGAGGGGCACACCCTCCCTCCTCCCTCCAGAGGTGTAGGCACTGACTCCATCCCTGTAAACACGCACATCACTGCTGCTCAGAACCCAATCTCTTCACCACTGACAAAACACTAGAGAGACTGGATTATAGAACAGGTACCTGCCTCATGTGCTTTATCACAAACATCGCCAAACTAGGTGAGAAGAAAACAGCAATGATGGACTCAAGCTGTCAAGAAACTGTGGGGTTTAGCACTTTTTAATCCCTCCCTCAGTATCCTTATGCATTCATTTATCTAGAACAGCAAAAGTTGCCACACATTCCTGAAGTTAAAAACTTTCAGGGCGCAGAAATCCATAATTACTATCACCCTGCGCCATTAGTCAGTGCTCAGCTCTGACACACACTAATAAAAAGGTTCCTGTTGTCAATAGGAGATACTCAAAACAGCAGTGCCTCAAGAGAAGAGCGCAATGAAGACCAGGCTATACCACTGCCTCCAGATGCATAGCCTTGAACTCCTGGATATTGGAATTTTACAGATTCCATCTTAAAAGCAAAATAAAAGTGCAAACAGAAAAACAACTGGAATAGTTTCTTAGGTTTTTTTTTTCCTTCTCCACCACCAGCAGAAAAAAAAGCCAGAACTGAATTCAATTCATAATTTTAGGTTTGGGGGTTGTTTCCTTTCTTTTCCAAACGGAGGGTCTGTGTTTCAATACAGCAATGTTTACAAGATGCTTCCAGCCTCCCATCAGTCACCCAGTTCATGATCTTAACTGATGGGGAACTGACAAGGCACATACATTCCTTATTACACTGCAAGATGCTTAAAGCTCCCTCTACGACATATTGAGCTGATATGGTCTTAGTAAACAGTGCATTTCTGCCTTTCAGTGCTTTTCAGTTTCAACATAAGAATTCCTACTGAAGGCTTAATACATACACTTGTAAACTGACAGATCAAACAGTGCTAATGCTTGATGCAACATAATTACTTCTGCTACAGAAAGCACTCTTGAAAATGAGTAACCATGTTTTGGTTTGTTTTTTTTTTAAAGAAAGAAAACAATCCCTGCTTTGCCTAGTCCTTCAGTCTTGCTTCCTTGAGTTTATACCACTTTCTAAACAGCCAAGTGCTTGACCAAAAAATTAACTGCAGAGACAGAAACAGTAACCAAATCCCACCTAGAGCTGTTTATAAGAAACCATGTGAGGCCTGAATGCACCTACACAGTCATAAAACTGAGTAAACATCTGCAAAAACCGGGTTCAGACCAGGAAAAGGAATTTCCCAAAGAAAAAGAGATTTGCCATCAAACGGGCATGGAAAAGACAAGCCTGAACTAGATACGGGCATTCTCCACCATGACTTTTGTTACAGCTATGAAAAAGTAGCTATAAAACTATGGTTAATGCATTTTCTCAAAACCAGGTTGTAGTGTGTGCACCTAACATTTGGAATTTACAATGCTTTAGGAGACATGAGTATTTTTTCCACACACAATGCTTACAAGAAACATGCATGCTTAAACCTGCCTAATTTTATTTTCTGCCTGTATGAAATGCACCTAGAATTTCCATCCTCAATTACACCTAGGATTCTTTATTGCAAATGACGTTGACTCACCCCTGTATAGGTAATCTGCCAAAAACTGCATGGCAGGCACATTACCGGCACCCCTGCACATGGATTACCTCAGTCCCTGATCTCCCACCCACCAAAAAGTGATCTCCAAAGTGTTAAAGTTCAAAGATGCTTCATGCTGCTTTTTGGGAATGCTCCCACCATGTGCAAAATGACCAAAGTTCTGCATGGAAACAATATTCTTCCAGGGAGGATCTTTATCTTTTTGTCTGTTTATCGTGTCTTCTCTGTGCTTGGCAGATATGAATCAAACCTTTGGGTCCTGGTTGGAACCTGCAGAACATTATTAAAATGCAATTCACTACAACAACTTTCAGCTTTATGGATGAATTTCAAAACAATCCTGTGGGTTCCAGGGAGGCTTTTACTAGAACAGAACACATAATTTATCTTTAAAATTACACAGACTGGTTGCTGAAATGCTTGGTTCAGGTTTTTAAATGGTTTCTATGATGTTTCACTGCCTGTTTCTGAAAATTAACTTCTAAGTGTAGTAGATTCACTTTCTCCTCTTGCTTAACTGAAGCACTCGACAATTTAAGGATGCCTCACTCAAACAGAACTTGAGTTTGTACTTTTCCATTTCTCAAGTGGAAACAAGATCACACAACTAAATGCTATGTTCGCTTCTTGTTTCATGCACAGAATTGCAATTAAATGTTAACCTCATACATTCAGAGAGATCAACCAAGGTTTCAGAAGATATTTTTATAGTCCACTCCAAAATAGAAAGGAGAGGGGCTATTTGGAAAAAATAATGCAGCCATTCTCAATTGAGGATGATTGCATTGCATTTGTTGAGATAAAAATCTGCATTCCTTAACCACATTATACCACTGGATACCCTGTGTGTGAAAAAGAGCCCAGCCCAGGTACTACACAAAAAGATGGTCAATTTTGGTTTTGAAAGAAATGCAAAGACAATTGTAACCTACTTTAGCATTCTGTAAATATATTTTCATAGACCAACCTCTACTAAGTAATTAGCCTAGAAAGGAATGCAACTAGAGTTTTTATTAAAAATATCAACTCCTCATCTGGAAATATATATAT